>JASBWV010000028.1:0-334313 GCA_030039215.1 Naganishia onofrii | reverse complement strand
TACCAAGAAATCATTTTGGACAGCAGAGACGTACTCGTACTACTTGATGTTTCTGGGGCCCGTCATTTTGAAGGGACGACTTCCTGCGCCTTACTATGCGCATTTTATTCTGCTTTCCGAAATCGCCAAGAGGGCGACCTCTCAAGAAATATCCCTTCAAGAGCTTCCTGTATTACATCGCAAGATAGTTTCATGGGTGAAGGCGTTTGAGAAGTAAGCGTCAAACAGAGAAGCCATCCGAATAGTATGTTGATGATGCCCTTCCCAGACTGTACTATAGATTCGAAACGAAATACATGCCTTTCTGCACTGCACCAGTACATGCGCTTCTGCATGTCGTGTCTTGTATCCGGTGGCATAGCACACCGTGTTACACCTGGTGTTTCCCTATCGAGCGCTATGGCGGGTTCTTCAGACGATGGGTTGGAAAGAACAACAGAGATACTGCTGTCGAATTGTCTAATCGTATCGTCAGGGAAGAGCGGGTTTCTCAAGTCTATCTGCTCACACGAGTGCATGCTGAAAACCATGAACCTGGTTGATCATCCGCGCTGCGAACAGGCTACTCAACTATCTCTGATGTGCGATTATGCTACTGCTTCAGCTGTACAGAAATGGGTAGATCAAATGGATGGTAAACCGGCATGGCACGAGGTTTATCACAATAGAGCTCATCCCACGGAGCCAGAATCTGTGCCCTCGCGTATGTTCGAAGCGGAGCCGGCGGAATGGGTACCAAACAGGGGGATATTAGAGGCGGTCGCACTACATCTGGAGACATGCCGCTACACCGATGAAGCATATCATGCAGGTCAATTGCGCCGGATAGCTGTCACCGAGCTCGACGAGGTGTACTTTGAGGGGTGGCGGGCATATCGCCATAGCTCCGACTTGGGTAGCCAACGCCGGCGCATCAACAAACAAGAAGGCCGCCGGCGCAATTTGAGAGACGCCTCTTGGGCGACTGTAGGCGGCTTTTGCTTTCTTCTATTCCCTTCCAGATACTGAGTTACCTACCACTTTGTGTACAGTACACTCAAAAAGTAGAGAGAAACGGCCGGTTTATTAATGCTAATGCTCGATTCCTTGAGGACCAGCAATGGGGCCATATACAACAATTCCTCAAATTCGAGATAGATGACCAAGAGTATTGCGTGGCCGTGATCCAGCCTTTCAGAGTTGAGTCCTGGATACAAGGAATCAGCGAGCCACCACAGAAGATCCTGAGGCAGGAGGGAGATTTGCAAGTTGTGGAGGTCGAAGCTTTAGATGCAGTGATTGGAAGAGTTAGCAGGCAGAATCTCGACCACGGCGGGTGTGAGATACAAATCCTAATCGACACCTCCATGGGGATGCTGCGAGGTTGAAATGAAATTAGCAGATATCGATGTATAAGTTACAACTTTAAAAAATCCGTTCCAGAACCCAGAGTCAAAATGCTAGCTCATTCTATTTTCTTTCGTTTAAGGTCTTTCTGGCCTTCGCCCAACCCTTTTTCAATCTGCACACATCGAGCGTCCTGGAGTAGCTGGTCATACTTTCGGAGCTTCTCTCGCTGATCCACTATGGTTTCCCAGAGTCCCTCGCGCTCGGCTACCAGATCCCTAATCTTTCCTTGCCAGTGCACCAAACCTTCTTTGTATTCTTCGGCATACTGCTTTTGCGTGGTGCTGGCTTCAAGGTACCTAGCGGCAAAGGTCAAACACTTTGCTCTCATAGCCTCCAGCCTTCGTTCCACCTCCGTTCTCGTACTCCTTATCTCAATTATGTGCTGGTTTGCATCATTTCGCTCTATGAGCACTAATTTCCTCACGAGCTTCGAGATTGTCTTGCACAACCTTGTCGTGCCTTTCTTTCAGAGACTGGAGCTGGATTTGCAGTTCCGAAAGCTCTTTGTAGAATGAGTAAAGTCGGATCATGTAAGATAGAGATAGGTGTCTATGCCAGGCCATACTCGCCTCGGCGGGTACGATCGCTCATTTCTACTAGTACTGTCGAATTGTTGTGAAACGACCGCTTCATGGAGGGTATGCATTGATGTAGAGGGTGATTGGATAATGGATGGCTCGGTTGCGATGTGCGATGTGCAATTATGAATGTGGGCACGCCCATCTCAACCTTCTCAGCTGGATAAGGATTGAATGTATGATTCAGGATCAGTGTGAGAACAGAGAGGCTCAGCTGCCGCAATCGAGATTCGATACGAGTCGGTTCGTTGATATAGAACGCCATTGCGTAAGCAGCGAATATGAGGGTACGTCCTCGCAAGCGGATCCGGGATTTGTATCACGCTTACCTATCCCCGTCTTGACCAGGCTTATTAAAATTCGTGACACGATGTTAGCGGGATATAGGTGCTGGAATATGGCCATGCAGCTTTTCGGAAATCATCTCATGAATCGTTTATACAGGAACTTTCTTTCCGGGCAGACTGATTTTTTTTTTACATCTTTCCGGGCAGACTGATTTTTTTTTTACAAAATCGATTCAGAATTACTTTTAAATTATTTTCATTTTCATCTTTTTTAGTTTTTTTTAGTTTTTTTTTTGTCTTCAAAATAATTTTAGATTCTTGAAATTATTTTTTGAAAATTCTCGCCTGACTGAATGTTTGAAAACTAAACGCTGGTACATTTTAGAAAAGTACGAATTCGCCTAAGCATGAGACGACTATGGGACTTTTAGCAAATCTCGTCATAAGCGGATTTCAAGAAAGCGAGGTTTTACAAAAGCTCAAGATGCCTGGGCGATTCAAGCTGAAGACTGGGGAGATTCCTGAAAAATTATCTTACACTGCCTTTCAGAAATTCGGCTTAAGGCCAATTCGGCCAGAATGATTTCTGAAATCAGCCCAGTACCTATGGTGTACAACGAGGTACACGATTTTTCTCATTTGGAATGGAGGAAACCCTGCGGTTGGAAAGTCGCTCATTGTACGCGCGACTATCAGGAAGAACAGTATATATTAGATGATTTCGAATTCGAACCCTCTGACATAATGGTTGATCAATCACCTTGGATAGCGAGCCAACAATCGCCCAGCCTTTTGAGCGATCAAGTGGTAACGCCTGAATCGCAGTCGCCTATTCTGGATCACCTGGGCTACGACTGCTTTGTCAAAGACTGCAAGTGGCAAAAGAAGCATGATATTAGGGCGATTCGAGTTGGCGAGGCGACGTGGTACGTCTGTCGTAGGTGGAGACTAGAACGGATGTTAACAACGACGCCAATTTTAGGTTGTCTCCCGTACTGTCCGATTTCGCGTCTGAAGAACCCTGGACTTTGCGACAATGTCCAAACTGAAGAAGACAGGCGGTCTGCTGCTCCTCAATAACAATGAAGGACAACTTGACGAGCGGATCATAGGGTAACCTGATTACCTGTACCAGTGGAACATGTGTTCCGATAGCAATCCATGTCCATTGCATTCCCTTATGATCGTTGTATGACGTCCTTCTCATTCCGTCGTCCTTGGTCTGTTTCTTTTCATGCGACGCGGCCATCAGATGCTGTTCATATAACAACGGAACAACAAGCACGCCATAGTAACGAATGGAAATGCACCACCATGTACAATCTCCAGACTGTGAAAGTAATTTGAGGAGCCCTGCTAAAACGCATGTCTGAAGGTGAAGTTGACATGCAATGAGCAGTGAGCCCAAACAAACGCAGAGAACGGTCTCCGTAGTGGAGCGGGAGACATACAGGTGTTGAGACTGGTTTCAAAGGTCACAAGATCAGGCACCGAGAATGGTAACATATAATGAAGGATGATGGCCTACGTATTTGCTCTGTCGAATAAATCGGATTTGTAGCATGAACCTAACGCTGACTCACAATCAAACCGTCGTTGCCGTCGTCGTGCGCGCTGACCTCCTCCTCCTCCTGTGGTTACTCAATGGCGCACGTATATTCACTGGTCATTGCGTTTGATCTTTGTCCTCTATCTTGTTGCTGCGGAAAAATGAAAGCCATGTCTTCCAACCCTCTAAGTAAGCTCCGACACATGTGCATTGTAATCAGAACACGGCGACTCAAGCTCATCTTAACGGTCATTAGACCGCCAGCACCTACTAGACATATACAACCGGGTTGAACATCGGGTTTTGGATCTTTCTATCTGTTGAACATTCAGGAATGTCTTTTTCGTTCTTTCGTTCGCTCCTTTTCTTCCTTGTACCCTCCTACGTCCTCTTGTCTCTTCATGCTTCCTCTTCCCTTCCTTCCATCCTTTCTCCTTCCTCTATACTTTTTTGCTGTCGTCCACCGACAGTGCATATGAGCCACGCAGCATCTAATCATCATCGACGATCCTTCCGGCCCTACTCCTCGTCCTAACACCGGCACCAGATCGGACAGGCGAAGTCGTGGTAACAGGCGCACCGAGTCCAAGATGTGCGACACCGGTAACAGGTTTCGGGTCCGTCGAGGCCAGTCCATCAGAAGCAGGTGATCGCGAAGCAGCCGAGGCGTATGAGTTGTTGTTGTTGTTGCTGCTGTTACTGCTGCTGCTGTTGCCGGAAGAAGCTTTTTGGGGTTGACGAGCGGATGATGTGCCGCTCGAGGTAGAAGCGGACGTTGCCGAGGCAAGGATGGCGTTTCCCTTATCCTGTACCGATTTCGCGGTATCCCTGGCTGATGATTTGATGCTGTCTGATCGTTTCTTGTCGGCAGCGGAGGAGTAGATCTTGCTCGTGAACGGTCTGTGCACCACGGCATACGAGTCAGCATTCGGATTCAACGGGAGAAATACCTGCTTGTGGGACTCACCCTTCATACATCAACGCAATTTCGTAGACGAGCGCGACGACGGCGGTAATGACAACGCCAGCGGGTCGAGCATACCACAATGCCGTACCGAGGAAACACAGCGTCGAGCCGTTGTACATTGGGTTCTCGAGGACGTTGAACGGGAAGGAAGTGACTCGGTGGGACATGAGGATGCCAAAGTAATCGCCGAGGTAGGTTCCTGTGAAACGCGGGTTTGCATGTGAGAAGACGGGAAATAACCTGGCAATAAGGGATGAATAGAACTTACCGGTGATACCCAATGCGTAGATACTGGTGACGACCAGTACCTGACCAACGAGGAACAGAGCCGCTCCGAGGTACCTGACCAAAGGATGAGTCATTGCAGGCAACACAGGCTGGGAGAGAAGAGTCTTTTCGTAGCTGCGTATGAGGCAAAGCGTAAGGATAGAGTGCAGGGTGCATGCTGAACTTTTGGACGACTTACATCAGGTCACGGATAATGCCAAGGGAAAAGATAATGACCGCAAGGACGTAAGTGCCATTGTATGGCCCACCGAAGATCTTGGTCATGCTTTTGTTGCGGTATTCTACATGTGCAAGAAGGAAAGAGAGACACGGAATAGACGAGGCGAGTTAGTTTGTGTACGTGAAGCGGATATTGCGAGGTTGCTGCGTGACAACGGTGGCTGCTTCGTATTGCCTCCTCCGTACACCGAGATGAACCGGGAAAAGAGCAGATTCCCTTTCTCCCTCTTTCATTGATGACGAAATCGTGCTTGCGACCCGCTATAAATACAGTGTATCATAACGACATCCTGCCTCCAAGTCACAACACCTGGACCGAATCCATCTCGGCCGCATTCGCTTCGCATCTCAGAACATGAACGTAAACTCACCATTTCGAGCGACCGTATTCCAGAATACGGGGTTGAAAACCACACTCGCCAAACAGATCCACAACCACGGCTGCTCCCAATTCACGAGGAACTGCTTCCAGTGTGCCGGGTCAGAGTAGTTGAGCCCCTTGCCGCCGAGGGCGGTGTAAGCGGGGAGCGCAATGTCCGGAGAAAGTCTTGACTTGAGATAGTCCATGTTGAGGCGGTTGTGGAAAGCAGGAGGTCGGCATATAAACGGAGCAAGCAAGGATTCCAGTTGTGAAGTTGAATGTGGGCTGGTGGCTGGTGAGAGCCAATCACGCGTGTAACGTACCCCTACGGGCGTAAATTACGATGACGATTCTGTTATTTTATTGTAAAAGTCACGTATTTCGTTTTTGAAACACGTGACCACGACCGACCAGCTCGCCGGAGTGGTGGAGCGACGTGGATATCATCAATAATTCAATAACATCGACATCATCATTACATCAGGGCATCCAAGAGAGAGACCGTAAAAACACACATAATGGCTGCCCCTAGAGACTTGCTATCCGGCCACCCGGGCCACCTGTAAGTCTTTTTTGTTCTCTTTCTGCGAAAGAGCGTCTGTTGACCTTTGATTCCTTTCGGCCGTTGCAGCGATGAAGCACAACAGACTGCGCTCGCGCAGTTCCGCTCCGTGCTTCAGTCCCAGGACTTGATCCCGACAAACCCGGCCGACCCGCGGATCAACCCTGGACCAGGATACGACCGGTTCACCGATGCTCATCTCTTGAGGTTTTTGAGGGCGAGGAAGTTT
Organism: Naganishia onofrii; assembly: GCA_030039215.1. Classification (NCBI taxonomy): domain Eukaryota; kingdom Fungi; phylum Basidiomycota; class Tremellomycetes; order Filobasidiales; family Filobasidiaceae; genus Naganishia; species Naganishia onofrii. Next base: position 327,884 of record JASBWV010000028.1, on the reverse strand, counting down.
GATGTGGAAAGGGCGAGGATCATGTGGGAGGGATGTGAAAAGTGGAGGAAAGAGTTTGGAACGGATGATGTTGCCAGGTGGGTACAGATTCGTGGATCGATAGGCGAGTCATTTTAGAAGAGGCGGTATCAAAGAGGCAAGATTCAGCTAGCGTCCATCGAGTGTAGCCGTGGTCGCTACACGAACGTGCGAGCATCAGCGATGCAGCCAAGGAGTTGCTGGTGTTCTTAGACGCTGGAGGGGTGTATTTTGATCCTTGTTCCACACACGGGATGAGCTACCAGGTTGTCCTCATCTTACGTGACCAAGAAACCGGTATTCTCAGGCGCTCAACGATTGTGGCACCTTGTTTCCCTTTCCCGACTAACGCTGCTTTTCCCACAGGAACTTCCAATACCCCGAGCAACGTGAAGTGGACAAGTACTACCCGCAGTACTACCACAAGATGGACAGGGTGCGTTCCGCTCATTCCCTTCATAAAAGCCTCATCCGCTCACAGCTTTTCCCTTTCCTTCACTCCACTCCAGGACGGCCGACCGATCTACATCGAGCGACTCGGCAAGCTCGACGTGGCCAAGCTTTACGCGCTCACCACCCAGGAAAGGCAACTGCAGCACTTGGTTTCGGAATACGAAAAGTTCCTCAGGGACCGGTTGCCAGCGTGCTCTGATGCGACTGGTCATTTGGTGGAGACCAGTTGCACGATTATGGACCTGCACAATGTTGGGTTGAGCAGCTTTTATCGGGTCAAGGATTATGTTAGTGCTGCCAGTGCCATCGGGCAGAACTACTGTGAGTGCAGATGATCAACCAGCGTTGAATCGGGAACTTATCACTTGACTGTTGCAGACCCTGAAACCATGGGTAAATTCTACATTATCAACGTGAGTCTCGTGTCTCTTTTTGCCATCTCCTACAACATTGCTAACGTATGGAATGTAATCTACAGGCACCCTACCTCTTCTCAACCGTCTGGTCCCTCATCAAGCCCTGGCTCGACGAAGTCACCGTCTCCAAGATCTCCATCTTGGGTAAAAACTACAAACAGGAACTGCTCAAGCAGATCCCCGAGGAAAACCTTCCCGTCGATTTCGGCGGCAAGTGTAATTGCCCTGGCGGGTGTAGTTTGAGCGATGCCGGACCGTGGAACCCAACCCTTTAAATACACCGGCTTTCCCATCCCACCTACTCGTCGTCTTGTAAAAGTTTAGAGGGCGTGGTGTTTTCACGCACGCGTAGTTGTCCAAAACTGATTTGTAGTCCCGTGACGGGCGTTCAACCGATATATCATAGCGAGTATAAAGCATGGCTTGCAGTTTGGAACTGCCTGTGCAGCGAAAGCGGCAAAGCAAAGACTCCACTTTGCGACACTATCACGACATCAGGAGAATGATTACGCCATGCAAGGAGACTGTGGGTTAGTAGCTATGCTGTCTCATTACGCATTCCCGATAGATACCGCAAACATTGAATACACGACGACAAAGAACACAAGACATATGCTAGCGATACAATATAATGTCTAGACTCCAAAATGAACGGAACTGATCTATGAAAGTGGTAGGTAATACACGTGTATGTTGAGGATGGGTTGATAAGCCACAATGAAGTTGCTCGTTGAGAGTCTGTGATCGTTTTCAACGTAATCACGGTTGGTGATTCAGCAGTCAGTGGAGCCGCTCATGAAAGGACGGCAACCAAATGGTTAAAAAGTACATCGGCCTCCTCGTTGGCGACTATAACAGAGACCCAGCGACAATCAGCATCAACGTTGCAGAAAGACAGACACATGGGCGCCAACTCACCCTTAAGAACAATCTTAACAAACCGCCTCGCAATCTCTGGCCGTTCCTTCTCCATCTTCTCCAATCCCTTTTGATCCAACTTCCATAGCTTACTATCCCGCTCAGCAACAACCGTAGCATTCCTCTTGCTCGCACTTAGCATTGTCAATTCACCCGCCACAGTTCCAGCGACCATGGTCTCCTGAATGAGTTCGCAATGATCTTCGTATTCGTACGTTGCGCGCAAACAGCCCGACTCGATGAGGTACAGCGCATCGGCCATTTCATCCCGCTCCCAAATGGTTTCCCCGGCTTTTGTGTGCATGGGGGAGAGGTAGGGCACAATGTTGTAGAAAAAGTCGTGAGGGTTTTGCTCTGGGTCATCAAAGTAGTCGGAAAACGTTTGAAGCAGGATTGGAAGCGGTTGCTTCAGCGTGAGCGACGAACCACTCGAGTGGCCGTGATTGCTTTTGGATGATCCCGTTTTGTGTTCCCCGGATACCGGTGCGAGATGGTTGGGGGAGTTCGCGACTCCATCCGGAAGATTCGAAACTCCGGCTGCGGTCACGTGTGTTCTTCTTGGACTGTTGTGGAAAGCTTCTGACATGGCGAAAGGTGGTTTGGACACTTTGGGGAAATCTAGATTGTGCGTAGTAGGGTTCTCCTTTCGTGCCATCGCGGTTGATGAGTAATATGCAGTGCTGCAGGAACCGCAGCGATCTCAGCGACACAAGTACGGGTAGAGGGACGACTGTGCTTACAGATAGGCATTCTCGCACCATTCCAGTGCAGAATTCAGCCCGTCAAACACCTCAACCCTCGTTCCTTCCTGATCTGCCCAGAGGTCTACGGCTTGCAATGCACGACCGACAAGTCCATCTGGATTCGCTCCACACAAAATGAGCAGGACATCTTTTTGAGAAAGCAATCTCTGTAGCCTGACGAATGCTTCGGCTGCGGAGAAATCGAGGCCCGGTACCAGGGCAAAGTCGACGACTGAATCAGATTCAAGCAGAGTTAGCAACTGCAACTGTAGTCAGGTGCAGATGAGAAGTACTGACTGAGGAATCGAATAGGATTGCTCTCCCACGCAGCGAGATCGAGAAGTTTTCGGATCTCTTCTTCTACCTTGGTGATTGTACCAAAGAACACTAGAACAAAAAGCAGCAGCGTCAAAATCAACGGCTTCGGATAACCCACGCTCTACTTACAGAAACCTTGAAGCTTCATTACAAGGGTTTGTTTGCCGACAGCCTGCAAGAATTCCCTTTGAGGATGTGGTCGTCGAACCGTACTCTTCGCGCTTGCCCCGCTAAAGACGGCACGAATAGGCTTTCGACGGGAATTTTGTATAACAAAGAACATGGAGGCGAGTATGATACCGAGCAAGAGTCCAATCACGAAGTCGAAACTAAGAGGGAAGGTATGTTCAGCATCAACAAGGTCAATGCTGGGTTTGAGGGCTTACACTGTCATCCCGATGGTGATTGCCCAAATAGTGATATACTCCATCCTGTTGACACGATGCCTAGTGTCCCAAACAGCCTGAATGTGCTAATGTCAGTCGATGTGCTTGTATGTTCGAGCGGCGGTACGCAACATACCTCTTTCACCAAGTCGATGCCCAGTACGAAAATCAAAGCTCCAACAACCATAACGGCTGACGATGCAAGATGTTAGATACGATGCCATGCAGACATATAGCGAGTACTCACGTAGGTATGCGACGACACTTGGACCGATGGACATGATTACAGCAGTAGCGCCAGCAAGCATCAACCCCGACAATCTCGACCCTCCGCCAACACGATAGACTGTGGAGTGGATATCGTCAGCGGCGGCAATGCGACAGCGCGGTATGAGTACTGACATAGAACGGTATTGACGTAACACAGGTAATTTGGTACTGTTCCGAGCAGACCTGCACCCATGTTGGAGATACCATGGGCAACAAGCTCCCTATCGAGATCGACATTGTCTTCCTGCAAAGATACACCTAGGGCGGGGACCTGTGGGGAATAACGGACAGGCTATCAGTGCACAATGTTGCCTATTGCTGGAATGGCAGCTTACGTTTAGGGGAACGTGCAGAATACCGAAGAAAACTAATGCCATTTGAGTTGGTATACAAGCCCAGAACGCTTTCCAGTTGAACTTATGCAAGTCTGCCCACAAAATGCTGATTAGTTATGACGTCCGTCTTGATTTTTCATTCACCCGAACGCTCACCGAATAGGGTATAGAAGGTATACCATGGTTGTGAAACACCGCCAACATCGAAAATCCAACCCGTCTGTCGCAGATGACCAATCTTCCAGCCGCCAATAAGTACGACAATGTAGAAGACACAAGGAATTATGAAAAAGTAACTCGGGAAGATGAGCTGATGGTGGAACTTGTGCGTGATTATACGGAGGATAATGGCGAGAGCTAGAGGTATAGTCCATAGGGCAATTGCGTGTCCGTTGGCGAAAAAGACTTTGAGCGTGTTCAAGTTGTATTCGAATCCTTCTTCCTTTAATCCACGCGATACTTCAAGACTACGGAAAAAGCTATGTCAGTCACGTACGCTCTGCCTGTGAGCGGGTAACAAACGTACCCCGTTTCGAGCAAGAAGACACCGACTCCTCCGATACACCTTAGAACAGGCCCAGATGAAAATCAGTTTCGGGATGGACCTGAGCGAATAAAGCAGCTCCTCACCCTACGAGGATATGCCGAGGGAAATATCCAATCAACGCTCCGAGGCGGAAGTATCCCAATGACAGAAACACGAGACCTGTATCATCCACGTTAGCACATATACATGAGATATCTACGCAGAGTCACGACGTACCGGTTAGGACAGCGCTGAATGCGTACGAGATCATGGTAGTAGAGATGATTGCTGAAGGCTGCAAAGAAAGAGCGAATTGTTCAACCGCAAGGCCGAAAACGAAGGTTCGAATTTCCAAGCGGACCGAGGCAACTCACGTCGTCTCCAACTTCATCCGTGATGATATTTGTCAAAATATGAAAGAATGGCTAAATGGATTATCAAACGGACGGAAGCACGTGGGTTAAGAGTCGCAAAAAGCGCAAATGTCTTGTTGTGAATTATCACTTACGACCGCCTCGATCATCATGGATCCATTTCCACCCCTTTCACATGAATCAATTGAAAAGATCAGTTTCACAAGGCTTCCGCCCTACCTATTTACGTTGACTCACTTGAAGATACTTCCACCGAGGGTATACGTCAACTGGGAAACAATACACCTGTACACACCCAAACAAAGATCTTCAACACCCCAGCTGTGGAATCAGCCGACCAAAGATGGAGAACAGGCGACTCACGAGACGAAAAACATGGAAACACCCAACGAGCCGAAATTATCAAACACGGGACTTGCCGGAAACCTAACAAGCGGATTTGCAAACCACACAGGACACTTCAGTTTTCATTCCCAGACGCGACCACTGGCGAGAAAAGGAAAACGTACATGATCATCCCATAACTAACGCCATCCAAGACATTCAACAAGCACCCAAGCACCGTCGCAGGCAAAAGCTTTACCGGCTCAATAACCACTTCACGCGCAACGTCTTTCAGCGTCGCTTTACGTAGCGAAACGAGCGTGGAATGGACATTTTCCCGGGTCTGTTGCAATCGTCCTGTGATGGTAGGAGGTTTGGCGTCGCTGTCCAAAAGTGACGGAGAAGGTTTACCGTTTCCGTTCCCGCCTCCGTGTCCGTGGTGGGTAGAAGCGTCATGTATATGTACACCATTCCGCTCTGCTGTATGCTGCAAGAGAGGCGTACGTTCCGTCGTCGTCGTCGTGGACGGCACTTTTGCTCCATTCGTGTGCTGTGGTGAGGTCGCACGCTTACCGGTCTTTGAAGGACGTACAGTCACGGAAGAAGCGACCGATGAGCCGGTGTCCTTGTCCGTTTCTACGTGCGTGACAAAACGCAAGAAACACAAAACAAATAAGCATATGCCAAGACAAAAGTCACAGACTAGAAGCGAAGGTAGAGAAAGGCATACCTGATGCAGGAGATTCGCTCTCCTCCAGTGCATCCATCGCGGGTCCCAATAACGCACCAACAGCACCCGACGCACCGCTCGCCAACTGATCCGTGCCTCCTCCTGCTGCAAGTGTGGAGCGCTTGTTCGGGCTCGCACCAGGTGAAGCGCTGGAGCGGGATAACATCACACTCAGCCCAGACGGGAGGTTTGACGCGGAACCAAGCGATCCATCGTGTTTCAGCGGACTCGTATCATCGCCATCGCCAGCTTCCGTGCCATTTGCGTCTACTTGATTATCCGCTTCGTCGTCAGGTAGTCCAGCGAGCGGTGCAGCAGGGTTCGCACGTGGAGTTCTTAGATTCGCTGCGGAACTCGAGCGGGATGATTCCTTTATCGTTTGTAGGCCACCTTCTCCTTCGTCCTCCCCTCCTTCTTCATAATCCTCCCGTTGTTCCGAGATATTACCGGAAGAACGGCGACGAGGAGTGGTATTCTTGTGTAGTGGGTTGGAGTGGGAGGAACTGTAGGAGAGTGATGCAGCAAGACCCATTGATGCGTTACGGATTTCTTCAGAGGTCGTTGCAGCTGAGTATCTGTCGTCGTCAATGTCAAAAAGCCACCGCATTATGTCAGAAGACAACAGAAAGGAGAAATAGGGGACAAGACGTACAAAGCATCGTCACTATGCATACTCTCATCATCCCTGATAGAAAACCAACCACTACCACCACCACCACCCGCCGCGGCCGCCTGTTGTACGCCACTACCCTGACTGGAAACTCCAGACTGCCCAGCATGGTCCGATTCCTCGCTCGTTCTTCTTGTCGGACCGTTACTACCACCATTCCCATTCCCATGCCCTTGACCATTCGCACTAGCGATTCCGGAAGAGATGCTTTGCCACAAAGACTTGCGACGTCCACCTGCACCTGCACCTGTGGTCGGAGTACTGATCGAATGACTCCTCCCGGTATCCGGGTCATGTCCTCCTTGCTGCTGCTGGTCTACCACGTCCGTGGATTTTGAACCAGCTTGGAAAACCGGCCGTGGTTCCGAAGCAGTAGACAACCGCCTTCCTGCTCCTCCTGCGAAACCGGACTCTAGGTGATGCTGTTGTTGATTTTGATGGTTGTGGTGCCTGGCAGAAGAGGAAGGGAGGGACAGGTGCGCCATCGGCGTCGCTGAAGGATCTCGTGCTGGCATCCTGGCTTGCAGAGGAGGTATTTTTTTCGGCCAAACGTCCGAGTGAGCGGTTTTGGTTGCAGGTTGATCGATCGGCTGAATTCTGAAACCCCAGAGATGAGAACGAGAATATACTCGCTACGAAACCCAATCCTAGGACGGTCTCTATACGCTGTCCGATATTTTTCGTTGTACTTCCCAGCCCTATGTATCTGGCCGTGCAGGGATTGGTCGAGTGCAAAAAATAGGAAATAGGTGGCCCCGCCTGGCTGCTTGGGCTCGTTATCTCGCGAAAATGGGCGGAAAGGAGATAACTAACCTACGCCTCTCGCTTGGTCGATCACACGGGAGCGGCCTCCACCTTTTTTTCGGCGGCCGGGCAAGATGACCGATGCCCGAGCCAAAAGTTGGCAGAGGACGGGGACGGGGACCTAGGGTTCAGCGCAACAAAGTAAAGACAACAATCCGTGGCGGTTTCAAGTCGAGTGCTTGTCTGGAATGGTAAACCAACGATAATGGCCAACTATACGCAAAGAGGACAGTCGAGTTCTCGAGGTGCATCACGAGGAACCGGCCGAGGGCGAGGTCATGGTGGAGGCGGCAGCCGAGGATCAAGTCGCTCCGGAGGAGGACCACGTCTTCCAGGACTTTTATCCGACGAACTAGGAGTTCCACGTTCCTCGAAACCGTACCGTGATGGACAAGAGGGTGGTAGAGGAGGAAGAGAAGGAGCAGAAAGAGGTAGCGGTAGTGGCAGAGGCAGGGGTGGAAGCAACTATGATTCAAGGGACCGGGTATCCGCTAGCTCGAGTAATAGAACCTTTCAACGAGAAGAGCGTCCGCAGCCACAGAAACGGAAACGGGATGCATCGCCTCCTGCACACGTTGATGACGACCAATCCGAAGATGATACAGAGGAGAGGAAGAAGAAGGCGGTAAAGGTACCAAAAGTAACGATCGAGAAGGGCTCGGGCTTCCGTACCAAAGTATCCTCAAATGCAATCACACCACTCGCACGACTCTTGGCCTCTCAAAACAAACCTTCAGCCTCCTCTGATGACGAAGATGGACCCAACATCACCGCAGAAAGCTCAAAGAAACGCAAACCCACCAATAAACCCACAAAACCCGACCCGGAAAAAGCGGTCGACCCTTCCATCATGGGTTCGAAATACGCTTCAGCAGGCGGAGGAGGGACCGGAAAAAAGTCGCAGGCTGAGTTGGATGAGGATGCGGAGATTGCTTGGTTGGAGTATCAGCTTCGGAAGGGGAAGGGCAAGGGTGGGAAAGGAGGAGAAGAGGACGGGTTGGAAGATGATGGATTGGATGGTAGGTCTTCTCTTTCGTTCTTTTCCCATCTTTCTCGGCGTGTCTATGCCTGCATGGAAGAAACCCGGTCGACAGTAACGATGTGGGCGTGTATATGTGTCATGACAAAAAAATGGTGCTAATATCCTGCGTTTGTTGCGGGTGGTGTCTTCTGTAGATTTGTTGAATTTCGCGGATACGATCGTTCCTTTCGGCGAGGAGGAAGACGATGAAGACCTGCTCGAGGATGAGGACCATGAGGAGGAGGACGATGAGATGGAGGACTTGGATATGGATGATGATGATGTGTCAAGAGACGTAAGTTATTTTTTACGAAAACCTTCACTGAGCTTTACTGATGCTTGGTGTCATAATAGGACAACGCGGAGGAAGACGAAGGATTGGAAGCATTCTATACTTCTGAATCTGAGAATGACGATGAGGATATGGAAGAGGAACGGCGAAAGGCGTTGACAAAGGCGAACACCACTTCCAATGCCGTCACCCACGATGCTCCTTCATCGTCACCCGAGAAAGCTGCGCCATCACCATCAACAGCAACAACAGAACCGACACCAACGACGACTGCATCACAACCATCCGCGACAGAGAAAGGAAAATACGTCCCGCCGCATATGCGTGCGCTTATAGCCTCGTCGACAGAGGCGGACAACGGTACGAAAAAAGTCGAGAAGACGCAGGAACAGGTGAAATTGGAGCGGAGGTTGCAAGGGTTGCTCAACAAGTTTGTTTTACTTCTTCCTGGCCTTTCCTCTACTGTTTGCGGCCCATATACATGGAAAATGATGCTGATTGCCTTGTTGGGCTGGTTACTGCGTGATTTAGATTGAGTGAAGCGAATATCGAGTCGATTGTTGGAGAGGTTGAAGCGCTGTACAGGGACCATAGCAGGAACTGTACGTCCCGCCTATCTATCTTCCATCCATCTTCCATCCTGGTTCGGATTTCTTAGTATGCTGATGCCCTTACTATTGGCGATTGCATTTTCTTTTGGGTCTTCTCGAAATTAGCGGTAACCTCAACGGTGACAGAGCTCGTGATCAACCTCGTCTCCGATCGTGCGAATTTGTTGGATTCGTTTGTGATCCTGTATGCAGCGTTGCTTGCGGCGCTGTACAAAGTCAAGGGTCTTGAATTCGGTATGTCTGACATTCTCATAGATTGGTGGTTCCGAATAGCAGAAAGAAGGCTGACCTCGATATCTGCAAATTCGACAATAGGCGCACATGTAGTGCAGACTTTGGTGCTCAAGTACAAGACCCTCGTCGATCAACTCCAAGGGACAGCCGCGGAGGAAGAGCTAGCGGGTAAACAGCCGCTCAACATGCTCACGCTTATTGCAGAGCTTTACAATTTCCAAGTCATTTCGTGTCGGTTGATATACGACTTGATTCGAGGGTTTATCGAGAATATCGTGCCACAGGGCACGGAGGTGACGGGTGTCGAGTTCCCGGTTGAGGGGTTGTTGAAGGTCTTGCGAGGTATGTTGCGCCTTTCACTCCACAATCGTCAAGAGAGTGAGCTGATGTCCAGGTCGTGTGGTTAGCTTCTGGGTCGCAGCTTAGGACCGATGATCCAACGTCACTAAAGGATATCGTGCAACTCGTCCAGCAAAAGACTGCTGGACAGGAGTCCAAAATGACGTGAGTCGCGCCGCTGGTATAAATTTTATGAATCGTGCTGATGGCTGTTTGGGAGGAATGGGTAGAACGAGATCAAAGTTCATGGTCGAGACTCTAGTCAACGTCAAAAATAACAAGATGCGTGCTATTCCAGGGGGAGAGATTGCAGCCGAATCTACACAAAAGATGAAGCGGTTCTTGGGAGGATTAACAAAGAAGAAGCATAGTAAGTATCCCACCCATTCGATGCTACCAAATACGTTGTCTTATCATGGGTCCTTGCGTTCGACAGTCCTTGCACATGAACCAATACGTGTCTCTCTCGACGACCTGCTGAACGCCGAAACCAAGGGTAAATGGTGGCTGGTCGGTGCCGCGTGGGCCGGTAACCCGTTGGTGGACAGACAGCGGGAACAGGAAGCGCTCAAGTCCAAGAACGTATCTGCCGTCGCGGCGAAGAAGATTGCACCGACTGCCGATAACGATGATGATGACGAGCTCAACTTGCTCGGTATGGATAATCACGAAGAATTAATCAAGCTCGCGAAGAAGCAAGGCATGAATACAGATATCAGGCGGAGTATTTTCATTATCATGATGGCTAGCGATGTAGGTCTTCGCGTGCGGACGTAATCCGGGTAGTAAGCTGATGCGATTGTGGTGCCAGGACTATGTGCACGCCTGTGACCGTTTGTCTGCGCTCAAATTCAACGAGACGCAACAACGGGACTTTGTTCGCGTCGCTTTGCATTGTTGCGGTGTAGTAAGCAGCCTATCAACCGAGCCAATTGCGCTTGTGCACATGCTCACCATTCACTCCCCACCTTGATTAGGAAACTCGGTACAACCCTTACTATACCCTTATCCTCCAGAACCTCTGCGAATCATCCTTCTCTCACCGGTTTACATTTCAATACGCCATGTGGGACTTTTTGCGGGAGATGGGCGAGACAGACGTTGGCGGTGCGGCAGTGATCAATTCGGGCGGACATTCGGGGACGATGGGGTTCGGATCGGATAACAAGGTATCCAAGACGAGGATTGCGAATCTTGCCAAGATGTGTGGATGGTTGATCGCGAAGGGCGCTGTGGACTTGACGATTTTCAAGGTAGGCCGCTTTCTTGTTATTTTGTCCAGCTGGGTAACATCGTGCTGACTCGGCTGACTTGCTCCTTGCTAGCCTGTTGATTTCACTGCTCTGCAACCGAAAACCAAAACATTCTTCCGAACAACGATAACCTACATCTTGCTCGGTGTGCGTACCGAATCACCGCTCTTCAAACTCCCAGCAAGCAAGACGTCGAAATCCGGCAAACCTGTATCATCTCAGGCGATCGAAGACGCCCATGATCTCCTTCGTGCGACATTTCAAAAGAGTTTGGCACATACGAGCTTGGCACAGGGTATGAATTTCTTCCTGAGAGGCGGCGAGATGAAAAAGGTTGTGAATGGCGACATGTTGGAAGAGATTGGAGATGAAGGGCGAGCGGTGGTCAAGGATGGGCTGAAGGTAGCGAAAGAAGTCTTGGTTGTAGCTGCTTAACATGTGTATATCTATCGACCAATTGGTATCTTATCTCCTGATTCTTTCCTTCATTGGACATATCCGTGTAATCCGTCTAACAACATGATATAGGAAGGACTTTTATTTAGTTGTGCGATGATGATCAAGGCCGCATCGTGACTTTAGATTACTAGGTGGCCGATACAGGCGCTTTCATGGTCCGGATCAGACCTTTGCTGCTGCGCTTTGGCAGCTGCTTTGGCACGCGTGTCATCTACCAACTAGTAATAAGACTGGGACCGTTCAGGATAAGTAGTATGTTACTAGTATAGTATAGGCTGGTTAGCGCGTCTCTAGTTGAGCTTAGCGTAGATGACGCCTTGGTGGCGTGATTAGGTAAGCGTCTTCCCGGGATTGGTCCGGTGGCACCTGCTCAAACTTTAACTTTTTCAGGCTGGGCTAGCTGGCTCTGAGCCCTGAGTGGCCTATCCTATCCCTGCTTCGCTGACCACGTTAAAGGTTATAAGTGTTGCCTTCTGGACTATCAACGGACGACAACACCACTTACACAGAATCATCTGTCTTTTCGAATTATTCCTGAGCAACTATCTAGGCTTCATGCGTTAGCGTTACCTTTCTCGCAACAACCCATCATTTCCAACTCTACCGACAATCTACTTGCTCTCTCGGAAGACTCTCTTGCGACAAACCGAGTAATGATCAATCACAAACGTACCACTCTCTCCACCAGTCACAATTCCCTCATACAACAACCTCGCAATTCACTTATCAGCCAAAAACAGCGGATTAACAGCACCAACTACTGCTTGCAGCAAACTACAACCTTTTTCAACCAAGTCCCGAGTGGACGACGGGTCCTATAGTTTATAACGGATCACGTCGAACCACTCTTAACCCGGCAGTAACAACAAAAACACACACAAAAACACAACACCAACCACAGCACCAAAAATGCGTCACACGACTACACAAAACAGCACCAACGCTCTTGCGGGTCCCTCGGGAACATCGCCTAATGGATTCATGGCACTACAAAAATCTGCTGCTCCCGACGCTACAGGCGACGATCAACAAGATGACGATGATCTGAGTAGCTTGCCAGATGAATATAAAGAGGAAAAGGACAAGGATTCGGACGAAGATGCGGTCGTCGCGCGATCAACATGGAAGGGCAAGGAGCGAATGATTATCCACAGCGACGACGATGATGATGAGAGTGATGAAGATGTCTATGTAGAACGGCAGGAGGAGAAGTTGAAACGGTAAGTCGAGGCGTTTGAGCCGACATGTGCCTCCGAAGCTGACGCTCCACTGCTGTACGTCAGGGAAAGACAGCGTGAAAAGGAAAAAGGGTTGCATCGGGAACAACGACATCGGCAATCCCATGCAGCTCACCAGTTTCAACATGAAAAGCTCTTTGGTGGCGGCGCGAACAGGGAAAGCTCCGCGAAACGTAAAAGCAGCAGACGACGATGCAGGAAGCATTCCAGGAGAAATCGACACCGAGTAAGTTCCCCTCGTCCATGACACAAGCTCGATATCGCGCGGACCTACCTTTTCTTACACCGTCTTATCCTCTCGCCTTTGCAGCACGACCTCGATGAAATGGGCGGTTCGTCTTCCGACGAGGACAATCTCGAGCCTAATGCAGCAGCTATCGGTCATCCGGGTATCATCGCCGCCCCGGATACGACCAATGACGTTCCCTTGCCCGAGGGTATCGATCCGAAAAACGTGGAAGATATCTTTCTTGGCTTGACAGCCGTTCCTGTACCTGCTGATTGGAGTGAGGATGATGAAGACGAGGTAAGCAAGGTTACGTTTTCCGCTGTGAGGTACGTCGGTTGTGCTAATCTTTTCGAATTTATCAGGGAATCCTCTTTCAAGCATTAGACGATTGGCATGACTCTGACGACGACATGGATGCAGGTTCCGAAGCATCTGATGATTCCGGCAACGGAACTTCTGATACCGATATGCTCGACGAGGACGATGCGTTTGATGGCGCGTTTGGATTGGGCGACTCAGAGATGCCGCTCGTCTTGATGGAAGATTGGTCCGGGAACCTTGTCTTTGCTCAACCGAGAATCTCTGCCGAGGGCGGCAGCAATAGTCGCAGCTCGACGTCTGTCTCTCGGGAAAAGGAAAAACGGCGGTCTCGTAAAGGAAGTGGAACGGGCAGTACGACAAATGGTGAAGGGCCTGTCCTACTCGTTGATGAAGGTGCGCTTGAGGAATGGGACGAAAACGTCTTTGACGACGGTGGTGATGCGTATGACGGTGATACGACGGACAGTCTTCCCGATGAGGACATGCCCAGTCCGCCCAATCTCATGTCGTTCTCCGGGATGGCCGTCAGTGGTGTTGAAGCCAACAATGCCGCCGCGTTTGGAGTCACCACTGTCGACGAAGCGGCGCTTGCAAGAGACCTAGGTGTTCCATTGGCGGATGCGAGAAACCTATTGGAACGAGCTCGAGCCGAAGAACAGCAACAATTGCTCGGTGGCGTTTCCAGTCTCAGCATGACGGGAAATGAAGAACCGACAATTATGGAACCGAGTCCCATCGATGCACTATCGGTCGATGTCTCGGTGCATGGTCTGCAAGCGCTCTTTATGGACACCAACCCCGGTGTCTCGACCTCTTCCACTGTGACGACACCGAATACCAACATTGAAGTCTCGCCTCATCCAGCAAATACTGTCCCGACTCTTGTCACCACGCAATCTACTCCTCCACCAGCCGGACATGGATTCCCTATCATGGGTGCTTTCCTGCCCGAGCATGATCATCCGGATCGTGTTGCTGTAATCGACGGAACAGGCAAAGTTACGCCTAGTCCGTTCATGCGTCGAGGTGGTCCAAGAGGTCGAGCCCGCGGAGGTAGTCAGACGGGAGCCAAGGGCAGCAATGTCAAGCGACAAGCACTGGGTGCAAGTCCAAGCACCAACGGCCGACGTCCGAGGTATTCATCTGTGCCTGCAGGTAGAGGACATGTCAGCGACAGTGTTCGTGGATCACCGCTCCGACGTAGTCAACGAGAATCATTCGATCGGGAAGACACATCTTCGGATCACGAGGACATGGCGGAACCGATCTCGCTTGACGACGTCTTGGATATTAGCGCATTGCATCATCATGGACATGAGACGGACCAAGATGAGGAGATATATGGATCAAGGCATTTGCGGAATCTTCGACGATGGGAAAAAGTACCAATCACAACGTTCCGTCGCAGTCGCAATTCGAATGCACCATTCACATCATCCACCGGTTTGTTCGCTGCAGACGGGAGCAACCCATCGTTGAACACCCAAGGTTTCTCACATGGACCTACCAACGGTGCAATCCTGCGACCAACGTTTGCGAGCCCGTCCATCGCCAGCACCCTCGCCATGGACTCGAGTACTGGCTATCCCGTCTCGCCCATCCTCGAAGCAACGAATCAGGATGGTCCGCGCAATGGCAAAGCTTCGCACCGAACAGATAAACGGAGCGCCACCAGGGACGCACAAAAGTCCAAGAAGCAGGATCAACAGCAGCCGCACAAGACTTCTAGGAATGGGGGACTCGTGCGTAATCGTACCGCCAGTGCTGGATCGATGCCACCGCTACGTCTATCATAATCTTTCACAAGAAAAAGCGACTTTTGAGACTTGCTCTCGCTTGTCCGCGTGATATCAGCCTTCACGAATTTTCTTCTTGTATTTTCCTTTGTATCCTCGCATTATACTATACTCAACGCGAAAAAACCTATCAAAAATCTTGTTAGCGGACTAGTAGAAAACAAATTGTATCTGTGGGTCTTGGGAGATGGTTTTATATCATGCTGCATGCATATAAAATCGGCTATTAATGGGGCTGTTCCCGAGTCCCGATGCATACATACAGGTACAGGATAGCGATAAATGACGATAAACGGTTTGCCATATACAACTCTCTCAAGATACCGCCACCTTCTTCTCTCTTCTAAAGAAGGAGCGTTTCCTACTTCCCCTAATAAGCACTATATCAGCATTCAGGAAACCATGACAGAAATCAAGTCGGAGCAAACTTACTCGTCCAGTTTTCGCGGAGACGATGCCATATCTACCGCTGGGGCCACATCCCTCCCCTGTTCGCCAGCTGATACACCGCTCTGATTCGCGGCAGGAACACCAGCATAACCTGCTCCACTGACGTTAGAGGAAGATTCCGTATTCGGCGCCTGTCGTCGTTCCGCTATGATCTCAGGTAGGTCCGCCAAGGACGTAGTATTCCCTTCTCCAGGAGTGCCGGTGCCGAACTGGAACGCATCCCTATGCGCTGCCACCTTCTGTGCCGAGTTCTCAAACGCGCTATCCAAGCGAAGGTCATGGATCACCAGGTTGGTAAGCGGCAGAGCGGGATAGCGTAGCATGGGTAAGGAGGGTGGAAGGGCATGACGTACCGTTGTGTAGAGGCGATTGCTTGTTCCCTTGTTGGCGCTACACGTGAAGTCTGGACAACAAGTCCGGATCGGCTGACGGTACTGTGTTTTCAATAAAGGACGAACAGGCCAAGGACGTGGTCAGTGCCTATTCCCTTCGATAGGACAGCTTCTCAAACGGAAAAATTGAGCGAAAGTTGGCAGTCGTACATTCCCTTCTCTTTCAATGCTGCCTTTTGCTGCTCCGTCACCGCACTGGCCTGTCTCGTCAGATAGAAGATCCCAGCTGTACACAAAGCAAACGGAAACGGAAGGTCAGCTACAGCCCTGCAAAGGCTTTGTACCCAGTACGTAGGGACAAGAGGTGCGTAGTGAATGAGAAAAGACTTGCCGACAGCACCGAGAAAGACGAGGTAGACCACAACGGTGGATATGACTTCAAAGCGGGAGTACTGTGTGTAAGCCATTGTCGTTCGGTGTCGAGGCGTGGTGGCCGAATCTTTCGTCCCGTCTGGTCGTTTCTATCCTGACGGTTGTCTTCTTGATGACTGCAGCAGCTGCATGAACATGGAAACGGAGTTGCATTTTGGGCAATCGGGAGCTTTTCTCCTTCATGTGCTACCGTGATGACGAATGCACGGTAACATCCTTATGGTCTAAAGTATTCCATGTTTCTTGCATTCTTGGCTACGTATTCTCGCTTTCTCTGGGTACAACTCTTTTACTCTATTCCTTTCAACTACTCTTGAAGCTCTACGTAATTGGCTATAGAAGGGAGCGATGTAAGCATTTCACGGAACGATGCACGTTGAACAAGGCGCTGATACGTACCAGGGAAAAGGCCTCGTTGACCATTGGCCGCCGTTCCAGTCCACCAAGCCTCATCCGTCTCTTCGATCTCAATCACTTGTTCACCCTCCCTCAGCGAGATTTCATTATCTTCAGCGGCGTCATAGCTACCCGGTACGTGACCGTCATCAGCATAACTTCATCACATCCTCATCATCAATCGAAGATACTCACTCGTACTGCGCGACCGCCCATTTACCCTTACTAGCCACAGCAGGCTCATCTCTAGGCGGCATAGGAGGCGCGGGAGGAGCGGGAGGTGGAGCTTCCTCTTCTTCCTGTTCTGGCTCTACAGCCCCGATAGCAGTATCACCTTCGAGCAAGGTGACATAGTTAGCTGGGAACAAGCCACGCTGGCCTTGCGGGTTTGTGCCGGTCCACCAAGCTGTATGCCAACCAGAAATGAAGACGTGTTGATTAGTAATGCGCTACGGTCTTTGGACAAGGCTTCGGAACGCACCTTCATCCGTCTGCTCGATTTGAGTCAGGATATCATTCTCAGCAAACGAAACCTCGTTCTGCAAACGCAATGCTCATCAGCTCGACCCCTCTGTATGCACGAAAACAAAGAGGTACTTGCATCCTCGGCCGCCTAAAATTACACAAAAGAACAAACCATCAGTCCCCGATATCTCACTAATTCTGCGATTCGGGAGATGATCTTGTAAACGAACATCAAAACTCACCTGATAATCATATTCGGCCTTGGCCTTTGGACCTTGATCTTCCGCCCGTGTGGCTGTAACAGGCCTCGTAGCCGTAGGCACAGGAGGGGCTGGAGGAGCCGCAGGAATACCAGACTCATCGAGACGGAGGTTTGCTTGCATCTTGTGTAGTTGTGCGATTTGAGGCTGTGTGGGAGGAAGCACAGGGTCCGGCGTGAGTTACATGGGTTACAAGAAGGGCGAGAGATTACGGGACCTACATCTTCTTCCTGTTCAGGCATAGGCGGAGGAGGGGGAGGGGGAGGAGGAGCCTGTTCACCCATCCAATAAAAGCATGAGTTTCTGACTGACCACTTGTACACCTCCGATGGCGCTATGAGACTCACCTCTTCTTCCTCTTCGTGTTCTTCCTCTGCGGGAGGGGCAGGCGCCGCGATCGGCCTGAATGGCGCAGGAGGAGGCGGAGCAGGAGGTGCCTAACATATACAGAAAAAAAGGAAAATCACACATCAGCAATCCCGACCAACGACCAGAAGACATCTCTCTTTTGGCGCGAAGACACCGAAGATCCTTCCCGCCCATGAACAACGAAAAGGCCAACTTACGTCATCCCAATCATCTTCATTGTCCCGTTTCTTCTCCGCGTCATCTTCATCCTCATCGTCAGCCACCGCTGGAACACGAGGAGGCAACGGCGCAGCAGGTGGAGCAGGAGGCGGGGCTGCAGCAGCTTCTTCCTCTTCTGGGCTGACGGCTGAGGTGTGATCAGAGTTGACGGCGCCGGAAGAAGTTCCGCCGTATGCCCTTGCAGGAGCGGCTGATGCAGCACGTGTCATCGCTGCAGTGAATGGGAGAGTCAGCACCTGCGTCTCGCCAGGAAAGATGGTACGTGGAAAATTAAAGAGGGACAAACCTTCTTGTGCAGCTCGTTCTTCCTCCTCGCGCTGACGTTTAGCCTCGGCCTGCCTCTCACTCCACGTCAACTTCTTTCCTCCATCGGCACCAGCCGCGGTAGCACCAAAGGTAGAAGCAGCGCCGCCAAACGACCTCTGCGCACCACCGCCACCACCACCACCAAACGCACTACGAGCGCTCGCAAATGCCGAAGGTTTCGGCACGCCACCGGCTCCGGATTTCTCGTGATCATCCTCGTCGTTTCCTCCTCCGACAGGAACAGCGCCAGGACCCCATCGGTTCCCGAGTTTCTTGGGTTTAGGCAAGGTGACGGGTTGATAAGATGTTCCGACGGGTGCAATTCGGTCTTCCGCCGGTACACCAGCGGTCGAAGCGGGCTTCGCGGGTGGCTCGGCAGGTTTCACGGGTTCTGCAGCTGGTGTGGCCGCGGATACGGGCGGTGCTGCTGCTGCCGCTGAGGGTCGAGAGATGGCGGGAGGTGCTGCCGATCGTTGGAAGGAAGGTGTGTTTGCTGAGCCAGTAGGTCTAGTGAACGAGCTACTCGGCGCTGTGTAGGGCTTTGGAGCTGGTGTGTTGACCTGAGCGGACGCAGGTGAGGGCGCGGAAGTGTACTTTGATCCACTGGACTCGTTCATTCGTTTATGGATGTGTTGAGGAGTGATATCGGCTTCATTTCGCGCTTGGATGACAATATGCGAGTTTTTCAGGAATGAGGAGATTTGGGATGCGTAGGTGTCTGTAAAGAGTTTTCATCAACATATGCGGACGGCAGTGGATGGGATACGGACGTACTGAAGTGTCCCTTTTGACGTTCGGGGACGCCTTCACCACACCAGTTGATCTGGACAAACTTTTCCAGGTTTGACTGCAAGAGGTGCAATACGTTCTTGTCAGGATGTTTCAGGCGTGATCGTGATTGTATACTGGAACTTACATTCGGGTCTTCGACTCTAGCGAACGCATACTGGATCCTGCTCACACGAATACATACATCAGCCATGCTCATCAGGTTCAGGATAAACAGAACATCGCCAAACACACCTGCCATCCATGAATTCCTCTTCCAGATCATCCAGACCAGATCCGGTAGCTTGTAGTTTGAGCTCATTACCTGCCGAAGCGAGTGAGCTGCAGGAGAACATGTATTGTCAGTGACTACCTACACGTCCACATTTTCCGCGAACATGGAGAGCTACGTACAAGATTGCCCATTCTACCTTTGGATCGCCCTTCAAGACGGTATTGTACGCGAGCTGTGCTTCGCTAGGGATAGAGAGTGACATTGTTGCTGCGTGGAAGAGACGGTAACCAGGAGATATGGGACACGCAGAATAAGCCAGTTCAAGAAGATGAATGAAGTGGTGAAGTGGGCCGGCAATGCATGACGTCGACACAGCAGCGGGAGAAAGCAACGGGGCGCACCAATTTGGGTTTAGCGATCATTTATGGCCCTCAAGGTAGTGTCTAACTTATCACCTTATCACAGCTTGACGCTTACTACATAAAGTCTTAACATTCAACCTTGGGCTGTCAGATGTCCTGGGATCATAAGAGGCCATGACTACCTCCCACGGTCCCAGTTTTCCTACCAATGGAAAATCGTCCTTGACCTTATCTCATAAAATCGTGCAAACACAAACGAATCCGTCTACCTACACCCACACCTACACAGAAAAAACTCTATATGCATCACCCCCACTGATCTTCAATCTTACGACCACAAAACGACCACAACCAACCCTACAGCCCATCCAGCTCCGCCAAACCAGTAACTTGCGCGGGAAGCAGAAGAAACTGTCGTGGATGTAGGAAGCGCGTTGCCTCCCGTGTTTCCTGTTGTTGTCGATGTCGCACGGGCAGTGCTCGATCCGGATTTACTGGTACTGCTCGATCCTGTGCTGCTAGTGCTGCTAGAGCCGGAACTGGAGCTGCTGATTCCTCCCTGCCCGCCGTTGACGGACAAGGCTGAATCAATGGATCCGGAGGTACCGTATACGTTCAAGTAGTTGATACCAAACTACGTACCAACAACACACTATCAGTTTTTCATTACCACAACGCGGAAGGAGAGAGGACGACGACTCACCCATGCATCTTGGTAGTTTTCCGGCTTGAGGACGTAGGTCGTGTAACATGTCTGAGGGGTAACCAACGCCGGACAAGTCTCCTGCAAGATGGTTGGCGAGCCCGCAAAGTCTCCGCACAACTACGGATCAACCAACACGATCAAGCATCAGCACCAGTATCCCTTCCTCCCTTCTCCTGCTCACAGCCACCATCTACCGACAAGACGCCGACTTACAGTAATATCCAACGTCAACCGCTGACTACCAAAGAACTTTTCGATATCACAGCCTCCCTGACCGGCATTGTATCGCGCACTAGGGGTCCCGAGCGCGTCCAAGTCGATAGTGTGTGCTTCAGAGACGAGTGCGGAAGGGACCTTGGAACGGGTGAAGAACCAGATTCGGATTCCTGTTGTCTGTGCAGCAACACCAAAAACAAAACAGGATCAGCACATCGTTTCGGATTCGGAAACGTCTTCCCTCTTCTTCGTTGTTGAAGGAGAACAACAAGACAAACCAACCCGACAACGTACCTCGAAAGCAGCAACATAAACTCCCCCTTGAGCATCATTAAACCCTTTCCCGGCACTCGCTGTATCCACATCCCGAACCGTACACCCACTCCCGGAATTCTGGGTCTGGTCGCACGTCGTAAAGCCTTGTGTTCCTGTCTGACCTCCCGATCCAGGGGAAGCAACACATCCGGATGTGGTGTGTAGGGCGTATTGATTCGTTTGGTCGTTGTTTACTACTTCGAAGATATCTACACCGCTCACGGAGACGGGTTAGTGCCTGCCTGCGTGCTGTGTGATGGAAGAGGAAGACGGCTTACCGATCTCGCCGTGTTCTGGCCAGTTGGTGCCTTGTGTGAACAACGCTGGCCATACGGAACATCCAACAGGGACATGGGTGGCATCGAATACCCATACAGTGCCTGGTTTGTAGTAGTTCTTTGAGTAGAGCTTGACGGATTCACGTTTCTCGTTGTATGGGACTTCGGTGGCTATCAGGATTACAAGCAAGGTCAAAGAATGGTTAGCCGTTGTGTAGGGGAGGTGGTAAACGCATGGAATGCAGTACATACAGTTGTCTACTTTGAGGATTGCCTTTCCTTGATCATCCACATAGGCGACTTTACTGCTGTTTGCCCAAACGACATCACCATTTGCTACAATAAAAACCTATATCAGTACACTTCTCCAGCTCGACCTCGAGCGAACGGTACTCACTCGTGTTATCGTAACCTTGCGCAAACGTGAATCCGTCAAAGAATGATGCGCCTTTGTGACTGACGATCAGGTCGTACGCTGTTGCCGCCGCTGCTGGACTGGCGGGAAGGAGCGCGAGGAGTATGAGTGGAAGTGTGTGGATCATTGCTCGTACTAGGTTGCAGTGGAAGAGTATCGAAAGAGCAGTCTAGGTGTTTGGTCTGCCCTGAGTGAACTATGTAGCCCTCCGCATGTCCCCTATGTACTTGTGCCAACAAGGGAAGCATCAAGCAGGCGCCGCCTGATGCTTCTTTTGTTTGTTTGTTTTGTTTTTTACCTTAGCGCGGGCTTTTTCACGCGTGGGAGATCTTGTGTGTGACTAATCATCGGCTATTTACTAGACGGCCCGGGATCTGAAACACCCAGCATAGCTCCATAGCCTAGCAGCATAGGCAGCTGCATAGGCGTTGAACGAAATCGAAAAAGCACTGCCCTGGGGACAACCGACGGGTCACTCAGCGACAAGCCACGGTGGTAGCAGCCCACATGAACGACATTCGACCCAAGGTATGTATAGCGATGGTCACGACAAAGGTGGATGATATCCTGGAACCAAAGGTGTACAAGCAGAAACCATAGCTCGATCAAGAGGGTAGACGACGGATGGATAGAAGGAAATTCTTCGGCGGAATGGCGTTTCTTTTCAATCGGGATGCAAGAAAAGCCACGCTGGTCAGAATGAAGAGTCTTACTGGTCGGACCATGGACAAGAAGAAGAGCATCATGCGGTCGGTCGGAAGTGAAGCAGAAGGAACCGCACCACCCAAAGCTCTTCATGACGAGACGTACCTGACCGAAAAGATCTCTGGTCAACACAACAGCCGACGCTTTCCGCGAAAGTGGTAACTTTCATATACCCTCTTCAAACCAACCCGATATCAAACAATCATCACCACCTCACAACGAAGCTGCTTTCGCATGGTCCGCCATCTTCACAATCGACACATACGGTCGGCGCAGTCTCCTGCTGTTCACATTCCCGATTATGGCGGTATTCCTGCTCGCCCGCCGGTCTCTCCTTTTTGATTCCCGCAGAAACACACAACAAAGACCGCCAAAGTTGGATTAGCCGCACTCTTCATCTACCTGTTCGCAGTCGCCTACAGTCCTGGATAAGTTCCAGTAATGTATACGTGCTCTGTCGAAGTGCTCTCACTGGCACTGTGGGACGTCAAAAAGGTGCCTGTCATCCTCGGTACGACGTATGTTCATGGCGCAAGCAGCAGGTGCTTTGCGTTACTATGCATGGGTGAGCATGAAGAACTGAATTGATTAGGTGCTGACCCCACTGCCCTGCTGCTACCATCACAGGATGTTCCGTCAAGAGGAAATCCCCTGTCAATAACAACCATTGTGACTGCTGTTCATGTTGCCCAAGGATCAAGGCGTTATTAGGTCCTTACCGGCAAGTCGATCAATCGCAATCGGATTCGTTCTCCTCGTGGAACCTTCTGAGTGTTCGTCAAGCTTGTGGAACCTTGTGGGTGTGTGCACCATTAGTTTCCGAGAAGAGGGAGAAACGAAGGCTGAAACCCAGTCCCAGTGGTATAAACAACGCCAGGAACGACACATAAATCATCCGCGCACCATTGCTTTTCGCATCGGCCCAGTGTCACTCCTTGCGAGAAATCGGATCGCAGCATGTGCTAACGGCGGACGTGAATCCAGGGGGGTGCCTGGTCTTCTGCTGAGCATCCGAGACGATACGAATGCACAGATAGTGTGGCAAAAACACGGGAGGGCTTCCTCAACTGGGGAACGGGCGGCAGACAGAAATGGACAATAACGCCAAGGAGCGACAAGGCGATTAGCAATAAAAATCGTCTGTGACAAAATCAGCAAGGCACAGAAGCACAACCAGCCTGTCAAGGATGTCCTCCAATTTCCGATGATGCTGGATGAAGCAAATGAACCCTATTCTTCTGCCTTTACACCTTTGCAAGTTCGCTACCGGCAATTCGTACTACCCTCATCTCCCTTGAACGGGCCCATTGCTTTGTTCGCTTACAATGCACCTTCACCGAAATCCAGGAAACCGGATCTATCCCGCTCCCTGCAGCTCCTGCATTGTGCTACGAAGTCGCCACGCCAATGTGTGATAACGGTCAGTGTTGCTTCAATACTCGGCGCATTGCAACATGCGCGCTCGTATTCTGTTCAAGTACACGAAATGTGGCTAGATTGATCGTTGCCAGGAATATAGTCTCGGAGTTTCGACTCCGCGCTATTCGTAAACGACATATTTCCCATCCTCATGGTAATAGATTCAGAAAAAAGCCATGCGCTCTGCGGCCTGGAGCGAAGAAAATCGACGGGATGGGCACAAGCCAGTGTGTCGAGCTTTGGGTAGTAGGCCGGATAACGACGTCAAGGAAACATGTGCGCAGTGAGCCGGGTTGGTCGTCACATCATGGAGGACATTTCTAGCTAGTAACGACGCTTGGTCATCATTTATGCGTCACGTATGTACGTCGCTAACTCCACTTTGATGCAATCCGCCCTGCCGCGCACAAGGAGTCTGAAACCTCGACATTCTTCGTGTCGCTTAGCGACCAAAGAACTCATCCTGAATGACGATATGCCGAGCGAAGCGGACGCTCGCTCGAATTCGACAAATTGTATGCGAATAGGCAATGTTATGGTAATACAGTAATATTTGATTGCGGTGGCTTCAGTTCGAGATCACAAACCACTAGAAACTATCATACATCCATTATAGTAATAAACACAGCTGTTGAGATTGAGCACTAGTTGTGGCTGTTGTCTCCGTTTCCCTTGCGTTCAATCACTTCTACGTCATCGTCAAGGAGGAACAATGGTTGCAGTTTGACATTTCGCTTCCAGAAAATCCATCGTTTGATCCAGTATGGCAGAGCGACTCTGTACTGGTACCTGACGAATTGCGCGGTTGGAACATTGAATACGCTGTCGAGCTCTTCCAGGGTCAATCTGTGGGCGGATGTGTCATTAGTATGTGGTAGCAAGATGCTAATAACATGTAGAAGGAAGCTTACGCCTTGGTTTCTGGCACCAGGTGGAAAATCAAGATGAACGCGAGTACGTTGAGACCGGCCTACAAACAGACGCAAGGATTAGCATTACAACCATAGCATCGCCATCCATAAAGACTCACGTAGAAACAGAAAGCACCCGTCGCACCCATCGCTCTAAGCATACTCGGGAACGTAATCGACAAGATGGCGCTGAAACCGAGACAAACCGACACAGCAAAGGCCATTCCAATTTCACGTTGCGCGAGTGGGAATACCTCAGCGGAATACGTAAACGGCACCGGACCTTCTCCTGGACTGTAGGCGGCTGCGAAGAGGTAGATGAACAGTGCGGCCAATCCAACTTTGGCAGTCTTGTGCGTTTCCCCATCGATGAGGAAGGATAGACCGGCGGCAAGCAGGAAGAGTGCCATGATCGGGAAGGTGAAGAGAAGGAGACTACGTCGACCGTATGTATCAACTACAAAACAGGGCGAGAAAAGGCGAAAATCAAGCATGGTAAGCAACGTGAAGGTGCTCAAACGGTTATAGAGGTTGAGATATGGGCCAAATTTCGACACTTACTCGTAAACAGCGCCGGGAAGGCGAATACAAAGTTCACTGCTCCAAATCCGAGCGAGGCATACAAAGCTTGCCTCGGAGTGAATCCATTCTCGGCAAAAATGGTGCTAGAGTAAAACGCGATGATATTGATACCACACATTCTGCGAGCATGGCAAGGTGGTCAGTGGATATGAGCACACACGTCCCTAGGCGCGAATGGACTCACTGCTGGGCAATCATGACGGTAAATGCAGCCCACGTGGCTCGCTTGACACGTGGAATGACAAACAACTCGGTCAATCGTCGCACAAAGCTATCCGCTCGCAGAATTTTCTTCTCCTCGTCCAGTTGCGCACTGATGTAGTATAGATCTCGCGCGGCTTGCAAAGGTGTGAATCGTAGACGGAGAAGGGATTTATAGGCTTTGGCGTGTCGGTTCTTCTTCAACAGCCATCGCGGTGATTCTAATAGAAGCCTGTTAGTGAGTCAAATCTCGCGTGTCTCCAGTGCCAACGACTTACCAGGAGTGAACCAGATACCGATAGCAAGGGGAACAGCCGGGATAAACGCAGATCCGAGTTGCAATCTCCAAGCGATTGCGCCAGTGTCCTGAACAATAACGTTTGCTGCAAAACTGTGGACGGATATGGTGTCAGGCATGCGACTAAGTGGAAACATTCAGTGTGAGTGGTGCGACTAACCCAAGGAAAATACCAAATGCTGTCCATAGTTGCCAACTCATAACCAATGCACCTCGAATCGACGCAGGGGCATTCTCAGCGGCAAAGATGGGTACAGTAGAGCCCTTGCAACCCATTCCAATTCCGAGCACTGTCATCGACCCCAAAATCAGTATTTTGCTTGACTTTTGCTGAGACCAAGATGCTCACCTAAACGACATACGAAGAGCCCTTGCCAGCTTTTTGTGAACCCTGAACCGATGGGAGTTGCGATAAGGCAGAGAGCGGTGAGAAAGATGACACCTCGTCGGCCGAGCCAGTTGTTTCTGTCGGATTTCAAGGTATTCGCGCAGAGTAAGCCCAATCTGCGCACTTTCTCGTCCATTTTGCACAGACGGAAGTCAAACCTACAAGGGATCAGATAGCCAACAACCGAGTAGTGCAGAGGCAAAGTAAGGAGCTGCATTAATCAGCCCGACCAGCCATTCCTGTATCAGGTTGAAAATGTTAGTTATGGTGCCCGATTGGCAGCACACTCCGATTCCCCTACTCACATCTCCTCGCGTTTGGTCAATTCCGAATTCCTTCGGGAACGATAAGTTGGCTCCGTTACTTCCCGTTTGGTCCCATCCTCTGGATAGGAGAGAATGGTATCGTCGTTGTCAACAACACAACATTGTATACGTAAAGCGAGACTCACTGTGTCGCAGCACCAACGGAGCACACGATAATTGTCCAATACAAGGTCATCGGATGCTTCCATTTATGCAGTCGCTCCTGTGTAATGATTGCTCGATCGGCTTCATTCAGCTCCGGCATAGACATATACTGATGAGGTCGTTGAGCGAGCAGAGCACCCTTCCTTAAGTCGTCGATAGCGTATCCAAGATCGTGTTCTGCCGCAAATCGGTCGACATCGGCGAGCAATTCTTCCTTTGAGTAATGCGAGAGGACATTCTCGACATGTAAGCCACCGACTGCCTCGGAATCGACAACGGTGCCAGCCTCTGACTTCTCTGGGTAGCCATTTCCAGACTCGTAGTGAGCGGTTTCAAACTTTCGCGGGACGTCTTTTACGTCGGCCATGGTGAAGGTGAGAGAAAACGAGGTTGATGATACACGGAAATGCGACGCAGCAGACGGGCGACTTGTACAAGAACTATATATATGCCAACTTTTGACAAGTGACAGGGTCGTGACAGGTCGTCCGATGATGCGAAGGCCGAAAGATCAGCTGCCGTCAAAGAAGGAGCAGCATGTGCAACCACTGCCGGCGGTCCTCCAATTAGGGGCGCCTTCTGGGGTTTCCGCAGGCTTTATTTCAAGTGACTCGGGGTGGGTAAGATGGACGCTAGAATAGCAGCTGAGGATGGGGCTTCTGGCGGGGAGCCCTGCGTAAATGTGGAGGAAACCTCCCGACCCCGAGAGACGAATCGCGAATCTGACTTCGACTGATGCACGACTGACTATCAAGTGCGCAACTGTTCAGGAGCTGTCTTTGAGCTGCTGTCAGGCTTACGGCTGGCCTTGCTCAGCTGGCCCGCTAGGCTCACTCCGGCCGCATGAGCGAGGTCTCTTGAACACTATCATTTCTGGAACAATCCTACCATACGTGTCGCATCAGACTCTACATGCACCCGTTCGAATTACAGTTGCTGACCTGACTCTGCGGTGTTGCATAAGCTGTTGCATAGGAACAAACGGCATACGACTGGCCACGGCGCATCAGCTGGCTTCCGTGTCGACGTCGGGAGGTTTAGGACTGCATTTGATGCATTTGGAAAACAAAACAAGGGCAAAACCCTCCAGGAGCTCCTCCAGGGACGCAATTCGATATACCCTTTTCTAAATCAGGCAACTGCTGCCAAGCGGTTCCTAGCGAAAAAATAAGAATATGCAATGACGTATCCAGTAGCCACTCGTAGGAGCTCTCGTAGGCCGAAGTTGTGCTGTAGAAAGTCTCAGAAAGCACGGCCCTCCACAATTCCTCCACCAATCTGCTTCGCGGGGTTCCGTAAGCCATTTTAGCATGATTAGCCGTTGCCGGGGTAAGCGGAGAGACCTTCGGCATCATAGAAATCGAAGCTTTCAGAGGATGGAGTGGCCTGATGGCGAATAGGAATGTTCTTTCGTTGAGAATGAAAAAGGGATTCCTGCTTTCCTGCATCTTCTCCTCGGTTCTCGGTTCAAACTGAATGAAGCGGAGAGAAGAGCGCGGAGTGCTCCGTATATTCGTGCTTCTATCCTCATTTCTACAGCGCCTATGAGGTAAAAGGAAATGGCATGCAGCCGGTCACAGATCACAGGAAACTCGATCAAAACAGCAAAAGATGATTCTCCCTAGCCGATTTGAACGACTGACCTCGACATTCCAGAATTGCAGATTGATACTAGTGTCGCGCTCTACCACTGAGCTAAGGGAGATGGTGATGTTTCTTTTGATGGCAATGAACATCATCACGGCAGATTCTTTTTTTTGCCCTTCAACGCTTACGCGCCTAAGTCGGCCGAGCAAAACCGGCTACAAAGGTGCGCCCAGGAACGCGCAAGCGATCGAAACTCGACCTGCTTTCTCGAAGTTAGGGATTGGTCAACGTCAAGTGGCAACGTCGAGATATATACTGCGTCTACACTCTACAAGTCATACGCCACACTGTCACTACGTCCTTCATAGACAAAACACATATCACACACAAACAATGCCTCGACAATCCCGATCATCTCGACCCGCTGCGCGACCGTCCGCTCCTTCCGGACCATCGCACCAGCAATCCCGATCCGCATCCACCGCTGCGTACCCTTCGCACGCTGCGCCACCGGCGGCACATGCTCCTCAGCCCGCTGCCATGCAGGGTCAGAAACAGCCAGGTTTGCTCGCGCAGGCCGCTAGTACCGCGATGGGTGTAGGTGCCGGTAGTGTTATCGGTCACGGTATCTCCAGCATGTAAGTTATCGACTTCTTCTTTCGTTGCGCCTATCTTTCCACCTTACTGAATTGCTTGATATTCGCAGGCTCTTCGGTGGCGGCTCGCGATCAGCAGAAGCTCCTCCTCCTCCTGCCGAGTCCGCTCCTGTCAACCAGCAACAACAGTGGGCGTCCAACGCCGCTGCACAGGCACCGCAGTGTACGATCGAGGCCAAGGATTTCACAAAGTGTCTGGATGCTACAGGAGATTTCCAGTCGTGTTCTTACTACCTTGGTATGTCTTCGTGTCCATAGTGTTTTACCGGTGATAGTGGCTGATTACGATTTCGTTTGTGAATGTAGAGGCCTTGAAGGCTTGTCAGGCTGCTGCCGCTCGATACTAATCGAATCGACTCTGTGCATTGGTTACTCTCATCATGATGTATATACACCGGCTAAAAGCATACTCCCCATATTGCAGTTGACTAGTTAACAGTATCTATTGAAGGCAAGGTTTCATTACCTGCTTATGAAAGACTGTACCGATCTTTCCAAACAGTTGAGTGGCTTGAGCAGGAATGGTATCAGGAGGACAATTGGCGTGTTGGTCCTCGTCTTTGCCTGGTATTCGCCTTTTGGTGCTTTTCAGATCACTGGCACCGCTTCTGACTGTTATTGAAACAACCGAAGTAACGCACTTGCATTACATCAAAAGGACAAAGCGAACCCCAGTTCTCGACTACTCGAGTCAAGAATGTAGTCGAGTATTACAGCGCAAGTGACATGTCGTTTCCAGCTAGTAGCCCAATTTATAAGTCACCGGAGCTTGACATAAGGTCACACGTACTTTCCACCCATCAGCGGTCAAGAAAGGCGAGAAATGGAATGTAATGAAAATGTCCTAATGTTTCGTAACCCCTACACAATATGATACAACAAGCCATGCGATTCAACTACAGATGAGAGTAGACACACTTATAGATCAAACGTCTGGGTTCACAGAAGAAGCCCTTGAGATTGAGATCTCAGAGGGCGCGTTATTATTGTCTTCGTCGTCGCCATCGTAAACTGATCCTTCTTCGGGTGCGGGGGCAAAGACGATTTGCCCTCCCTGCCCGAGCTGCGCGTACTGCGGTTCCAAACACTGACGTCTGATTTGCGAAGCCGCCCTGCTGCTGTTATCGCTTCCTCTGCGCTTTGTGCTTCTGACTGGTCGTCCAAGAGACATACCGGTAGGAACAGTTAAGAAGCCCGAAACGATGATAGAATTTTCATCGTTCGCTCCAGACGCCATGGTGAACCCTTGCCTGGATATACCACTGTTGTCCGAGGCGTAGCCATCATTGGAGTTCGGCTTCGAGGGGTCCTCGTAGATAGAACTTTGCGATACGTAGGATGGCGAGGGACTGAATCTATATACCTTCTGCTTCAAGGGGTATATGTCCGTGCGAGACAGCCCTTTCTTCTCCAGCCCTTGAAACATGATATCGACTGCGACCTTGTTGGCCAACCAAGTCTGGAGAAGCATGAACTCGCGATTGATCTCATTTTGTAGCTTACTGAAGTTCACAGTTTGCTGTCGGATGTAGTTCTGGGCCGTTAGCCCCTCCTTCTTCGTTTCTTCGGTGGCTTTAGGCACATTGATCGCATTGTCTGCTAGCAATTCCATCTCGAGCGTCTTGAGCGCACCCTGCCAAGATTCGATGTCAATACTTTGGCTGATTTTCTCAAGCTTTATACCCAAATCGTGCGCCCTTGCCGCAAATTGCAGCTTATCGTCGGTGCTCTCCATTAGTCCTACCAGTTGGGTTCTTGCATCGATTTCTTCCGAGAACTCTGACCCAGCAAGGAAATGCTCCAAGTGGTTATAAACCTCTTTGAGCTGAAACGGAACGTGACTAGCTTCTTCACGAACAGTGTCTAACAGCACTTTCACCTCGGAATTGAACTTATACTGGAACACTTTGATGGCTTGATGTGACTCGATAGGAGGCGACCGTGCGGGTGCCGCAACAGGTTCATAGGTAGAGCTCCTCGCATCATCATGGAGGTCAACGATAGACAGCTCCTCTACATCACTTTCCACCGTGGTCAACACCGCGTCTGAATGACCGCCTTCGAAATCCGACATGTCTTGTCAAAGAACTCTGGTGTTTCAAGACAAAACAAAACAGGAGGTGCTACGATAGTGAAACAGATGCAATTGAGATTAGCCAAATAAGAGTGGCAGGTATCGCAGCGACTGCGTTCTCTCTCAAAGACCACCAGTGATTTGATAGGCGCGCGAGAGTGACTTACGATGACAAGGCTAGATCAATACTGGAAATCTCCACGTTATTTTCACCGATAAGAGGAGGGAAATAAGGCGAAGTGAGGCAGTGTCTTTACGGTATTCTTAGAATATCGATTATTGTCTTTTTGCTCTGATTCATTTGCCCCGTGCTTTAAATATAGGTCATCTCCAGCGAAAGCTTTGCTTTGCTGATGCTGAAAAAAAGAGGATAAAGGATCGCTTACGCCACACTGCTCGCCACACGCGACGCCTCTCTCCTATTTGCTTCTTTGGTGGTCAAAAGAAAGTGAGGTAGCTACTATGGCAAAGGCTATACAAAGGCCGTGAAGATGCAAAAAGGGGCGCCACAGTGACTTCACCTTGTTGCGAAACGGCAGAGAACACTACTACAGTCGTGACACGTCGCAACATATCACGCCATACTGGTAAAGGCGTTTCGGGAGTCGGGAGATCGACTTTCGCCTTGTGTCAGTTCGGTGCCGCAGCGGGGATTCAGCTGTGCGTCAGGAAGCCAACGACCGTAGTAATTGGCACACACACACACACACGCAAACACACACACACACGCACACACGCACACACACAATGCATATACACGTTTAGACAGACAAGCTTGTGGCAATGACTATACGTTCATAACGTCTGCCACCATTAACAACACACTCGCCGATGTCCGTTGCATCCGATCCTCCTTTCCTCCTCCTTTGTGCAGAGAAGCGCTTTCCCCTTTTTTCTCCTTTTCAAAAATTCCGCCAGCCCATTCAGCTGCCGCCATGACGCTCGGCAGGTGGTCTCGTGCGAGAGACTTTCCGCCGTCGAGCTCCCGGGACCCGTCGAGGCAGACCAGCGCTAGCTCCAAAGAGGCTGCTAGGACGTCCGCCTCTAGTGGCTCTGTTTGCGACTCGTTTTCCGAGTCAGATGTGTGATTGACAGTTCTTGCTAGCTGAGTGCCCATTGCAATTGCTAGATCCAACGCATCCGGAGCCAGTACAGCCAAGAATGCAGGCGAATGGCGCGCGGCGTGTAACATGATGGTGAGAGCACTCAAGAAGTGACTCATTGCCATCGGGCTAAGAATCATCCCGGTTCCAGTCCCCACGCCTCGTCGTCCGTAAGTGCGACTACCCCTCGCGATCTCGTCCTGGAAGTAAGCCCAGAACCGGTTGATCATGGGGAGGATGAAGTATTCGGCGGCAACGTCCTTGAATGGTATGATAGGCGCGGTACTGTCTTCGGATATCGCGTTGAGTCCACCGCCATTCTGTCCTGCTTTACTTGCCGCTCTTCCCGGTCGTAATTGTCGTTGACGGGTTTGCACGGCATTGCCATGGGTAGAGTCTCGCTTCTTGCTTATGACGGAATTAACAGCATCTGCCTTTCCAGCTTGAAGTAGTAAACCAGCATTTGCCGTATTGCGTAGATCTTGCTCGGTCACGTAGCGATCATGTAGCGCCATCGGTAACACCTTGGACGGAAAATCGATTTTCTTTGGGATATCAGGTCGTGGTAGAGCTGAGAACCCAGCAGTCTCTCGCGCAGCCATCGACAATGCCGTCAAAATAGCTGAACGTTGCATTAGTGAGTACTGGCCAGCAAAATACTGTTCAATGAGGTATCTGAGAGGAAGACCCTGCATTAGTATTCACTAGCTAGAACGACGCACCAGCACCTACGGAGCCACCCGCTTGGGAACACAGGCGGTAAGCGCCACAAGCATGCTCTGCCTCCTTTCCTCAAACTCTGCAAGGTCGTACGGGTCGGAAAGTGCACAAAGTACCTGACATAGGAATATCGAGTTCTCCTCTGTTGTAACCATGTCAGGGAAAGTGTTCATGGCATGATAAATGAAAACTCACCCAATTCCTTGCCAAAATGTCGTTTCCTTCTGATCAACGATTCTCCCCATTTCAATCCTACTTCTAGCTTGTCCGGCTCCTCTCTCGTACGTAGCAGCTCGATAAGTTGTATAATATACACGGGGCGCTGAATCTTCGCCCTCATAGATGTATTCGCCATCGGATCGTTTGCAATCTCGTCCAAGTACGATGGTGTAGGTGATGGCGAACGAGAAGAATCGCCGGAAGAGGAATAACCAGATAGTGATTCGTCGTCCGAGTCTGGTTCCTGTTGATGTGCTTTGCGACGACCGATATTGGGTTTTGGCGATGGAGATCTGCCTCGTTGCTGTGTTTTGGGTTGCTCCTGAAGAATCTGGGGGGAAGGATGCGTCTCGACGGCGGTATCCCACCCCAATAGCTTCCAGTCGTGCTTCTCTATTCTACTGTCCTGATCCTTGGCTGCCTCCTCGTCTTCCACCTGCGCATTCTCATCGCGTAAGCCGACCAATGACCTCAGCCGTCGGCACTCTTCCTTCCCTTGCCCAAATCCATCCCATATTTCCTTCCCGAACTGCAACCTTCGTCTCTGCTTCGACGGAGGCAAATCCTTCGGTACATTCGCATCATCGTCACCGTCGCCGAGGTTCTGAAGCATCTTCTCCAATTCTTCAACTTCTGCATCCTTCTCCTTGCCGTTCCTCGGGTTCTTCTTGCCTTGGCTGCTCGGTTGGTCGGAAGAATCTGGTATCGTCAACTCGCTCAATACCTCTGCAACAAGCATCCCCAGCCGGCGCATTGACGAATCGGAATGCGACAGATACGCTTGCATACTGGTGAGAAACGATGGTTGGAAAGACAGCTGGAGCAAGTATGGATGGTATGGCGGTAGTCGAGAAAGTGCGAGGAGAAGCAGCTGGCTGATATCTGATGCCGAAGTTGTAGAGGTCAGCATCTATAAGAACATCGTAATGTATGTATCAGAATCTGCATTCGGAACTTACACAGCTGCCACGCAAATAGCGAATACTTGACAGATTTCGGATCGCACCACGTCTCCATAACACGTTCTATCAGGCTCTTGATCGCTACAGATAGACGAGTTAGAAGAGAGAAACACGTCAACTCTTCGAAACTTAGTGGGGAGACGAAAGAGGACCTACCAACATCTCCACCCTTCGCCGCCCAACAAACTACAATTCGACACCGGATCTCTACAGCCTCCTCCCCACCACTTTCTCTCCCTTTACCCCTCATCAACAGCGTTTCCAGCACTGAATCCCAGATCTCCGTCGTCCTCTGCGCCGGTGTCGGTCCGGAACCGGCTTTCTGTTTCCCTTTACTCTTACTCAAAGGCTCCGCAGGCGGTCCGAGAAATCGTTCGAGGTATTCTGCTGCTTGTATGATATCTCGATTCGGGGTTGTGGAGGTATGGATCCCTTTGTTGAGGTGTAACAGGAATGACCATGCCAGTGCACCGATGTCGGATGCCTGAAGCTCGGATAATAACGTCGGCCAGAATCCTTCTGCATAGCGAAGGTTTGTGGCGTTGATGTCCCTCCCGTCACGTGCTGAGACTGTATCATCGGTGGAGAGATGTCGTAGAAGAGACGGAAAGATTGGCGTGAAGAATGATGGACGAGGGTCAATTGACGATGCTGGTGTTGGCGGGTTCAGGAGGCCCGCTCGTAGGCACTTGGTCAGTGCAAATGACAAGGAGGATATGTCTGGATCGGTCAAAGAGCGAGACCCAAGTATGGTCAGTATATCAGAGCAAGACAGGCAGTGTTTACCAGATACATGAATCAGACCGACCTTGTTCAGTGTAGCTTTGCGATGTTTCGACGAATAGCTGTTCCAGATCCCGCACAAGCTTGTCGAAATAGATCCTGAGAGCAATACAATCATAGCACTCGTAAGTACCTCGCTCACATGGTATACTTGAAATCACTCACTGTCCACTTAAAAGATCAACCTCTTCGACATTCATAGCCCGCACTCCAGCCTCCTTAGCCTTTCCATACACGTTCATCACTCTCGCCGGCAATGCCATCAAAAGCTTGACCACCTGTTCCCATATGTAGTCACCACCGAATCCATTTGAGCTCGTCGAAGGCCGTGAGTATCTCCATAAGTCTCGTATTGAGTACCGGTCGGCTAGAGTTGCTGTCAGCGAGATCAGAAGCGGGTACAGCTGTGGTGATGTTGCTGGATTCGAGAGCGCGATGGAAAGATTTTGGTAGCTAGAGTATACCGTTGCGAGGAGTTTGCGATCCTTCGTAGATTCGCTTCCATCTAAAATCGTCGTCGCTGGCGCAAAACATTCTTCCAATAACCTCTTCACACCCTCGTCCTGCTCGATCACCGCACTCCACGTAGGCAAGACGCTTTCCAATAAAAGTGCTTGTATCGCTGCGATATTCTTCTCGAAGCTGCTCGAGGATGAACTGACTTTGGATACATTTCCCGAAGACGACGAGGACCCACGGGAATGGATGAGGTCGGTAACTGCAGTCAGATGATGTTCAAGATCCGAAAGTTGGGTAATTGGCTCCTTCAGCGCCGTTTTGATGTCCCTGAAGGTCGCCATCTCGCCACGAGCTCGAACACGGGTCTATCAAGAGTCAAGTCGTCCGCGACCGCGTTGAAGATGCCCGAGATGCGATGGTGTAAAGGTAACATTTCAGAGGTTGACGAGAAAGGGATGGTCAAGAGGAGACGACGACATGCATGATCGATATCTCGCTGAGACATTCGAAAGTGGAGGTACTCAAGGCAAGTCAGTCGCGAGTTACGTCCTCTGTTCGGTTGCCCACCATCATGGTGATGAACAAGCATTCTCAGCTCGTCAACCCACCACATGCAAGTAGTGTGCCCTCTAGAAGAACCTATGTTCTGCATGATAGAGAGAGTGGACGTGCAGATGGATGCCTTGACCCTCGAGCTGCCTATGTACGAGCAGTAGTATACTACCCGCCGTGAGTATTAGTTCAAACGCACATCAGCTCCTTCTGCTGCTGACAGCGCTCTCTAATAACAGAAAAGTGTAGTGTCAGAAAAGTGTAGTGGTCTTTCAATCGAACCGGGAAACAAAGTATACAACAACAAGACATCTACAAAGTAAATTTTCTGTGGGGTAGACACGCGCGGGCTGCGGACATCGACTCGCCTCAGAAAGCCATTCTTCGACACCACTAATTATTGCGTGTTCTTTCCATCAGACCACACAGCACTTAGTGTCTCTGTTGTTTCCTTATCAGCGTCGTTTGGGCTGCCGCTCGGGAGCTCACTCTCGGTGTAGTCGGCTGATTGTATGTCGAGACCTGTCTTTGAACACCAAAAAGCCGTTTGGACACTGGGCGTGGTCAGAATCTTCCTGAAATCAGTTCCGGCGCCAGTATC
This sequence comes from Naganishia onofrii, assembly GCA_030039215.1. Taxonomy (NCBI): domain Eukaryota; kingdom Fungi; phylum Basidiomycota; class Tremellomycetes; order Filobasidiales; family Filobasidiaceae; genus Naganishia; species Naganishia onofrii. The sequence goes on along the minus strand of JASBWV010000028.1, from coordinate 291,592 downwards.
ACCACTTGCCTCGGTGCGCATCGATAACGCATCGTCCTCCTTCTTGGCAGCTCCCGGTTGTTTGGGAGGGTATCGAAGGGGTAGCTTCTTCACCGGCAAGACAACTGCGTCAGCCTTTACCAGTCGGTTTTCTGGTGTTTTATCCAGCTGGCCTTGGTTTCCCTGGGAAGTCGATAAGGGGGATGCCATGATGCGATGGAGACGTGAGATCGGAAAAGTTGCCGGTGAAACAGAAGGACAGTCGGTCGGTCCAAAGCAAAAAGGTAAGGGTCACTGTAGTGTCAATTTCTGCAGTGCAAAAAAAGGAAAGCACGGACGTATATTCGAAAGGTTCGGATGACGCATGCGGAGAAAGGCTTTTCTATGCGGAGCAACCTAGAAACATGCTCACCTAGCGATATCGACTACTCTTGGATCTCCTTCCATAACCTTCGAGAGAAAGGAGCGTTGTACTTCGTCAGCCTTCGTTACTGGGAATGACCCATTGCTTGTACCTACCTGCGCCACCAGCCTGAACCGATGCGCGAGCATGGTCAGGAGCAGCCAAAGACGTAGATGTGTTATCGCTAGGATTGTTAGCGATTCAACTGAGTGCAAGGGTGACCTTGTTTGTTCGGAATTGAGGAGTAGAAGAAGGAGGCGTACGACATCGGTCTGGGAAACGTGTCAAGGAAAGGCATCAACGGCTAATCTCTGCAGTATCAGGGCTCTGGATTGGCGTTGCATAGTACTCGAGAGAATCAAAGGAATAGCCTTGATGCATGATGCACAATCTATGGAATTTCCAGATTGAGCGTCAAGCTTATGAGGTCTAAAATTTATATGAGGCTGTAGCCAGAATGACTGCACTGGGGTTAATACAAGTACATTTGCTTATGATCTATCTCAGTATGCGCCAAGTTGGACCTCATCCGTATAGTGCTGACTTCCATTGCGACTAGTTCGAGGCAGGAGGCGTACCGAGCTAACGATCTGTAGCGGCTGTATCATGAGTACTGCCAGAACAGGGCGGACCTACCGAAAGCTCTGTGTACTTTGAAGATTTCCCATCGACAGACAAGGGTCTAAACGAAACGACGCTCCTATCGTCGCGACCGAAATCTTCCATATCCACAGTAATCTCCACCTTCTGCAATGGCGGTCCCTCACTTGTCTTGTCCGAGGGTCCGGCAAGCGAGTCGGATTTGGGAGGCGCATTGCTCCTTGTATCCTGTGTGTCACCCAAACTTCTCGACGGTTGCTGTCTTTGCCCTTTTTGGCCAAACTGGCAGAAACCCGGACAACCGGACAATGTCAACGTGGGAAGCAGAAACCAATTCACGGACAACCTTACTCTTTGAAGTGGCTCTCGAAACTTCGACATTCTGCCAATGGGACCATAGTCAGGACGGCGGGCGAGGAGCAGTACAACATAAAATTAGGAACGCACCTTTTTAATGCCACCCCGGGTTTAGTGACATCATTGCTTGTTGTAGCCATACTAGATTTCTGGTAAGCCTTTCGAAGTCAGTTTATTCTTTGCAACACGTCGATCTGATTTCAGATGGATTTGCCAGGCGATAAATGAATAAACGAGGCACGTGGTATACCACGACTGCTTTATATAGTTGTGAAGATGGTCGGCGCCACACTTGGATCGCACATTCGAAGGCGGTATTTTCCGACTATCGACCCGGACAGAAGGAATGAAATCTGCAGCTCAATAGTGAGGTACCTCGATTCTTGAGTTCTGCTCGGAAGATACCGGAAGCTGCAATCGATGCATTTCGTCCGATGCATAGAGTGAATATACAAAGGATACTTCAACTGACAGGTCGAGCTTAGCGAGCGCAAACACCCGGAGGGCCTTCCAATGAATTGCAGATAAATGTCGAAGCCGAAGGTAAGCCTTTATGACCAGCTATGGAAGCACGATGCGTCGCAGCATACGATCCTCTTGACTGATCTCGGTGTCGGATCAATCTGATTGACTTCATTCGCTTCTCCGTTCAATCGTCGATAGAGGATAATTGTATCATCCTTTCCGACATCCACCGATGTTTCGGAGAACTCGCTTGTCCCATCTCGGCAAAGGCGATTCCTCGTTGAGAAGTCTTCTCTTACTTGCAGTCCCCATTCAATGCCCTTTAAATGCTTACTACAATTGCGCGTGCGGCGTGAGAATCACCCAGAAGAGATGTGGGTGGACAGTGAAGTTCCGGAGTCGATCTCGAGCGAGTCCTGATATTCAACTGAGTGGCGTTCGGCGAATATTGAACCGTCACAAAGGTGAACCAATCTACTTTCCTGTTTCACGACATCGTCACAGCGGGGCGGTATCTCCCGCATATCCTTGGGATCCTTACAGCGTTTGTTTCCACCGACGAACCATACACGGGGGATTCGGGCTGTGATAGAGAAGTGTGTTTCAGGTGAGAGAAAGGCGCCAGAGGAGAAACAGAGCAAACGTTAAGCTTACCATACGGCAGCTCATACGGCAAAGTACCCTGTCAATGCTCTTACATCTTCCGGCGTTACACAACACCGCTCTGAACATTTGATGCAATTCTGTAATTGAAAGTATTGAATAGGCGTACACTCCGACTTGATCTGCTTACGAATTAACCACCGATGTTACGCAAGGTCCTGCGTGAGCTGACGGGAAGCGCGGTGGCGAACGAAGTACTTCACACCGGCCGTAGCATCGCTTACGAGTCGCGATATGTCTCCCACAAGTTGAGGCAGCTCCTGGAGGGGTACATGCACGGTTGTTGTCGTTGGTTCTCGTATGGAAGAACGTGTGTTCGCTCCACACTTCCACTTACATGAACTCCCGTGCTCGTGGCGTGTTCGGGTGTTCGTGAGTGTCGCCGAAGTTGTGAGCGTCTTTGCTACCTGGCATATACTGTAAAGCCTCCAATGAGATCCGCCTAATTGACCCTCCGCTGTCCTCCTCCGTTGAGTCGTTGACTCGTTGACCGAGAGAAATCGTAGTTTACGCAACCTGCACTCGGAACCAAACACATGATAGCTTCCATAGTCATTGTTGGTTGTCGTATGCTTGTAGGTGTTATCCATCTCGATATGGCTGTGGTCGTTATTTCTTCGTCATCTCGATAGTACGAGATGATGACTGTTGAGTACAGGAATGACTGAATCGATGAGTGGTGAAAGCCCTTCATAGCGCTATCGAGCAGGTGAAACATTAGGTGGAGGTCGGTCTTGCTCTTTGCAACTTCAACTGCAATGCGTCAATAGCGAACACGTATAGTCAACTCGCAACCAAGTACCTAGGTGACCTCTACTCACCGCTCGCCCAACTATCACAATCATGGAGTCCATCGAACGGTCTAGTGTGAATACGGCTGAGAATGCTGACAGCGCATCAACGACGCAAGATATCGACAACGTGCACCGTTTCATCGATTGGTTTCGTGAGAACGGAGGGTACTGGCACGACAGTCTTCAGGCTCGGAAAGGTTAGTCCTGCTCCTAAATCCAGCTACGATGTCCAGTATCATATGTCTTTACACTGACAAGTATTCCTAAACATCCACTTGGACATACAGACTCGACATACGGCCTACACTTTACCACGTCCGCTTCACTTCCCGCCAACACGCAGATCATCGCATGTCCAGCAAAGCTAGCGATCACACGAGGGACCGCGCTTCAAGCCTTTCAAGGACTTGGATCTGATGGAGTTGGATTGGAGAAGTTGAATGAACGGCAGCTGATAGCGGGCTATGTGACGCTACATTTCGGATATGGGTTGGAGGAGGTGAAGCGTGATACAAGGTGCGTTATCGGTCAACGCCTTGTCTTATTGATTGGAAGAGCTCTTGCTGGATGGATGAAGAGGCCGAAGGCGCATGTCGAACGCTGTGAAGCATAGGGAAGGCGATACCGAGCAGGCAGGAGGCGTCAGATCAACTAACATCGACTTCGTTTCCCCCTGATACAATCCCTCACTTGACACCGGCCCATTCGTGCACTACCTTCTTTCTTCATCAACCGGCACTCGATACGTAGCATTTCCAAATACCTCAAGCACGAACCATACATCACGACTCTTCCGACAACTTCCGAGCTGTTAACGCCATTCCAGTGGACCACGGACGAACTTGCACTTCTAGAAGGGTTGAACCTGGGACATGCGGTGAAAGCACGGAGAGAGCTCTGGAGAGGAGAATGGGAAGGTTTGCAAAGCGTTTTAGGGAAGCTAGTAGAGGGGAGGATTGACAGTGGGTTCAGCTGGTAAGTCCACTTTAGACATGGCCATCAAGCGTTTCCTCAGCCAGACGCTATAATATTGCTGCATGCCCATCGTTCCAACTTGAATAGGGAGAACTACCTTCTTGCAAATACCTACATATCGTCACGCGCATTCCCATCATCACTCCTCGACCCATCATCTTCATCAATACCTATCAACCCGTCGCAACTCGCTGGCGAAGACGGCGCAACAAGTAGCGATCCAGCAGACTCCGCTTCCCCTTTATCAAGACCAGCCAACGAAGTAACGCCTACCTCGTATCCGGTTTTGATTCCTGGATTGGACACCTTGAATCATCGGCGGAACCAGGCGGTGACGTGGGTTTCTTCGGCATTGCCGTCGTCGACTCAACAAGAAGGAGCTCCCGAAAGTGATTCCCAGATGACATACCGAAGCAAGCAGGAACGATGCGTCGGGCTGGTTGTGAGGACGAAGGTGGAAGCGGATGAACAAGTTTTCAATAATTATGGACCCAAAGGTACGTTCGGGCTTCATATCCGTGAAGTAGCGCTTTACTGATATACCATTACCTGTCGCAGGCAATGAAGAACTGATTCTCGGATACGGGTTCTCGATACCTGAAAACCCCGACGACACGCTAGCGTTGAAACTTGGAATACCGGAAGACACCCTAACACAAGGCGTACGAGATGCTTTAACAAAACTCAGCATCTCGGACTCCTCCGCCGGCTCAGCGAAACCGGAGCCATCAACCGCTTCACCACTAGACCAGACGTGGTATATCCCTCGATCCGGTGAACTGCCGGAAGAGATGTTCCAGGTTGTTCGTATCATCCTCTCCGTACAAGGGGATCCAACGGGAGAGTTACAAGATGAAGAGGAAGCCACAGAGTTGGAGATGGATGTCACGGGCATGTTGCTTGAGATGGTTCAGACCAAGTTGGAGAGGCTGAATGATATCCTGGAGCGGAATGAGGCGATTGTTGATGGGAATGTTGGGGCGGTGAGGGTGCAGGTTTGGGATATGTTGCAGGATTATGTGCAGGGTAAGCTGTATCGATGCCTTTGCCGACGGTTTTGCTGACCCCACTACTTGAAATAGGTCAAATGGATATCTTGGCTGCGTGTAATTCGGTTCTGGAACAGAAGATGGACGAACTGGAGGGCTAAGCGTAGTGGGCTCAAGCGAGGGGCTGCTGTAGGTTCGCATAACGTTCGAATTCTCGAGTAGCAGCTCATTATGAATTACTGAATGATGAAGCTAATCTTAGCTTCCTTCTGACACCAGAAGCTCAAGGTAACGCAAGGGAAGCCTGCCGCGCAGGGTCGCTTTTGACTTCAATCTCTTTGTTAATACTACTATGGATTAGACTCCAGATGTGCTTCGATTTCTATTATTATCGTGAAGATTTCGAAGCGAAGGAACTCCATTCTCTTAACATGCGTCACATCCGCCAAAGACCGCACATTGCATTCAGATGCTGTGTACCACTCTTGATGCTCTGACAACTCGTTGTAATACTTCATGCGACGAACTAACTATATACAGATTATGACATATGAAGGCGAGCCTGAAAGCCTCCTCTGGATAGATGTTTACCTTTGCTTTCGGTATCACAGTAACAGATCCCCAACGTTACTTCCCGTCTGCGTGGTTGCTTTAGAAGCGACCGATGAATCGAAACTCCTACATGAGTTATTGTCATGAACAACGTCGCTCGCGGACTGTACATCACAGGCATGGCGAAGGTGTAACGCCTGTGACGTCTCCAGGCTGAATACATGAGTTTTTTGGAGCCCAGACTGACAGGGCAACGTTGTGAATACTTGCCCAATGGCAGGAGGGGTTTTACTCTCGCCAGTTTCGGGATGAGGCAGAGTCCATTCGAATACACGCACATCCTTTTCGAAGGCCGCCTGTGCTAGCGCCGAAGATTGTTAGATTGTTGAAGATTCAGATATTCAAGGAAGGACATAGTCTCGAAGGGTTCTGCCATGTTCTCGGTGCAGCATCGTTCGTCGGGAGCAAGTTCGTCATCGAACTCGCCAAGTGCCTTGTCGAATTTATTGTACAGCTCTAGCACACCCTGGACGCTCTCCAGAATGACCTTACGATCCTCGCCTTCCGCCAACCACCTCCTTTCCCCAGATGATTTTCTCGATGAATTGCTTCATGTCTTGTTTGATAGTATCGGAACCGCGTACGATGTCACTGAGCCACTTGTCGAACCCTGATTTGCATCTCCCACAAATGTTGAGATCGGGGTGTATCATCACAGCTAGTGAAGTAAACGGTCAAGAAGTTGGACCTTGTTTGGATGGAGTCAGAGTTTGGGGAAAGCTATCCGTTGGATGACAGCGTATCAACTTAATATCAGAAATGATTTTTTCTTTCCTTTCAATATTTCGCTGCTAAAATATAGTCGCAAAGGATTACACGAAGGGCCATGGCAGTTTTTGATGTGGATGTGAAGTGCTGAACACACTGATCTCTGTAGGCAAATCTCAAGTACGAACCCTGCTCTCTCGAACCTGGCTTCCAAGGAGTCCGTCCTTTCTGACTCAGTCTGCTCCCCACGCGATTTCTCCGGTATCGAGCGTGATATCTTTCAGTCCAGACTCCAGTACCACCTCATTAGCGTTTCAAAGCGGTCTGGCCCCCAAACATCAACATTCACTACCGTGCTCGAGCTTTCATAGATCAGCAAATAAAGAACACTCGTGAACGCGACTGATCGGCGCACGCCAAAGTAAATCTCTCCACCATGATGCCTCTCTCGGGCTAGCTTTCGAATGAATAGTCTAGGTTTACCCTTCTATGAAAACTGGAATCAGCCTCCTTCGTTCAGGATTAAATATTATGGGCATCCGCGTCATGTCTGACGTGAATCTCCTCCTTCTCAACGGTGCTTGGTCGCCTTCAAAGGTCATCGATGGTTAATGAATACCCTTCAAGCTACTTTGATACCTGGTATCTCTTCTTAGCTGGACCGTGATATCTCTTTACTGCCTGGGACTGGCGCTATGCTGGACGCTCCGAACCTGATAGCTTGCTCCCCATGCCATATCCATCTACTTCTTCGCCTGATCCTCTGAGAACTCCGGAGAAGGCAGTGGAAGGTGAATCGCTACGCCTCCTTCTGGATCGGGTGATGTGCATGCCACTGTTCTTATCTTACCAGATGCGTCTACCATCCATCCAACCTCGCTAACAACTCGCTAACAGAACATGAAACCAAACATGAAACCGCTTGACTTGCACACTCCACCTCTACAATGACGTGTATTTCCTTCCCCTAAATCGTGCAAATCGGCGATGTTCGGTTCAGCCGATAAACTCCAGCCTTCTCCTTGGAACTGCTGATACGAAAGGCCTTCCGTACCGCATCCTTCTCCTCCGTTACGCTTTTACACAGTCATCCGTAGTCCCCTTGATCGAGATAACAGGTCAGCTGCTGGTTGTAGTTTATGATACAAGTTTTGATATATACTTGATGGTATTGGATGATCATTTCTTGTGGCGTTGGGTAGATGCAGTCATATTACAAGTGGTTTCTACCAAGATGATCTCTCTTACGAATCCTTTCCGTGCACAACAATACCATACATCTGTCGTTCCATCCGGCCAGGGATCGCAGTTACCAACTGCCAATGCTCCACCGCCCGTCACATCCTCCACAACAACATCTTACCCAAACACAGCAACGATCCTAACTCGTAATCAAAGCTGGCAGTCAAGCACAACACCGCACGACGACGAAAGCAAACTCTCTTCCCTCCTTTCCGCATGCGAAGCGGGAACACATTCGTTTGCTCGTGATGAGGATGCCGGTGTTGCTGGAGTAGGGTGGATACGACCTGGAGGGACTGGGTACGGGATTCAGGAGCGGTTGAGGAGGATGAGTAGTGGTAAGTTTATGCCTCTATGCCGAATAGTAAGAGCATCACCTAATGGTTTCGTATGAATAGGATATGGCTCGGATAGTGGTTTCTCGTCATCGTCATCAGTCGAAGGAACGAGTGCTGGAGGACAGAGTACAAGTCCGACGAAAACAGCAGTGGTTGTTCAGCCCAAGATCGTTTCCACTGGCTGGCCTCTCAGCCGCAAAAGCACTGGTCATTTCGATCCGAGTCGGGATCCACGTCTGCTATACCTATAGCGGAGGAATGGAAGGTGCATATGGACACTGTATCGGTTTCATTATGATTGTACAAAGTTGTATCGAATTTGGATCGTTGTAACAGCCCAATAGCAATATTCAAGAATGACGTTTCCGTTTCAGCGCGATTTCCAGCCTCGCAAATGATTAGCGCGCCCATGGAGAGAGGGTGAACAACCAACGTCGACGACGATGGTGGATCATCAAGAAGGCATGACATCATTCTCATCTTTCAACGACTTCTTCCTGCCTGTCTATATGCACTGAACGACAGAGATGGGGGATCCGCACGACGACGACGATGCGGAGACCGGGAACGATGGATCAGGAGGAGGAGGAAATACGTATCCACCAAGCAACGCCGCGATTGAGAACGTGATTCGCAGCGCGATGGCATTGGCAGGACACGGAGCGAGGAACAACGGAAGCAGCGGAGGTATATCAGGAGGTAATGGTAACCCAGGGATGGGAGGAATAGGAGCAGGAAAAACTGTTCCATCACCTCCACGAGGTGGAACATTTCCGCCGTACGCGCAACTTTCCGAACCATCCGTCAGCTACCATTCAACCCTTTCACCGAGTCCTGCTCCTGCGACACCAATCTTCCACCCTGCATACACGAATCACGGTCAAACACAGCGCGGTGGGTATCTTCAGCCGCAGCCGCAGTATCGTCACGGACTAGGAGCGGGTGGGATGGGTCCGGCACCGAGTAGCGGATATGGTTTAGGCCAGATGAATATGAATATGGGAATGGCAGCTGGTATCAGCGGCGGAGGTCATCACGCACATTCGAACAAGCCCGTATCGTTGCCTCTTTTCAGTGAGTAGCGTTTCCCGTAACCATCTTGAAGCGATTCCTATCCGATATTGCGATGTAGGATATGCGCTGACTCACCCCTTTCTCTGCAGAAGCAAGACCGCATACGCCGATCATGTTTCATCCTGCAGCCGTAGGCGTTGATGGACGAGTAAACCTGTTTGTCGGAAACGTGAGTCACTTGTTGACGGCATACCGCAACTCGTTTCACGTGTTCATTCAACCCTTTATCTTTCCCTGCAGCTCCCGTATCGCGTACGATGGCAAGACCTCAAAGATCTTTTCCGGCGTGCCGGAACCGTTCTTCGAGCCGATGTATCTCTCGACCCACAGAGCAACAGGAGTCGTGGTCATGGAACTGTCCTTATGGGCAGCCAAGAAGACGGAATCAAGGCAATCGGTATGTTGCCTGTCTTTCACCTCAATAGCCTTGTCTTACCCTTTTATCGATTTTGAAGAACTCTTTAATGGGTACAATTGGCAGACCCGAATCCTCGAGGTACGACCGGATAGACTTCCACCAGAGTATGAACCGCACCCATACGTCCCTACGAGCATGTTTGGACCCGCACCCGTCGCAGCCGCCAATATGTTCAACGGGAATACACCAAGACGAGAAAGTGCGCGTGTGATGCCAGGCGCAGGAGGCTACGGCAATTCGATGAATAATGGAGAAGGTAACATCATGTCGGCCGGTGGACTCGGAGTCGGACCTGCACCAAGTAGTGTCAATGCTATCGGTATATCTCCGTCTCTTTCGCACGTTCCGCCAGGACAAGAGTATAACGGACGTTCAGCCATGCTGGATACTTCAGTCAGGAGTATCAGTCCGTTTGAAAGTGCACGTGGAGAACACGATGTCACTGATGTCGCACGTCACGGTCCGAGAGGCGTTGTCGGCGTGTCTCCGACCATGTCTACCGCTTCGGCCTCGCTTGGACAGGTATCGTCATCGGCATCAGCATCGCCGTTCGCAACAACACAAGGAGTGCGCTTATCGCAGTCATGGGAACGAGATTCGGCGATGGGTCCGTCACGTGTAGAAGAGGCAGAACGTCTGAGGAGAGCAAGTCAGGCATCTGTCGCTGCAGCTGCAGCCGTAGCCGCGACTGGGGGTGTGGGAACTTCACCGGCAGCACGACGAGCAGCGCCAAGCGGGCTTGGAGCTCTTCCAGCTCCCGAAGCACACGTTGGATCAGCTCAGCGGCAGATGGAGAACGAGCAGCTTGCCGGGTATTCCTCTGTGGCTGGTAGGACTGGGTATGCCTCTTTCAACGGGGTCGGCGCTAGTATGGCCCAAGGTGGATACCAGTCTGGCTACGACAACGGGCGCGGTTCGCTTTCCCGAACCGTGCTGCAAGGCAATTTCTCCTCCAGTATCAACGCCAGTAATGACACAGGCGGCAATGCTGGCGACACAGGGCGCAACGCCTTCCTCGGAGTCCCTCGAAACCAGCACTTGAAAAGACCTGCTCCGCCAGTTCGACAGGATACTCTCGGTGGACGCCTGTTATACGTAGAAAACCTGCCGCCAGGGATGCAATGGCAGGAGCTGAAAGACTTGTTCCGGATGAGCGGAGGAACGGTTGTGCGTGCGGACATTGCTCAGGGTGAGCGTGGCAGGGGAGGTACAGGTTATGGCACAGTGTTGTTTGCGAGTGAGATGGATGCTGTTGCTGCGGTTGAGCGGTTTGATGGGTAAGTGCACAAGGGCAACCGGATGTGCCGAAGCATTGCCAAACCATTTTGCGTTGACTCGAATTCTAGTGCGGACTATCAAGGACGACAGCTGCAAGTCCGGCGGGATAAAACTCAATCAGGACCGATTCCAGCTCTAACGCCAACTGAGCGAGCCCAGCCTCCGCAGTTCCCTGAGACGGCCGCTTCTTCAAGTGCGAGTTCACATGGCGATCCCGTGACGGAGCAGGAGAAAGAAGAGGAACGATACCCAACCAGCAGTGCAGCGGTTGCTCGTGATGCCCAGAATCCTCCAACTGGCAATCGCACTACTGGGACAGGTCTTGCTGGAAAGCGCGGCAACTTGCCTCCTTTACGACTTGGTAACAACAATAACAACGGTGGCACTGGAAATGGTGGCTACGCGCCGTTCGGAAATGGTGGGCCGTTCGATCGTATGCATTCGATGCAAAATGGCGGGTATAATCAAGCTAGGATGGGGATGGGACCAATGGGCGGGAACACCATGTCCCCTGTCGCTGGACGAGGGATGCCGCCAATGACGCCATCGGTAAGTCTAGTGCTATCGAACATGTAGGGATGGCTTGGCTTATGTCCCACTTTTCAGATGCCCGGATTCACGTTCCATGCATATCCTGTAAGTCAGAGTTAGCTCTTTATGTGTCTTCTGATCAGTGCTAATCCGTTTATCGTTAGTCTACGCCTCCTTTGATGCCTATGGGATTCCTCTCTCCCGGGCTCGGTCCGTTTTCTCCGGCGCTCAACAGTCCTCAAGCATTCGTCTTCAATCCGTTCATGAACGCTGCTCCCGGTGCGCCGTTGCAAATGACGCCGACGGGCACAATGTCAGCAAACATGAACAACGCGATGAACGCACCGTACGCTATGACTCCGGGTAATCCGTTAACGGTGGATCCAACAAGTTTGCATCATCCAGCGCACCCAGACTATTTCCCGCCGCAGAGTCCGATCTCGAATGTCCCCATGGGAAACTCTGGCTTCGGCGGACTGTTGCCAGGAGTTGGGGACCCCGCACGGGGCGTACAAGCGGAGGACGAAAAAGAAGGCACAAGGACGCCTGTAGCGACTCATTCGGATAATCAAGGAATCGATGCAATCGCCTCGACCTTGTCACGATTGGCTCTTCCTCACAATGTACGAGCGGATTTGCCTGGGCTTTCGGCAGAAGTCCCAGGAGGCGCATTCCTTGCTGGCGCCTTTTCCAGTCGTGCAAGCTTTGTGTCGACTCGTCCCGAGGGATTGTCTGCCGCTATTCTTGTGGACAGGGACAGGCGTGCCAGTATGAACGACATGGCTACTTCGGGCGGTGGATTCTCGAGAAACGAGCAGGAGGACAAGGCAGCGGAATAACAAGCCGCGCACAGGTCGTCAATTCGAGGATATATGTTGTTTAGGGTTTATGGGGTTGACCAAGGATGGATTTTTGGTAGTAAAAGGTGTACGGGTGTACGTTGTGAAAGTACGTCTTGGGTTGTGTGTGTGGGTCTTGTGTGCTCTTGTGTGGGTCGTGTTATAATGCACCCGGGCTTCGCATTGTCTTCTTGCATAGGATGTGGAGAACATCTCTAGATTGGACAAAGCACTGGATGTGCAAGTTCTGTCTTGCATGTGAACGTCAAGCGCAAAAACGGTCGCTGGCGTTTTACGTAAATTATTGTAGCTATACCTGTAGTGCACCGCGAGTTAATATCGTCAAGCATCATGTTTTCTATCCGCTTTCCCTCAGGGTTAGCTGTCACCGAATCTTGCGACGCCGGGAAGCACAACGTCACAATACGACTGAACAAGGCAGAGTAATAATATATGAACATAGTACTTTCTATCACAACTTTGGCACTTGAGACTTAGAACGCTAGAGTAATAACACACTACATTAGAACACGACAGTGGTGACCGTCGGCACTGCACTGTTCTCAAGCGCGTCAAGTGAGGATAACGACTGTTTCCAGTCGGTCCAATTAGCAAATCCCACCGAACCTTCCTTATTTGCTTCTTCCTGACCAACACGACTGAAGGTAGCCCGTAATTCCCGAAATCTTTCGGAAAGACTTTCGCGCAGCTGTGCGAGCGTCGGCTCCTGTGAATGCGTATCCAGGAATGACAGCTCATCGTCCGACCACTCCCCTCCTTCCAACACCTCTCCTTGAGAAAATCCTTCTTTCGCAAATCCCGCAGCTGGTTCGGGAGATACTGATTCCTTGCCACCCATATCTTCTGACATGCTCAATTGCGAACAGGCGTCTATGTCTGCTCGCAATTTGATTACCGAAACCTGTATGTCGTAGAGCTGCCTGCTATGCGAATCAAACTCGTCGGCAAGCTTTCGGTACGCTTCAGCTTTGGGTTCTTCCCCTCTGGTAGAAGCTTCCTTTGCCAAGTTCTTGACTCTCAACTCATAGTTGTCGTAGAGTGCTAAGAGTTTGTGCACCTGGTCGGCGTCGATCCGCATCAGATTCTTGGTGTTAACTCCGTTAGTCGCACTGCCTGAGCCTAGCTTCTCTAACAATTCAGATCGGATGGCTTCTGGCGAATCCGACGAAGGGACGTTCTTGGTCTGGGTGACAGGTACTGCGATCGCCATACTTATATTGCAGGAATACTACTGGAAACTGCAGCCAAAAAAAGCGGGAGTTGCCAATCTCAGATCGTGGTCTTGGAATGGAGGATAATCAAGAGATCGAGGGGTCATTCTTGGCGTTTTGCATTTATGGCGGTTCTTTAAGTATCCCTCGCAACAAGCAATCTTCTCGGTTGTATCAAACTATTCGTCAGGCTTCGTGCTGTTCTTCCTTTCATGTGGGTCGACCTTCTTTCGGACTTCGCAATGATCGCTGAAATGAGCACCACCACATGTGATAACTCGATATTATCCAAAGCAGGTATAGACTTCTTCCGAAGGGAGACACAAAGTGAAGTTATGCCATGTGAGATCACTCCTGCTTCATATGACTTCTAATTACTTCTTTTGAGGGTAAATTAATGTAACGTCTCTGAATGAGATGCGAATGAGTGAAGGATCGGGCGGTCAAAGGAGATGCGCCTGAACGAGTAGTGATTGTAACTGTGTATGTGTTCGACAGCAATCGAAATTCTACTCGCAGAACTTACTGACCGGAGAAGCTGTGAGAGAGCAAGCTCTATATTAGGCGATAGATCTTCCCTAATTGTCTATCGATTCTTGAGGTGATTTCCTGCTTCTTGAATCATGGGTCTGCCGCAGAAATACGGTATAGCCAATGAACTTCCTAGACCTTCAGTCCCACGAAGCGCGCTGGAAGAGAAGTGTAGAGGTATTCCGATAGATTGAGGGGGCAAACTGGCACCGTCTGTCCTGCAGAGAAGATCGAGTGTCACCAAGGGATCCAGCAGACGCACTTCAATCGCGTCGTCTACTGGACATATCATCGATAGTTATCTTGGTCTCGGCTGGGGTGTCACCAACAAAAAGCGCGCCCAGCCAAGACAAGCGCGAGCCAACGAGAGCTGGGCGAATTCCATCGATCGGAACGACTTCAACGTATATTCATCCAACTTTGTAGTAGTGGCGATATCAGTTTGGATCAGGTCAGGTTCTCCAAACGCTATAGACACCATGTTGAAGTCTTTCGCCAGACCATTACTCGCCCGAGGTATCGCGGCTACACGACCTGCCGCCGTTGCCTCCCCGTTGTTGGCACGCGGTCTTGCCACACCCGCCTATGAAACCACCGCTCGAGCTCCCGTTGCAACACACTCCGTCGAAGAGCTTCATGGATTGTCTGCCGAGGAGATTCTGAAGGAGACCGGGTCCAGGAAGGAGGCGTCAATGCGACATTTCACCGTCAACTTTGGTCCGCAACATCCCGCTGCACACGGTGTATTGCGATTGATTTTGGAGCTCAACGGAGAAGAAATCTTGCGTGCCGACCCGCATATCGGTCTGCTTCACCGAGGAACGGAGAAGCTCATCGAATACAAAAACTACACGCAGGCACTACCGTACTTTGATCGATTGGACTATTGCTCAATGATGACGAACGAACTTTGTTACTCGCTCGCCGTCGAAAAGCTACTAAACATCGAGGTACCGGAACGAGCCAAGTGGATTCGAACATTGTACGGAGAAATCACTCGAGTCAGCAACCACTTGATGGCCGTCCTCACACACGCCATGGACGTTGGTGCGCTTACTCCCTTCTTGTGGGGTTTCGAGGAACGAGAAAAGTTGATGGAATTCTACGAACGAGTATCCGGAGCTCGTATGCACGCAGCATACATCCGTCCGGGTGGTGTCGCATTCGACTTGCCTCACGGACTTCTCGACGACATCTTCAAGTGGGCTACGCAGTTCTCTTCCCGAGTAGATGAGATTGAAGAGGTCGTCACGGGTAACCGAATCTGGAAGGGTCGAACTGTCGGTATTGGAAAGGTCACTGCGCAGGAGGCAATGGACTACTCGTTCTCCGGTGTCATGTTGCGAGGTAGTGGTATTCCTTGGGATATCCGAAAGATTCAGCCATATGATGCCTACGACCAGGTAGAGTTTGATGTTCCTGTAGGAAAGAACGGTGATTGCTGTGAGTTGAGGTATAATCTCTGAGGGTATGGACTGCGCTGATCATCGTTACTTCTCAGACGACCGATACTTGTGCCGAGTTCAGGAATTCCGAGAGTCTCTTCGAATTATCAGTCAGGTACGTCTAATTTTTCCGCGTCGATCCCGTATCTCGTCTCATCCCATCCCCTGCAGTGCTTGAACAAGATGCCTACCGGTGCCTACAAGATCGACGACAACAAGATTGTCCCTCCTCCTCGAGCTTCCATGAAGGAATCGATGGAAGCCTTGATCCACCACTTCAAACTCTTCTCTGAAGGTTATAGCGTACCTCCAGGAGAGACCTACTCGGCGATTGAAGCACCAAAGGGTGAGATGGGTGTCTACCTTGTTTCGTAAGTGTATATTTTGTAGCTTTATATTCGTCCGTAAATGGCGTATGCTGACCTTGCTCGGTTGTGCTATATAGTGACGGATCTCAGCGTCCTTACAAGTGCAAGATTCGAGCACCCGGATTCGCCCATTTGGCAGGATCAGATTTCATGAGTACGTATTTAGTCTGCATACCCGTCACGTTCCACGTTGCTTATAATCTGCTTTCTCCGTATTCAGTGCGACACCACTACTTGCCCGACGCTGTCGCCATTATCGGTACCATGGACTTGGTGTTCGGTGAAGTCGACCGTTAATCTTGAACAATGAGAGAGAAATGGAACAGGAAGTGTAGCGGTTGTGTTGTCATGTGTTGAGCTATGAGCTTCAAGGCGTGTATTTGTATAAATGATTAATGGATTGACCACGAATACCGTAGCGGTGTACCGTATTTCCGTCACTGAGGAACGTCGCTGGTGTGGGGAGCGGCATAAGACCGAAGCGGACTCGCTCCTTTTTGACAGTTGTTGCCCCTGCTCAGCTCCCTGCTCATAGCTTGAAGTCAGTGCCCGAAGTTAAGCAAGGGCGAACGCGGGCGCCTCTTTTTCAGGGACTGATGATCCGCCGACATCGGTCCGAAGTGGTCCGGAGAGCCGCTAGAGGTTACTCGACGACAGTGAAAGCATGGTATTGGTGATGCTGTATGAGAAAGACGAGGTGGTCAATCTCATTCTGGTGGTCTGTCGTTGGGACAAAGAGACATGTTCACCACCCTCGTATGCACCTCGACAAGAACGAAATCCTGGTCTCCGACAGCCAGTAGCGAAGAGTCACCATGTTCCACCGTCCAATGCCAGCACAAACTTTCTCACTGCGTCTTCTTTTTCGGGCTCCGAAGTACCCCTTCAGGTTCAATGCAAGCCCCGCCTCTGGGCAACGGAACATCTCGATCCAAACACAGCATGTCCTCAGAAGTGTGAACCGGCAAAGGACGCAAAACGTCATAGTGAGTTGCACCAGAATTTTTGCCAGAATCATTTAGGCTGACTTGTCACGATGAACTACCAGGTCTCTGTATTTATATTCTCCACATTATGTCTGGCGGCTTCAAGGTCATGGTCACCGCTACACACGGACGACTCATCTGTCGTTCCAGGCAGAACGGACGAGCGGACTTTACAGGGTACTGGGCTCATTTCCATGTTCGAAGTGGAAAAGCATAATAAGCGCGAGGACTGTTGGATCGTTCTTGAAGGGCAAGTCTGGGATATGACGGGAGTAAGTCCACCAGGAGAGAACATGAGCATGGTTCTAACAGTCTCGGTTTCGCACTCTCGTTCACAGTTTCTCCAAGCTCATCCCGGTGGCACCGCAAGCATTCTGCGTATGGCAGGAAAAGACGCAACACGGATATTCGCCGGTCTTCATCCTCCGGGAACACTGGATCCGTTCATGCCAACGACTGCTGACGCCATCTCGTCGACTAACGAAAAGCCTAAAGATAGAATTTCGGAGGACAGCGGACTTGAAGGGGTTCCTGTGCTGATAGGTTTACTGGACCAAGCTACCATAAAAGATCTTCCCTTGCCAACTTCGGAAGAACAAAAGACGGACAAGAGCTCAGATTCCATCCCCCTACAGCAGATCATTGGATTGCCCGATTTCGCGGTGGGTTTCTTTTGGGCTTCATATACCGCTAAGTCATTTTCTGAGCCTGATATTGCATCGCTTTTAGCCTGCAGCCGAAAGGAAGTTGTCGAACAAAGCCTGGTCATACTATTCAGCAGGTGCTACGGACGAACTAAGTGAATTGCTGATAGTTACAACAACCGACGAGGAACGATTGCTTACTCTAGCCATTCTGCGCAGCACTGGCTCTTAATAAGTCTGCTTACAACGCTATCCTCTTCCGACCTCGCGTGATGGTCGATGTAGATGAGGTGGATACCCGAACGACCTTCCTTGGTCACTCGACGGATTTGCCATTCTTCATCGCTCCAGCGGGCATGGCAAAATTGAGGTAGGTGAATAGCCATTCGATACCTCTACGTGACAGCTCACCTTCCAAACCTTCCGCCGTACAATAGTCATCCAGAAGGTGAAGCCTTATTTGCAAAAGCGGCGGGCAACGAAGGAATCATTCAATTCGTAGGTGGCGTTTCTCGGCGTATGACCAGCAGCAAGCCTGACCAAGAAACTTTTCACAGATATCGACCAACGCTTCTGCCAAGTTGGAGGATATAATCAACGCGCGGACGTTGCCTGAACAGACGTTCTTCATGCAGCTGTACGTAGACAGGAAACGTGAAAAGTCGGAAGCCCTCTTGCGCAAGATCGAGAAACTGGGCAGATTGAAGGCGGTATTTGTGACGGTGGATGCTGCTGCGCCGGGAAAGCGGGAGGCGGATGAACGGGGAAGGGCAGAGCTCGAAGTGGTGAGTTTGACTTGTTCGATATCTCTAGCGGGACGTTTGGACCTCACGACTGCTTCCCCTCATTCCGTTCGATAGTCCTCGGGCATCTCTGGAGGAAAGATTCAATCCGATGCCAAGGGTGGAGGAATCGGTCGCTCGGTGGGCGGATTCATTGACCCGAAACTCAATTGGAATGATATCGCTTGGCTTCGGAAACATACTGCATTGCCGATAGGACTCAAAGGAATCCAAACAGTCGAGGTCAGTCATCCTCTTGACCGGTTTGTTGCTATTGCGCGCTGATCTTCCGGTTGGTTCAGGATGCCAAGCGCGCCTATGATATGGGCTGCGAAGCAATTTACCTGTCAAACCATGGTGGTAGAGCGTTGGATGGGTAAGCACAGGTCAACCTCCTTTCACGCTACCGACACTACTGTCTTAACGCCTTTTCACCATGCAGTTCCCCTCCAGCTCTATACACCTTGTTAGAGATCAACAAATTCTACCCGGAGATCATCTCGAGCGGTAAATGCGAGATCTATATCGATGGCGGGATCCGTCGTGGAACGGATGTGGTAAAGGCCTTGTGTCTCGGCGCTCGAGGCGTTGGACTGGGCAGACCATTCATGTATTCCCTGACGTACGGAGAGGAAGGCGTACGTCATGCGATAGACGGTGAGTTCAGTCCGACTTCAGTGGCGTTACTTGTACTGTGGTCGCTGAGGCTGAGAGTCGCTATTGTAGTTCTCCGAGATGAAGTACAGACTACTATGCGATTGCTAGGAGTGACCCGTGTGTCGCAGCTGGGTCCTCATTTGGTAAGGCTATGTCGATGTGTACCGTTCTACCGCGGCGGACGGGCTGATGCTTGTGTGTCACTTCTTCCGCCCGTAGCTGAATACGAAAGCGATTGATCCGCTCTTGGCTGATGAACCGATGTTCTCTCCCGAAGGCAATTGATTTTGATTGTGGAGTTTGGCGGTCGGTTGAGGGTCGGTGGTGAATGTTGCGCATCCGCCTTTATTCTCATGTTCTCGAATCGAAGGGGTTGTATCGGATGAAGACACATTTAGTTGCCGTTTTCGTGGCGTCAGCTCAGTCGCGCGCCTCTGTGAATTACAATTTGTAGTATATTTGAACTTCTCGGAGTCATTGCAACAACAAGGAAGAGTACTTGTACGATGGACTGTGCAAAATAAGCCAACCACGTTGTTGTAGATTCCATTTCCTTTCAAGGGTTTCTTTGCTATACCATTGAGGTCCATGAAGCAAAGCGCTAGCAAAGCCGCGGACGACATCGTCACAACTATCGCGACGGAACCGCCGACGGACTGCACAGACCCGCAGTCCAGACAAACCGCTCTTTGGTCATCCGCAACGAGCGCCCGATATAGACCGTAGTATATCGAAAGCTATATCGAAACTTCTCGTGCTTTCGTCCCTCCTCAGCTCAGCAGCAAATCCAACGCGGAGAGTACTGTAGCGAAGCGATGGTCATTCCCGTAGCTATTCTCGTCAGCCGTCAAAGTCAGCTGGTTTCTACCGTACGTTTACTGGTAAAAGACAGGTGAATATAGCTATAGCTAGAAAGACCCACCAGGCACCGGCCACAGCTCCGGAAACTAATGATGACTGCTGAGCGAACATACGGACCCGCACGGACTCCCAAAATAGCAAAAGCTGGGCTGTGGCCAAACTGAGAACTTGTTTTGGACCAGAGTTGGATATTTTTCCAATTCACCGGAGGAAGAAGAGGAGGGATCGCGGGGCGGGGAGTCGGGAGGGAGGGCGGTATGCTTTTATGCTTTGACCTTGTTGATAGACATCCTGGTCTCCGGTGGCCAAGTTGCTTGAAGAGCGTCATCTACACAGATAGAGTCAACGCAGTGCATCTCGAACCAACGCCTGGCGGATATATCGCCATTATTCGACCCTTCTCGATCAACACAACACTTCACCGTTTCCCAGTTCTTTCGCGTGTTTATCTTTTACGGCTTTCGTAAATCGATTACATTCCGGTGAGTGACATCGATATGACCAAGATGAGAGATGTAATTGTGCTAAAGGGACCTCTTTAGGATCGAAGACTGTCCAACACAAGAACCCCACGTCCGGAAAAGCTGGACGGTCTCGAGAAATTCGCAGGATTCAGTCACACGATAGCGACCGAGGACTATACATTGACGGAGTCTGGCCTTCCGCGACTTGGATCAATATCGTCAACATATACCGCGTCAGAAACATGCAGATTCATGGAGGAGAATAGCAGGAAGAGGAATCATCCGCGTTTGGTCGGGGTAGACGGAGGGTTCGCGGACAGAGAGGAAATGTCGGAGATGCGGAAAGGACAACTATCAATAAACAGAGAAGGAATGGTGCGGAAAGACAACGTCCAATCGGTGGATGGATGTCTTCAAGCAGAAACGACGATAGCATCACCGACGTCGGCTAATACCGCTGGCCCTCGCATTCCGCGTCACTCGGCAATCTTATCAGCAATCTTCCTCTCCTTGCTCCCAGTTCCCGCAGTAGCCTACCCGCAACCAAGGAATAAAGGCAGTCGAAGGGATAGAAGACGATCTGGTGACTTTACAGCAGTTGGAAGAGGGATAGAAGGATATGGTTTGAGTGAGAAAGCGCGGGACTCGAGGATGGATGGCGGATGGGAGGGAAAGCGGCGATATCAGACTTTAGGAGAGGGGAATGGAGGATGGAAAGAGAACAGAGGTGTGGATGGGAATGTGCATGTCAGAGAGGATGGGACGGAGCCTCAGGTACAAATCTCGGAAGTGAGTGAATCTATGCCGTCTAGATTGTGATACATAAACCGATCCATCTTCACCGGATAATAGCAAACAAGCGATCCATTACCCACAAAGACACTTCATAGACGTGCAGATACAAGCGAGACATCGACAGCGACATCGACTAGTACCGCTCTTCCGATTCCTGTTCCTGTGACCGTGTTGCCGTACAAATTGACGCAGAATAGTGACGGAGGGTGGACAACTGTTGATGGTGGATGGACACTGTACGGAAGAGCGAGCGTAACAGTAAGTCGATTTAACAAGCTTTTGTCTCCATATGCGGTGCCAACTAACGTCTTGCAAGTGTTTTCAGCCAACGCATAATGCGCTTGCAAACGCCAATGACGGTGATGTCGAAGATTACAGCATTACAAAGACCCTTCCCGTCGGGTGGGGCCAAGATTCAGTCCGAGGTAACCTCTATGCCGTGCCTCTGATTGTTGTTGCTTCCGTATGCATGGCGTCACTCTTCATCGTCTTCATTATCGTCGTCGTCATCAGTCGCGCCAAAATCAAACGCAAAGTGGAACGACGAAAACGTAGGGAAGCGGCGAGAGAAAAAAAGGAACGAAGGGAAAGAAGATTGGCGGCGCGTGCGATTGTGACCGCTGGTGGTGCTGAACAGGATGAAACACGAGGAGAAAGAAGACCCAGTATCGCTTCTGCAACGACGATCAGTACCGGAAGACGATCTAGAAATCGATTCGGTTCCGCATCGTCCGTGACGGACTCGGAAGATGACCACGATGGCCACGCGATGCCAAGAGAAAGCGGATCATCGTCTACCCTGCGACAAGCAAAAATAGCCGCTGCTGCTGCTGCCACCGAATCGATAATCGCACAGCAGCACCAGAACGTAGCTGCGTCAATAGGGAGGGCAGGAAAAGCAAAGAAGCGATTCGGGTGGACGAGTGCTGTTCATGCAGGAGCTGCAAATACTGCTGCGGCCGGAGGAGCTGGCACGGCGCGACTTGGTGATCCGAGAAGGGTATGGGGTTGGAAGAAGGGGTTGAGAAGGAGAGGGAATCGTGCAGCTTCAGAAGGAGGGGGAGAGACTCAAGTGATGGCTGCGGATGTGCCTCCGAATGACGGTGAAGCAGATGGGATCACCGTTGCGCACACAACAGCTGTGGAGCTCTCTCAGACGCTTACATCCGAGTTGCCCTTGTCGGCCACTGCGATATCACCAGTGAACGATGAAGCGGAAGTTACTGTCGCAGAAACTCAGCAACACAGGGGATCGACGGTGGACGAGGAAAACAGCGGTCCGGCCACCAGTCCCTTACCAACAGCTCGCGACCAAGTACCTGGACCCTTGGCATCTGCATTTCCGCCAGCGTACTATCAGGCACCTGCTGCGCCCTCGAGCGCTCCATCGTCTCCGAATGGACGTGTGACCGACGTCGCGCCGTCCGCACGCGCAATGGAAAAACGCGCCATGCCGGCTGGACCAGAGTATGACGATTACTTTCCCGCTCCAACGACCGAGGAACAAGAGCAAGCGGTGGATATCGCGTATAATCGGAATCTTGGGTTGGCGCAATTCAGTGGTGATACTTCAGTTGACGGCCTTGGTACTTTACACGCTGGACAGTCAAGCGGGAGGCAGGAGGTACCGGCTGGCGTGGGCGGGCATGTTGCTACGGATGACAAGCAGGTTTTGGAACGTTTGAGAATGGCCGGGTCTGCACCGTTACCGGGAGACAATGGAAACAACGCCTCGGTCACGCATAGCGACTTGCAACCGCCTACTACCTCGACTGCGGAATCGAATGAACATCACCATGTCGTCCCACTACAAGCTTCTGCGCCCGAGCTCCCGGTGGACGAGGACGGTTTCGAACGACTGGAGGACGATTTGCTTCCACCTGACGAACCAACGCTTGCTGGACACAGTAATACGAACGGTACAGCCACAACATCCCGCTCTGGCACTACCAGCGCTTTCCCGCTCCCTCCTGCACCGATAGCTCAACATTCGCTCGTGTACGCTCAACCCTCTGCACCACTTGCTATGCATTCCTCATCCCCGTTATCGTCGTTACCGATGGCAGGTATTTCTTCCGCGCCTTCGGCACCATTCGAGATTCCAGAGGATGAGGAAGAGAGTACGAGGCCATCGGGGTCGTCGTCGGGTGCGGCTGTCCCTTCTGCGCCGCCGTTATTCGAAGACGAGGACACCGATGATGCCCTGATGGCCGTTCCCTTGGAGTCGGATTCGGGCGGCGTCCAACCGAACGCATCATCTGACGTGGCCCAAGCCATTCCTCCTGCACGACCCTTAGCACCACCACGTCGATTCACCGTCCCACATCGTACACTGGGTATTGACCTTCCGGCGGATTTAGCGGGAACGACCACGACCACGGCGTCATCGGCAATGGCGATGGCATCCCCAACTACTGCGCCGCCACCGGCATTCTCTTTACCCGAGTCTTCGTCGCCTGGTTCGCTGCAGGAGAATGGCGGGAATGGATCCGCCGCGACGGGTAGTGTAGCACATGTGAGGTTTTTGCCGAGGTATGAGCCGTAATGGCGCGGTCTGAATTTGTTGCGGAAATGTGTTTGGGAGTGAGCAAGCGTTGAAGGAAGAAAATGTACGGTTGTTGGCGCGATCTTGGTTGTATTTATGCGTCGTTGTATGTCATTCATATCTCAGGGTTCCATTCGAACAAGAGCAGGAAATATGGAGATCCATCGTCGCTGGGCCAGCGGTGCTCTGCTGGCGGTTCTTTTCTTTTCTTTGACATCCTAAACGCCTGCGGCTCAACAGTTCCGAAACTGGGTAGGCCGGCGGCAGCAGCGCATGCATATAGTTGTTTACATGTGAGTGATCTGTGCATAACAGCCAGAATAGGCAGCTGAATAGACAGACTTCGAACTACTGATTCCGACTCTGCCATTCTGTTTTCATGGCCCATCATGAATGGCGTCGCGTGCCTCGAGGTGTTAATCACGTCACTCGCCTTCTTCATTGTATGGGAAGAAACGAGAGAAGGCGTGTGTTTTCAAGGAGAGCGACATCAACTCTATCTAATCGGTCATGCCCGGTCATGTATGTCATTCAATCTCTTGAAGTTCAGTATATCATAGTATAATATACGAAAGTACAGGACTATATCCTCCCTCTCGTCACGCCTATCGGACTCTTTCCTCCCTCTCCTTCTCCTACGGATCCCCCAGACACTTCCGCATCCGCCTGCGCGCCCTCCTTTTCCTCCAACAACCGTCGCCGCCGCTCCTCCTCGTCCTTCTCCTCCTTCAAACGTCCAACTTGCTCCTGCACGATCCTCAAGCACCCTTCGAGCGCCCCGAACGTCGTTCCGAGGAATACTGTCCTCGCAAAGAGGGGTGCGGGGAATCGGTCTATAGGGGTGAGGGGTGGGTGATTAGTTTGGCGGATTAAGATAGGATGGAGGAAAAGGAGGGGAAGAGTTTAATAGGGAGAAAGGAATAGGGGTCTCTGTGTAAAGATGCAATTGCTTACTGAATCCGGAGAGCACGGCACCTAGCACCGAACCTGCGATCCCTCCATCTAGCCATTCGTATGCGACTTTGCTCTCTTCCGTGGACTTCCTTCCTGTTGCTGTTCCTGTTGCTGTTTCTGTCGCTGTCCCTTTGCTTTTTATACGTGACTGACTGTCAACTCCTTCCTCTATCCTGCTGCTGTTCTCATCCCCATCGCCACCGCGCACCAACCCCCTCACACCGTCCACCTCCAACCTCGTCCGTAACGTCCGAACTCCCTCCTCTGTCAACACATACACCGCTGTCGCCGCACCCAGGGTAAGACCCGTTTTCGCGCCCTCTCGTAACGAGGCAAAGAGGATCCGGTAGTTTCGCGTTTTGGTGTAAAAGTACTATGAGTGACACCAACGGCAGACAATAACAAGAAGAACGGTGGGTCAGCATGCGGCGGATATATTCTGTTTGGGCGGGTGATATTTGGTGCTCGGCTGGCCGTCCTTTGACGGCCGTCGCAGCAGCAAGAGAAAGAGATCAGAAGCTTGGCTTGGAAAAAAGGACTACTCTCTGGCGGCTACGCCGCGGAGGACGAATCGAGTAATTCCATGGTACGCTCGCGCTCGACTAAGGCGACGAGTCTCGGGAGCAGGAGACGAACGAACAGATTTTCGGACTTGCGCGCTGAAAGGGAGGCGACTACGGTCGGGCGGCCCACGACAGCCTTAACGAGGCAGCGAGATCTGACGCTTGCGCTTGGTCGAAGAAGGCGACTACGTTCGGGCGGAAAACGCTGGCCTCGAGAGGCAGAAGACGACTAAGTCTTGGCCTTGCGTGCTCGATGAAGGCGACTACGCTCGGCTGTCCGACGACGGCCTCGAATGAAGCCGGAAAAACAAGACTCTTGAGCGGCGTACGCCGCTCTCGGAAGGACGAAGTCAAACTGAATCTCGGCCTTGTGGCCTTGGAGAAGAGGACGACGTTCGAGCGACCTACGCCGCTTTCGGAAAAGAGTCCTCCGGACTCGTAGCCTGCAGCGCAAGAGGCTCGCTCCGCTCGAATTGATTGTCGCTCGACTCAATCTCGGCCGCACGGCGGCGGCCTCGGTGAAGCCAGAAGAACAAGACTCTCGAGCGGCGTACACCGCTTTCGGGAAGAGTCCTCCAGACTCGTAGCCTACGGCGCAAAGAAATGACGCTCGGCCGTCCTACGACGGCCTCGTTAGAGGTCTCGCTCTCGCTCGACTGATGCTCGGCCGCGCGGCGGCGGCCTCGACGAAGCCAAAAGCAAGGCGCTCGCGCGGCGTACGCCGCACTCGGGAAGAGTCTCGCTTCGCTCGGGAAGAGTCCTTCGGACTCGATGCCTGCGGCGCAAGAGGCTCGCTGCGCTCGAAGCTTCGCTCGGAAAGACACTGATTCTCGCTTCGCTTCGCTCGCACTCACCCACCCCTGTATCGTCGTCGGCTGCCTATGCGCATTTTCCGCCAAAAACCTCAACCTCGCTCTCGCACCACCCCTTGATATCCCAATCAACGCACCGAGAAAGAGAGCGGTCGGTGGGAGGATGAGCAGGCGGCGGGGGAGGTTGAGGTTGAATGTTGATTGTGGGAGTGTTGGGTCGGTTGCTTGGCCGGAGTTGTTGTTGGTGGCGGTGGTTGCTGATGGATAAGGATGGAGTGTTATGTTCGGTGGTGTGGTGGGTGAAGCAGACATGATTGACAACGTATAGGATGGGCGATGAATGAGAGAATTAGCGGTCATTTACAGAAACCTTGAACTTTATTTGCAGAAATCTCAACTAGGAAGGAAGCACGATCACCCCTCGTTGATTTTGCATCCGCATTAGCACCAGATGGTAGTACACGTAACCTAACAACCATTCATCTACTATTCATTCACTTTCAGGTCAACCAACAAGCAACGTTGACAGCCACAGCAACACTCTCCGCTATGAGTAGCAGTACAACCTTTACCCGGCCCACAGCCGGTGCCTCCCTCGGCGCTCCTCCAGCAGCAGCAGCAGCATCGGTCTCCGGCGACTCCTCATCCCATCGCAATACATCCAACAACAACAGCAGCCAACACCAGCAGCGAAACGTCGACTTGTCCCTCTTGAAGAACCTTGCAAGAGATACATTGTTGGAAGCATTGACGGATATTCAGGGGCAGAAGACGTTGGTGTTGGATAGGGCGTTGCACGGGCCGTTGGAGAGGGTGGTAGGGGATATGGCGGTGTTCAAGGTGAGTGCGGTCGAGCGAAGCGTCGAGCGCGGCGAGAATTTTCCCGAGCGAAGCGAGCCTCTTGCGCCGCAGGCTAGGAGTCCGAAGGACTCTTCCCGAGCGAAGCGAGACTCTTCCCGAGTGCGGCATACGCCGCGCGAGCGTCTTGCTTTTGGCTTCGCCGAGGCCGCCGCCGTGCGGCCGAGATTCGGTCGAGCAAAGCGAGAATCAGTGTCTTTCGAGCGGAGCGAGAATATTCCCGAGGCCGTCGTAGGACGGCCGAGAATCAGTGCTTTGCGCCGCAGGCTGCGAGTCAGAGGACTCTCTTCCGAAGCCGCCGTATGGCGGCTAAGACTCTTGCTTTTGGCTTCGCCGAGGCCGCCGCCGTGCGGCCGAGAATCAGTTCGAGCGAGAGCGAGACTTCTGACGAGGCCGTTGTAGGATGGCCGAGAATCAGTGCCTTCTGCCTCTTTGAAAGCAGCGTAGTCCGCTCGAACGTCATTCTCGCCTCCGAGCGCGTCAGTTCTGGATGCCTCCTTCGAGGCCGTTGTAGGACGGCCGAGTGCAGTTCTCTTTCATGACGGCACCAGGCCGATATTCAGTCGTCAGAGTTTGCTTCGAGGACAACGCAGGCCGCTCGAGGCTCGCGCTCTTCTTCGAGGCCACGAGGCCGAGAGCCAGCTGTCCTTCGCCTTCCTGAGAGCGGCGTACGCCGCTCGAGCGTCTTACACTTTTGGATCGACCGGTGCAGCTGAGGATCACCGCCTTCCGAGCGAGATATTGCCGACCAACGCGAGTCTCTCTTCGCGGCCGTCAGGCCGAGAATCAGAGTCTTTGTCTCCCCAAGAAAGGCGTAGGCTGCTCGGGAGTGTTGTTCTTTATGGCTTCGCTGACGTCATCGCCGTGCAGCCAAGAATCAGTACCTTCCGAGCGAGAGCGAGTGTCAGTCGACCGAAGCGAGTGTTTTCTCGAGAGCGTCCTAGGATGCTCGAGATTCTTGTACTTTTGGCTTCGCCGAGCTCGTCGCCGCACGGCCAAGAATCAGTCGAGCGAGAGCAAGAATCTGTCAAGCCGAACGAGTGACGATGCTCCTGCCATGCGACGCCATGCGATGCTCCCGCAATGCTGCAAACCTGCCACTAACATCCCTATCACTATCACTTTCCCCGGGGAATTTACCGTCCCTTCCTTTCTTGTAGCACCAATCAGTCGAAAAGATCGTTTGGCTCGAACCCGGTCCGCTGCCGACCGCCGCGCTGACCGCCACCGCCGCAACACGAAACATCGTCTGGCTGTGTCGTCCGAAACGGCAGTTTATGCGGATTATCGCAGGTTCGGCCTGACTGTCTTCCTCCATCCCTTTTGAATTGAGTCGGCTGACTGTGATGGTTTGATGTTTGGTTTGCTGTTTTAGATCAGATCAAGGCGCATCAACAATCCGAGAACAACAATCACCCTCCTTCCCCTTCGCGAACACGAGGAACTGCCGCCGAACCGCACCAACACCAGACATACAAATACACCCTCCTCTCCACCCCACGCACCACCTCCCTCTGCCGAGCAGAACTAGAAAACCTCGGTGTGATAGGGGACATCGACTTGCGTGAGTATCGGTTGGAGTGGGTGGTCGTGGAGGATGACTTAGTTAGTTTGGAATTGGAGGGGGTGGCGAGGGATGTTTGGCTTGTACGTCCGTCGTTTGCGTTCCCTCTTCTTTTTGTGGTCCGTTTGCTTTTTAGTTGTGTTCTCGTGTGTTCGTGTGTTCGTATGGAGTTCCTGTCCGTATGAGCGGAGCGCAGCGGCAGTCCTTGCGCCGCACAGCCAGCCAGCTAGCCAGCCAGGCTTACCGAGTCCAAAGCAGGCCTCGCACCAGTCGCAGCGCAGCGGAGGCGAGAAGTACTTCAAACGAGTGCGCAACCAGCAAAGCTAGCGCGGGATCAGGATCAGTGACAGTGACAGTGTCTTGCGCAGTAGGTGCATGTTACAAAGTTCACAAGGAGTGCAGACGAGTGCTTTTCCGAGCGAGTCGGGGCCAGCTAGCGAGTAATCCCGTGACAGGGATATGCACCAGCAGGCTAGTCGGGCTGCGGAGTGGAAAGGAGTAGGAAGGACGCTTGCCCGAGGTGTCAAAAGTCAGAGAAGAGGTACTCGGCGCTCAGCGCGGCGGGAAGCGAGAATTCAGTGACAAATGATATGTGCCGCTGGTCTGGGGTGTCTACCAGCACTTTTCGTTGAGGCAAAGGCTAGAGGCTAAGAGTATCTTCCGAGGGTCGAAGGCCTTGTCTTGGTTCTTTTGGTCTGAAATGCTCTCGAGGCCGCTGTCGCCGCCGCCGCCACGTGGACGAGAATCACTTCGGATTAGACGAGACGAGCAGAGCGGGGCGAGAACGAGTCGCGCCGGAGTGAGAAAGGGTCAGTGACTGTGGTATGTGCCGCATAGGCGCGGGCTACAAGCTTTCGCTGGATTGGAGTGGAGTGTAGTAGACTGTCGGTTCCCCAAGAAAGGGAAACGTATATTCACCGTTTTGACTGATTTGATTGTTAACTGTTGATTGGTATGATTCGGTTTTACTGTAGAATGGCGATGACACCCCTGTCTTCCACGCAAGTCTCGCATTGATGACTTTTCAGCGCGCATATGGTCTGTTCCCGCGTATAGTCGGCAAAGGCGATGCTGCAAAGGTAAGCACACACACAATCTGACAGATCCTGATCGATACCCCCACACACGCACGACGCATCCTGACTTTGCTTTTGTGGTTTACCCTTGCCGTCACAGAGACTATCCACCTTGATGACCAAACACCGACAATCGGACCCGGCGACATACGCAGACCTCGAGCTGTCAAGCCAGGTGGATTCATTGATCATTGTGGATCGCTCGGTGGATTGGGTGACGCCAATGTGTACGCAGTTGACGTTTGAAGGGTTGTTGGATGAGTATGTGGGTGTCAAGAATGGTAGGTTGTTGTTTTGCCTTTACACGCAGTGCCGGGGCGCGTTTGATTCGCAGATGAGCTTACGTTTACGTCCCCCGTGAATGTTCGCAGCCCAAATCGAAGTAGATCCTTCCCTCCTCTCTGCCAATCCATCCGACTCGACCACTGCACCTGCAGCCTCGACAGACAACAACACATTCGCACGCGTCCCCACCGTTCCGAAGAAACGAAAACACCATCTCTCAGGCACAAACGACCGCGTGTTTGCGGATATTCGGGACTTGAATTTCGCGTCTGTCGGGGGCAGGTTGAGTAGGATTGCGAAAAGGCTCGAGGGTGATTATGAGGCGAGGAAGGGGTTGAAGAATGTGCGAGAGATGAAGGATTTTGTTGGGAGGTTGGGTGGGTTGCAGAGTGAACATCAGGCATTGCGGTTACGTACGTCTCAAGATCTTTTATTCTTGATCAAATGATCGATAGCTGATAGTTGCTCGCAGATACCGGTCTGAGTGAAATTCTGATGCCGATTACGAGATCAGAGGAATTTAGCAAGATGCTAGAAATTCAGCAAAGTGAGTCCCGTCATTATGTCGTCCCGCGCCCGATGGCCGAAGCGCACCTGCTGACGATCAATACTCACCCCGACATAGATATCATAGCGGGGTACAACCTGTCGAGTCAGCTAGACGCTATTGAAAGCCTCATGAACCAGGAAGTGCCTGCGATGCTCGTGTTGCGTGCCGCTGTGCTTTTACACCTCGCGCAAGGTGGGATCCGGCAAAAGATGTTGGAGAATTTTAAAAAGGAGTTTCTTCAAGTGGGTTCCATGAAGGGGGCGGATGAGGGGAGATTAGTCGGTATCGGGCTAACATGCTCTTGTGCCTTGACGAGATAGGTATACGGATATCACCACCTTTCATTGTTTGTCGCTCTTGAATCGCTCAACCTGTTATCGAAATCACCGTCAAACACAACGTTTCCGCAAATACGTAAACCGCTACGGTTGCTCGTGGATGAAGTCGACGATGTCAATCCGAACGATATTTCCTACGTCTATTCGGGTTACGCACCGCTTAGTGTCCGACTCGTACAGTGCGTTAGCATGAAGCCGGCCGTACTGGCCACATCGGTTACTGCGCACAACAACAGCAACAATCACAACCACACGATTCAGACCCCGGCAGCTGATAGGGATGATGCGGCGGAAAGCGTGGCGCCGGATACACTACCGAGGGCACATGCCATCGTAGGGTGGAAAGGGTTCGAGGAGACCGTTCGAGCGATTCCCGGCGCGACGTTTGACGAGGTACAGAAAGCCGATCACGGTGGTGCTTCAGCCAATCGTACGTCGTTGTTCCTTCAGCTTTTGAGGGTTAAAAACTTTGCCGGATTAATGGCGTTGCTTGTTGTCGCTGTAGCTGCTACGAGGGGTGGCGGTACGACGATGGTCTTCTTCCTAGGTGGTTGCACGTATACCGAGATAGCAGCGCTCAGATGGATGAGCAATCAAACGCGAGGTACGTGTGCGCCGATGTAGCAAATCTTGAGCTGGAGACCTCTGAACTCAACTTCTCCTTGTTCTGCTAGGTCGAAAGTACTTGATAGGTACTACCGACATTTTGACCGGCTCCACTGTAAGAACCGATTCGTTTTGAGGACTGTGTCACGTGTGTGCTGATCCTCACGCATCCCGTTAGCTTCTGCAACAATTCGGGCTTCCCGATCCGTGCGAGTTGAAGCCACAATAGTATGGCGATGGTGTCAGGGAAGGAGGGCAGGAAGAAAGTCTCAGCGGAGCTCGGAATGGTCCTGCAGTGGATCGTTATATCAAAGGTTGTATGGTTTAGTCCAAAATGACAGATAAGGAGGCAACCATACCTTACCGGTCTGCATCGTATGGCGCTAGACCTTGCTGCCCTTCCCGCACGTGGCGATAGGAGCAGCGTAAAACATAGCGTTCTTGCTGGCGAGGATGGTAAATGAGAAAGACCATGTGGTAGACGCGATCTTCCAGGACCTCCGGCGACACGAAAAAAATACTATACTTGCTCAACACCAAACAACGCCTCTTCTAGGAGGTATTCCTCATTCCTGATTTATCAATTTCAGTTCGCATCATCGGTCGAACAACTTCAACGACGATCCTCCACGTGCTGATCCGCCGTTGTCGCCACCGATGAACTTAAGCGCGCCTTCTTTATCGAAATTCTCAAGCTTCTCATTATC
Organism: Naganishia onofrii; assembly: GCA_030039215.1. Lineage (NCBI taxonomy): Eukaryota > Fungi > Basidiomycota > Tremellomycetes > Filobasidiales > Filobasidiaceae > Naganishia > Naganishia onofrii. The sequence goes on along the minus strand of JASBWV010000028.1, from coordinate 259,704 downwards.
CAAAGGTAATTTACAATCGGCCGATCCATCCTACATTCTTGCAAATTTGGCACAGTTTCCATTTCCATCAGGGCTTGCAAGTTGTGTTGGTACCTTTGGCGTTTGGGTTCTCAATGTTGACGTGTTTGTTGTGCTGGCAAGACAACAAGAATTTTTGCTATATACCCGACGCGTTCGTCTACGTCTCCTTTTTCTTTCCTGCAAGTATCTTCATTCTTCGCCTTCAGGCTTTCGGTTCAAACTACAGTAACAGCAACAACGGCAGCGTCATGTGGAGATTTTTCCTCTTCCTCCTTGTCTCCCAATTACTATACTCGGCCGTCTGGGGTACTGTGCAATTTGTAAGTCTGTTTGATCTTTGCTTGCACATATTCCTTTGTTTGTTCTTACAGTTGACCCAGCTCTTAACCAACGCTTCTAGGTTGTCGCCACACTGTTTTTACTTGGTCGCCATTTTACTTCCTGTTTCGAACAACCGGATCTCGCCTATACCCAAGACAGTTTTCCTAGCGGGTTCATTCCTAATGACTCGCAGTCATCTCACGACTCGACCGACGACGGCGATTCTGGACGTTCATCCGTATCCTGCCCCCCTACAGAGATGCTCGAACAAGTGATCTCCCGCAACAAAGAAGAACGTGCTTCTACCTCCTCTCGCCGCCACTCTGCAGTTGCCTATCAACGCCGCAAAGAGATTCGAGAGGAGCTGAAAGATATCATGGTCTCTGTTTCTGGCCAAACAGCTCTATTGCAAACTACTCCTGTCAGTCGACCTACACCTGTCGGTCAATCTTCTCCTGTTGGTTCATCAATCACAACGACTACCGCCGGTCAGTCACTTGCCGCTGCTCTCAATCGCGCTATACAATCTCCCTCGCCGGGACAACAAAACAACAACAACTCCTCTCTACCTGTTTGCGCTTCCTCCTCCTCCTCTGGACCTAGCTTCCTTGCACAAGCGAGCACCACCACCTCTTCCGATGAACTCTCTGCTGCTGCTGCTGCTGCTGGCGCCTCACGAACAAACGGCATGCAATCACTACTCAGCCGTATCGGTCCTCCTGTTCCCGGTAACTCCTCGGCCACGGCAGCCCTTTTACCGTCAGCGTCGTCGTCGTTGACCGGAACAGGGGTTAACAGGAGGCAGGCAGAAGTAGAGGATATTGTCGAGAGGCTGGTCTTCAAGAAGACCAGGCGAGGGAAGAAGGCTGGTAGACAACCGCAGGGGAGGGAAGAGAACGGGGGGTTACCGGCTGCTGCAGAGGCAGAAGCAGCACAGCTCGATGAGTTCCAAGAGTTTCTTGATGATGGTGCTTGATCGGAACGGAACGACACGCTTTGGCGGCATGGGTACTTTGCTTGACTTTTCACTTCGACTGGCTTCACTGGCTGTACAATTACACTGGCTTAGATTGACGACCACTACCACGACACTCGTTTCAGAACCATTACACTCGCTTAAATTCTCGAAAACCCGCTTTATAACTTCGACTCGGATATTCATCTTCAACTTGGAACACGAATACATTATTCGCTTCATAACGACGACTCGATTCACGATATACACGACTGCCATACCGTCCACGAATCGTGCACAGTTCTGCTTTTCAGTAGGACCTGGACTTTTTGAGAGATGGAACGATGCCACGACATCAGCGCGAACCTTTTTATTTTTTACTGCAATCCCTTTCATAAACTGTTGTATACACGACCCTTCCGAGAGGGAGACTCTGCTTGCGAGATATCGTATGACATGATTGAAGTTCTACACCTCGTGTACAAAGAGTTGTCCGCGTTTCTGACCGAGATGAATGTCATAGCGGCGAAACAAGCAATCGCATGGATGATTGGATGGCGGTAGCTGTACAACGCGCGCCGACAACGACAGTGTTCAAAGACATCATCAGGTCATGATTCGGTCAAACTGTGTCAGGTCTAACCGGCAGTCTCTGATCGCCTGCAATTCCGATTCCTCCAATTCGCCTGGCATTTGTCGAATGTACGCCTGGTTACCTGTAAAGTATGATGTGATCCGCATCTCCCTACCCGTTCGCCTATTGACGCGCGTGCGACCGGCCGCGGCATCAGCCAAGTCGGCTGCTTGAAGAGCATCATCGATATGCGTCATGACCGAGATGGCGGGAATAATGTCGAGGAAGAGGATCGGATTCGGCAGTAGATGGGAATCGAGAGGTATCAAGGGATCCAGGAATGCTAGCGTGGTCTCTTGATATCGTTGCCTAGAAGCCGATTGTCAGTCATTGCCTCATAAAAACTGCTTCTATACAGCACGAGCTCTTCTATACAGCACGAGCTTACCTTGCTATCGCCAAATTCTGCATAAATGAGTCATCCAACCAATCGTACGGTCCTGATATCGTTGACGTAAGCTCGTTGATTGTCTCCTCTATCTCATCTTCCTTGGACAGCGTCGACAAGATTTGTCGTTCCAATAATGGCAAAGGCTTGAACAGGGCATGAAAGCCGACCTCGTCGTCCTCGGAAGGCTTGTAATTGTCCGGCTCATCGAGCTGTACGTATTAAATGTCAGTCTTGTGTAATGGCTGAAAAGGAAGTGTAGCTTACCTCTAAGAATGAACCGATTCGTCTGGCTATGCCTGCGTCAGTCGACGAAAGCATATCCGCTATGCGAGCAACCATTCGCAGATCCTGCAAGTCTTGCTTTACATCATTCTCGTTGCGGGATGGTGGAAGATGTACACGTTGATGAGGACGCGACATTCGACACGTCTGCATACGGGTGATAGGGCTGGGATCAATGTCCAGCTGAAGCTGACACATTGCTGCACGCAAGTCGACACCCATCGACCATCGACCTGGTGGCGGTATCACCGGCTGGTTCAAAACGATACCGTCCATTCCGTGCAGTTGGCAAGCTTGCATCAGGTCGTCAAGGTAGTAGACAGGAAGTTTTGACCCTTCTGCCACGGCAATATTCGTCAGCAATGCCTTGGCGGCGACGGATTGTGGAGGCGAGAAAAGGAGTGTCGTTTGCAGGGCGAGTTCTTCGAATGGGATCATTGTCAAGTCTACAATGAAATGATTCAGCAAGGTTCCAGACGACGGAGAAAGACCGACTTACCATTGCAAGTCATGATCACTGGTCTCTTCGAGTCCTCGATCAGCGAAATGACCGCTGGCCAGAATCCCTTGTCTTCCTCATACAGGATATCTACTTCTTCCAAAAGGATCAATGATTGCCTGACGTCGGGTCCACTAGCTTTAGGGTCACTAGTCTCGCAAGGCTGAGCGACAAATCCAAAATCGGCGTCCATCTGAGGTTTACGAACTGGCGAAGCGGTCAGATCCATATATTGAGATGGCAAGTCGACCGTCGACAAAGCTTTAACCTTGCCAGCCGCCTTTGCAAACGCCTGAACCAGCGGATTCGGTTTCGGCTTTTCTGGCGCTGGACTAGCGGGAACCGTTTGTTTCCCCTTTCCCACCATATGGTTCTTTCCTACGTCACCGACAAGTTGTAGTAGATGAGCCCCCGAGCGTTTCCCGATTCCCGGGTAGACTTCGAAAACTTCCCAACCTAGCTCGGCGGCAGCAGCGTAGATCGAGGCGGTCTTTCCTGAACCATAAGGCCCTTGCAGCAGTATCGAGTTGGTCAACCTATTACGCAGGTCCGGATACCCTTTTTGTTGGACCTCCTGCTGTGCAGACTGTGCCTCATCGACATTACTGGTGCCGTCAAGACCATCATCCCTAATCGGCTCATCGTCCTCGACTATCCAATCATCTTCTCTCTGCTGTTTCGTACGTGTTTTCACTACTTTTCGCTGTACTTTACGTCGGTCGTCGGATTGCTCGCCATGAATGCCAATCGCCAATTCATTAAGCCAGTCCACAAGATACTTTGCCGGTATCTCATTGCCCAGTACCTCGGTGTGGTTTAATGGTCGGTACTTGTCGTTCCACAGCTGGGTTTGCGTACCGTTTGCGGCCTTCGAAGGGACACTGGAGATGGCAGGATGCTGTGCATACTCTTCAGGGACCGAGGAGGCTGCGACTTTTGCTGGTTCGATCAGTTCATCCGCTGTCAGATCAACGGTCGATCGGGGCAACATCCTCTTCCAAAAGGAATGTTCCTCGGTATCCACCACCATCCTCTGCCGTGACCTCTTGGGCAAGTCCAGCCTCGGCATTTGTATGTTTTCCCTCATGCAAGTCTCCTCTGCTCCAGGCCACAACGCGTCTTTCACCGTAGTGACATGTGTCGACCACCCAGGTTTTCCAACAGTAAGCCGTGAAGGCGGGGTGACGAACGGGTTGACAGTCTCGAGTGGTGATGCCGGATTGGTAGAAGCCTGTGATTTCTTGGGTTTCATGCTGAATAGCTCGTGTACTGGCTTGACACTTGTAGGAGCTGACGCAGGCTGAGTATTTTGAAAGTCAACGGCGAGTACAGGTTGCATCGTCGTCTCGCTCCATGGATTCGTGGGTTCATTCTCGGTGTCCTTTATCGTCTCTGCGCTTCCGCTCGTGCTCTGTAATACCAGGTTGCTTGCCAGTGGCGTGGCATCGGGAACCTGTAACAGAGCTTTAGGTCGAGAAAAGAAGGAATGTACTGGTTTTCCAGCCGTCGAGGGATTCACAGTCTTTCTTTTGGTGACCGTAGTGATCACCGGCAGGTCAACCTCCATTGGTAAATCATCATCCATAACGTGTATCGTATCGATTTGTCTCTGTTGAGTGGAACTATCCGCACTTGTAGAACCCATAAGCCTGTTCATCCCCTTCTTCGGTCGAACTAATGAAGACTGTGAACCCGATTGAGAGTGCTCGACGACCTGAAACTCGTCCTCGCCTTCGGTATTTGTCAGGTCGAGTTCCTCCGCTGATTGTAGACCAGACTTGTGTTTCGAAAGGCCTCCGCGCTTTTTGGCTGAGAGACTGCCAGGCTGTTTCCTCTTTACCGGGGATGAAATATCGATTACTTCGGGTGCGGGAACGACAGGTACCTGCTTTTTCGGTCGGCCTCGTTTCTTGGGTGGATTGGAGGGTTGCATGTTTGAGGCAGATCCTACTTGATGTCTGAGTTAGCTCAAGTTCCGTCTTGGTCTTCGCCGCAACAACAGGAGATATGCACTCACCGTTCGAAGCTCCGGGTACACCGTCCTGGAGCTCTTCCACGTCGACGATCTTGCTCTTTCTCGGAGCCGTCTTGGCTGTCACTTTCTGCTTCTTCTTCGCTGCTGCTGCCATCGCCTTCATCTCTGCATCCTCATCGGTGATCTTCTTTGACCTGGTCCGCTTCTTTCCAGTGGTCGAAGCCACAGCTTTTCCCTGTGCAGCAGCCGCAGCTTTTCTTTTGCTGCCGATCGATTCTACCACAACTATTGAGTTTATCGATGTGTCTGCGTCTAGGCCGGTGTCTTCTTCACCATCCACCGTCTTCATCTCAGAAGTATCCCGATCTGACGTCACTTCATGGTTGGCAGAAGTAGTATTGACTGCACTTCCAGAGTCCTGCTCGAGTACAAATGTCGGTGTCTGGCTTTTTCCTCCAAAGAAGTCCTTGATGCTTCTCGATGGTTTGAGCCGTGGCTGAGCTGAAGTCGGGATGGAGGGACCGGCAACCTGACCGACGTCCTCAATGGTTGGCGGAGGTGGTAATACTTGAGATCGTGGATCGCTCATCTCAAATCTTAGACACGCCGGGGTTTCCCTGCCTGAACACCTAGCTAGAGAGGTGCATACGAACTTCCTCGTAGCCTGGTTCGTACAAAGACGGGGCCACCGCTCATTCGGAAAGACAAGAAATATGCGGTAAATGAGGAACTGCTATAGCGAGAGCTCGGAAGTTCAGCTTCGATCGCCAGACGCGCTACTAGGTGGCTCTCGCGTTCCAACATTTGCCCTGCAATGTGACAGAACGCCTCCTCATTGAACGTTCGGCAGCACCTTCAGTATGCCTCGCTGGTCAACCTTTTGTCATACTTTCATTATATACATTGCACAGATCCCTGCCTTTTCATTCTGTTGAATACTATAAATGTCAACTTCAACGTCTCGACAGCCCTACGTAATTTCCACATATCTCGCCCGAATTCCCTTTTTCCCCGCGGTCCCCTTCCTAGCCGGTGGCGGAGCCAATGCATTCCCAATCGGAGGGTCGCCAACAGTGGCGGATGAAGCAGGTCGGGTAGGCGGTGTAGCGAGACCTGACATGGCAGGTGTCGCTGTTTGCGATCGCATCGGTCCTGTGCCGGGTGCAGGTGGTGCGGCGGATGCTGGACGGGATGCAGGCGGCATAGCAGTGTTGGGAGACGGAGCAGCGGCAGGTGTGCTGGGTCTTGGCGTCCGAGGTGGGGGAGGTGCCGCTTTTGGTGCTTCCGGTTGACCTCCAGGCTGTCAAAGGGAAGAAAGGTAGTCAGTAAACGCTGGCGGAATACAACAACAATGAACTCGACTCACCCCTTTCGTCACCCAGCGCTTCAGTTCCTTGTCATAATACATCGAACTCTCATTCCCCAACTTTGCCTTGACTGGACCGCTCGTCGAAGCCTCCGCCGTACCACCCTTACCCCACAATCTTCCGAGCCACGAACCACCAGTAGCATTTGGTTTTGGTGATTCCTTTGGCTTTTCAGACTCCTCAGTCTGGGTCTCCACGACGTGATTCTCCTTTGCTGGAGGCGCATAGTTGGACGTCGGCGCGCTCGGTTTTGGTGCAGGCGCTGCTGCAGGACCCGCTGCTTTCTTCTTGTTGGAAGCATTTCCAAGGCCGAGATCGTCCTCATCCTCATCCTCGAGATTGACATCGTTCGATCGAGGTTGATACGGTATTGGTGGCGTAGGCGCAGCACTGGGTTGAGTCGAAACAGCCGGAGTAATAAAGTTTGCCATCGGGTTGATGAATGATCCTGCATCTTCACCAGTTCCCTCATCTGCATCTGGTTGGTTATCGGTATCCTCAAAGGTATAGCTCTGACCCCATGATGGGATTTCAACAGCATGGACTTCCTCCTGTGCTGGTTCATACGACTTGGAAGACGGTTTCTCTTCCGTCTGTTGCGGTTCTGAGTCCAATGCAGGTGCGTCCGAGTGACCATGGCTGGCAGGTGCATATCCGGATGGTGAATACCCTGATGGTTCGTACCCGGTCGTTTCGTTCGCCTGTGTGTTGACCTGCGATAGGGCAGAAAGCCGGGGTTCTTGCCTCCCATACGACATGGCTGACGTTGGGCGCTGGTGGGCCGGAGGCTGGGCCACGGGTTGTGACCGATAACTCATGGCTGACCCGCTTCGAGGAATAGGAGGTGCATACGCAGCAGCTGGAATGTCGTACGTAGACATTGTCCGTGATGGTAGCGCAGGTGTTGCTTCCGGGGTAATCGCGCTGAAATGGGAGAATGGGCCGATACCCGCCGAGCCAGACGAAGCCTTCTTCATGTGGCCGGAAGCCTTCGCGTCTCCGGATTCCGGCTCTTCTCCAGCGATGAATTTCGTCAACGTGCCTTCAAACCAAGAGCCAAGGTTTTCAAGTTTTGGTTTCGGCAAGCCTTTTGCGCTTGATACGCTGAAATCTTCTCCGTTGATTTGGCTAAGGAGGTTTTGCAACTGCAATTTGAGAAGCTGACTGGCTTGATCAGGAACTTTGCGAAGGCGGAGCGAGGCAATAACAGCCTCGCAGTATCTAGATATGGAAGATGGGTTAGTTCTAAGCCTCCCGCCTAGATCATTTCTGACTTACCGCTTGGCCAGGGCGGCTTCCCCGGCTGCAAACAACGTTGCAGCCTTGTTGACTTTGTACTGCAGCAAGTGTGGAACACCTTGGAAACTTTCTGCGCCTTTCGGTATCGGACGGAGCCAAATGGCGTACTCCATGATTTCTGAAATCAATGTAGCTTCTGTTTGCTGGTCCGTTTCCGATGAACCGATTAAAGATACAGGGGAATCGGGACGGGACTGCTGCCAAGCTATGATCATGGGGGAAAGTACGTAACTGAGACGACAAATCAGTCGAAGTAAACTGCAGGCAAGGTCGAAGGCAGACTTACCAAAGATGCGCAGCTTCGATTAAACCTTGCTTTTTCAGCTTTTCGGCGAGTGCAATGATATAAGTCGCGTCGTTTGGCTTGCTGCTGGCGACAATAGTGGCCAAGCTGTTCCGCCAAATGCTGGGTAGATCTGCATTTGGAATCTGCTCGACTAAGGCTGGTCCGCCTTGCCCATATATACTGTACGCAGTAGCCAGGACCGCGCGACTATCGTCGGCTCCCGCACCTTGAACGGTCGCTTTGACAAACTCTGAGACGGTCGAAGTCCAAGTTGCACTGTCGATCCCGGCTGCCAATAGCAGTGCATGTGACCACATATTCCGTTCTTTCGCATATGTCAAAGCTGCTTGTTGGTCACCCTTGAGCAAACACTCGCTGAGGAAGTGCATATCGGTAGGGGCACCGAGGCTGTCCGAAACCGAATCGGCAACAACGGATCGAGGAACACTGTCGGACAACTTTGGCAACAAGGCTTTAAGCTCGGCGTGAGCTGCTGGATCACTACAAGGTATGTATTGTCAATGTTGCTTCCAGCTGAGCGTTACACAAATGCCTACCTAGTGAGTACCCTTCCGTCATGTTTGAGCATAAGCTGCGCGATTTGATAAAGCAACATTGTTGCTTCCTGATTGGCGCGGGTGACGATGTCTTTACCCGAAGCTGACAGATAGGGGAGACCACTCTCGATCTCCTGTATCCGTTCGGTCAAGAATGCATTCAAGGTATCTCGCTTTTTCTTTTCCACCGTGGATGTCTTGCTGGCCTGTGGATCAGTTAATAACGGACCAGGCCATTGGGTAGTGCCAGACATCTCGGCCAGAGGGGGAAGAGAATCAGCCAAGCGTCTTATGTGAACTGGAAGACCACTACTTGAATCCCCGTATGCAAGGGACGTAACCTGAGCGGATGATTCGGCTTCAGGATCTCGCTGAAAGGCCACGACCAGTTTTCCATGAGGACCGAATGAGACACAAGGTACTCTCCGTGCGGCTGGAGAAGCCCTTGCAAGATGGCTTTCGTCTGCACTTGGTTGGCCTACTACATCTGCGGGGTCATACGCAGAGACCGATGGTGGTTTCTCGTGTTGCTGGCTGTACGGCTCCATTGGCATGGCGGAAGTCTTAACTGAAGGAGACGAAGGGACAAGTAGAGGCACCGAGGTCGGGTAGGCCGAAACAGACATGTGCGGTTGCGCCGTTGGTAGATGAGGCGCATACGGATCTAACGCATAATCGGCATACGGTGCCGTGGCGGGCCGGGCCGGAATATGAGAAGCTGGTGCCGTATGCGCGGGAGGGGTGTCATTTGTAGTCCGAGTCTGAGGCGCGTATGGATCAGAAATCTGATTATCGCCAGTGGGAAGCGGCAATCTTCCATGGGCAGACTTCGACGGCGGCGCGAATGTGTCCTGACCCAATGACGGTCGCACTCTTGTTGTCGATGGAGCATAGCTATACTCGAGCACCTGATGTTCTTCTTCCTCCTCCTTGAACGCACCACCCTCTGGGTCGAAGTCGTCACCCTCACCACTTCCGGATGGCTCTTGTGTGTACTGTTTCTGACAGGCCAACCAACTCAATTCGTTTCTTGTGGGAGATGGTTGATTGCGGCTTACCTCTTCCCGCTGTTCCGGTTGCATATGTCCATGCGACTCTTCTTGTGCACTCTGGAGATCCACGCTCTGCCTAGCATGATTCTCGTTTGGATAAGGTGTGATAGCCGCATCTGTCGAAGGCGGGCGATGTGCTATGCCATTCATGCCTGAAGACGGTCTGGAGAATGGTGGTGGCTGGTATTGTGACGAAGGTACTCCGTGAATCAAGGGCGAAGAAACGCGGGGAGGTTGGCCATAATGAGGCGGCTGTGACACCGTTGAAGGAGCTGCTTTCGGAGGGCGAGGTAATGACATATGCTGCTGCGGTGGTAAACCAGCAGCTGCAGGCGCAGGTGAATATGCGCTGACCCCTGGAGGTACCGCCTGCGATGGTGGATGTTCGTGATCGCTCGGAACGGGCTGAAGTGGGAGTTGAGTATGCGAACGAACCTGGGGTGATCGCGCTACCGAAGCGGGGCCTCTTGGTGGAGGATTCATCGCTGATACACTCCTCGAGATAGGTGGCGGTGGTAATGGTGACTGGTGACTAGCGCGTGATGCTACCGCAGGGACACCACCTATGCCAAGCGCAGAGGCGGCTACCCTACTAGCTGGACGATTCGGCATGGCAGGTAAAGTAGGTGGATCATACGCGTTTGGCGTAGGAGGTTGGGTCAGAACGGAAGGAACGGGCTGTGACTGTCGCTGAAGCGGCATCGATACATTGCGTCCTGCAATACTGGCCGGACTAGTAACCCGGGAAGGCCCTCTCGGCGGGCCCGAAGGTGGCGGCGGCGTTACTCCCGGTGGCGGCCGGTGCTCCGTTCCGACACTTGCCGCGGAGAAAGATGCAGGCAAGCCAGACGGAGCAAACGGCGTAATTACTGGTGCTGCTGAAGCAGGTCTGGAGAGCGCTTTAGTAACAGGGATCATTGGCGGATCGTACGCCGTCGATGTCTTCATCCTCACTAAAGCCGGGCTCGGCTTCGTCGCCGATCTCCCCACAGATGGCTGGAACGCAGGTTCAGCGGTGAGCACCGGCGCTGGAGGTGTAAATACATGCGCCTGTGAAACGATCTTTGCCGGTGGGTCGTACGGCGAGAATGTACGTGCAGGCGGGTTTACCTGGCCCTGTGAGGGTGATGCAGCTATTGGACGTTGGTATGCGTTAAAGCCACTCGACTGGCTGGCAGGGCTATATGCATTCCTTGAAGTGGAAGGAGCTGTAGGCGCAGGTTTGTACGGATCATACGCTGCTGGGGCTGTAGGCGCGCTATTTGCAGCGGGAGCGTAATTGAAGGTATTCGTAGGAGGCGCATAGGAAGACTGCGGTGCAGGGTTGTACGAACTCGGTGAAGAAAGTTGCTGAGGCGCATACGTGTTCGGAGCAGATGCGACGTCGACGTGATTATTGGCTGGTTCCGCTACTAAACAAGCCACGATCATTTTCAGCTCGATGAAACTCGACTTTGCGGTCAAGAGACTTACCTGCACTGCTCGGCTGCTCGGCTTCCACCTCCTGTTCATCACCAAACATTCCTCGTGCGACATCCAGCCGCTCCTCTGCCGTATACCAATTCCACCCCCCCTGTTCATCCACCCACCCTTGTGGGACTCCGGCAGCATCAAGGTCCATATCCTCTACACGTTGTTTTGTCGGTTCCGTCGGGTTTGCCAGAGGTTCTGCAGCTGAAGCTTGAGCAACGGGTGCTGGATTGGTGATAAAGTCCAGATCGTGACCCGTTTCTCCTGTACTGCCAAACAGATCCAACTCCTGCTCTGTTTCCTGGCGCGAGGCAAAAATGTCCTCTTCTTTGGCCTGCTCATGTCTTGACGAACCGAACAGATCATCCGTCACCCCCGACTGACCCACAGCGGCGAACAAGTCATCCTCTTGATTGCTCGCAGCCGGGATTCCGAAAAGATCAGGCTCCGCAACGTCACTCGAGCCAAATAGATCCGAAGAGTCGTTTGTCACTGGTGGCTGGTGCGGCGAGTCGGATCTTTCGTTGGCGAGAGATGGATGAGACTGATCCTTTACCGCGATGTCGAAATCCGTTGGCTCGGCGTCTGCTCCGAATAACAGGTCGGCATCATCCTCTTCCTTCGCAGCGCTTTCCCCAGCTGTGATCACTTTATCATGCGTTAAAAGCGACTTCTCCGGATGGCTTGTTTCTGGCTGCGATTCGTTAAAGGCGGAAGTAGCGATAGGTGGTAGAGCTGTTTGATCAAAGAATGAGGTTGCCTCCGGAGCTGACGATTCGCCAAACAAGTCATCCTCTGTATCCGGCTGATGAGTCTGGTCCAAAGATACAGGTTCTTCTCTCTCTTCCACCGATTCCGATCTCGCTTTCTCAGACAATGTCGGTTCCTCCTCCACCGGATGTTCTATAGGAGCCTCTTCCTTGTGATCCAGCACTTTCACAGGGCTTCCTTGTACATCCTGCTCCTTGACCAGAACGGAGCTGACCTGATGTTCGCTAATGTCGAACACACCCTGATACTCCCCCTTCGGTGCGTCGGATGAAATCGTTACATGATCAAGTGAGGAGTGAATCGGTAATAGCGTTTTCGTGGGTGATTCAGCCTCAGCCTGGGGCTTTCCGATATTCGCAAACAGATCATCATGTTCCGTTGTATCCACTAACGCAAAGAGGTCCTCTTCCGTCTTTGGATGCAGTGCCGACGTAGTTTGCTCCTGCGACGACGGTGTGATAGATGCAGGTTCTTCCGCTTGCGATGCACGAGGAAGTGAATGCTGGATCGGTGTTTGATCTTCCGTCACCGCTTCAATCTGAGAATGCGGCTTTCCGAGATTTTCAAACAATTCGTCTTGTTGCCTAGGCTCTTCAGCTGCAAAGAGAACCTCTTCTGACTGTGGTTCTGATACCTCGATAGGCTGCTCTAGAGATGCTGGTATGTCGGATGTGGCTGGTTCCTGCTCGGCCTCCTGCTCGTGCGCTGGTGTGACAACCTCGCCTGGTATTTCCGTATGCACAGCCTCGACCTTTCCCAGCAAGACTAGCTCTTCTCCATCATCCTGAGCCTGCTCTTCGACCTCCTGCTTCTCCGAGATCGGTAACTCATCTGCCTTTGTCTCAACAACAGGCACGTCCGTGACCGACGACGTGGTCGTAACAGCAGACAATGGTCCGGCTTCTGGCTGAGCTGGCGGGACCACCGTAGGCGGTCTCTGTGACTTTTTCTTATTCTTTCCCATTCTTTTGTGGGGGCAAAGAGTGTGCTCTTCCTCCAAACACAGCAGTGGATGAGGATGTATACTAGTGTTTTGGTAGAGACCAGATGAGGGTTGTGGAATCGTCATCTAAGGCGAGGCTCCGCGTTGTCGCTAAAGGACAACGGGTGGCTGTCTTCCGTGAAGCCCAATAAAAGACACATCATTTTCCTGTTTTTGCGCTTCGATTGCAAAATTGATAAGCGACAGGTCGAAACTTTTGCTCCCTGACGAACGCAGGTTGGTCCACCAGCTACTCCCGCTCACACCGCACACGACAGCACCACCGTAAAGACACTTTGTCCTCTCCGACCCTATATCGTGGACCCTGAGAATATCTCACCAGCAAGTCCTCAAGAGCCTTCTCGTCATCCCGACTCTTCTCCCTTGAAAGAAAAGCAAAAAAGTCGTCGAAATGGCTCCTCCCGCCCGAAAGTCCAAGTCCTCCAAGGAGTCCGCCTCCATCAACTCCAAGCTCGCCTTGGTCGTCAAGTCTGGACGAATCTCTATGGGATACAAGCAAGCTTTGAAGAACTTGCGAAACGGCAAGGGTTAGTCGTGTTTTCATCTTACTTGGGCCTGGATGAGCAGGAGGCATGCGTGGGTGGATGGTGCCGTGTGGTCCGGTGTAATTACCGGGGGACTGGAGCTCATGCTGAGAAGGTCCCCGTTGCTTACTTCTCTTGTCTCATACAGCCAAGCTCATCTTGATCTCGCAAAACTGCCCTCCTTTGCGAAAGTCCGAGATTGAATACTACGCCATGTTGTATGTACTCTTCTCACACTTGCCTCTTTCTACCAAAACTGACATTTAACGTGCCTCTACAGGTCCAAGACCGCCGTCCACCACTACCAGGGTGGTAACGTCGAGCTCGGTACGGCTGCCGGTAAGCTCTTCCGAGTCGGTCTTTTGACCGTCTTGGACGCCGGAGACTCCGACTTGGTATGTTTTAGCCTTGCAATCCTTACAAATTTCCACCGACTTATCGAACCCTCTTTTTCCCTCAGCTCGAAGTCACCGAGGCCGCTTAAGCGTCTCTCCGAGTCGCTGCTTGCGCGTGCAGTGTTTGTTATATGTCACTTTCGATTTACACATGTTTTGAACCTGTGCAAAGCGTTCTCGTTGTAATAGGTCTACAGTACGTCTGTCGGCTGATCCTCGTTTGAGCGTTTGTTCTGGGCGGACTATGTCGATGAGGAAGTGATATTATATGAATGCTGTTCCATTCTCTGATTCTCGTGGTTGAGCAATCACTCTTTGATGCAGCGACCTCCTTAGTACCTCTTGAGTTTGCTTCTTGAGATACGTTCCATTGTAGCTACATTGTCTGCTCAGAAATACATCAAGAATGCCCGAATGATGCCCATGATCAGGTCGTCTGTGCAGTCTACAGATTGTCGCCGATCCTAGGGGCTGTTGTAGATGGGAGGATTGTTCAGAACAGCTACTGTCGGTGTTCATTTGGATCCGCGGCTCACAGATGACGAGTGATTCATCATGTCGAGGTTGAGTGAACTTGGTGACATTTGAGTTGTACGATGCAAACTTACTGTAAGCGACGACGGATGGTGTTGATAGTACAGCAGCAATAAGCCATCCATCACTCTCCGTCGCCATGTTCAGGAACAGAGGAAACCCTACGTTCACAAGCGCAGACATCGAGGCCCAATTAGCCCAGGTATGCTCTTTATCCCATTCCTATACCACAACGCTGCAACAGCGCCAACCAGTGTCCCTGTATAGATAACCATCGATCCAGCAAACACCGGTAACACGGAAAACCTCGAGCCTCTTGCACCTCTTGTCAAGACGCTGCAGGATTCAGGAACCGCTCAAGCGTACTTTCGTGCGTTGGACACGTTTGTTCAGGAAAAGGAACACGAGATTGAACGGATCTGTAATGAGAATTATGAGGATTTCGCATCGGCTATTGGGATGCTAGGGACTGTGAGGCAGGGTACCGGGCATTTGAAGGGTCAGATAGGGCAGTTGGATGGACAGATGGGGCAGGTTGGGCAGGAGTTGAGTAGTAAGGTGAGTATTGCGCGTTGTTTCTGCGGCAGTGCGGCGTGGTGCTCAGGTGGCCCTGTTTATCAGAAACGAGCGTTGTTGCAGCACAAAAAGGTCGCTAGGAATATAGATGAGGCGATTGATACTCTGCAGACCTGTCTGAGGGTACTGGATATGGTCAACTCGGTAAAGGAAATGATCACTAGTAAAAAGTATTTTGGCGCACTTCGAGTAAGTTAGTTTTTTCGCCGCCTCTAAACGGATAGCTAACTCCAAAGCAACGTATCAAAGGCGCTCGAAGGTCTACGTACGCTACCACCAAGCAGTATCTCCTCCACACCATTCTACCAACAAATCATGCTCTCCATCCCGCTCCTCCGGACAGAAATCAAAGCCTCGGTCACAGCGGAAGAGAAAGCCTGGCTGCTGGGAGTACGGGAGTCGAGTCCGCTGGTGGGAAAGCTCGCGCTCGATCAGATGGAGGTCAGAGCGAAAAAGTGGAAAGTGAAGATGGAGAGAGATGGGAATGTCAAGGAGATTAGGATAGGGAGTGCGATTGAGCTGGTCAATAATGAAAAGTCTGAATGTGAGTTTGTCCTGGTTTATGTGACTCGTGACCTGTCGTATGCGTGCTGAATGAGGTGCACTACTGCTAGTTAATCCTCTGCATAATGAAAAGATTTCGCTCGACTTCAAGCCATTGTTGCAATGTATCCATATCTATGAAGCACTCAACAGTCGTGCGGAATTACAGCAGGTATACCATGCCGATCGTCAAGTATGTGCACCGCCTCGATTCAGTCAGCTACACGTTTCGCTGAACTTTTGCATGCTTACGAACACAGAGACAAGCTCACCTCATCCTTTCTACCCGGGGGACAATCACACCTCAGAACATCAGTACCGTCCTCCCCGGTCTCATGGAAGATTTTGTCGGATTCTTCATCATCGAACAATACGTTCTCAAGATTTCTCGTCCTTTCCGTACTGCACGGGAGGTAGATGATCTGTGGGACGAGATGAGTCGAGCGATCGTCGCGGTCGTTTCCGATGGGCTGAAGGGATGTGAGGATTCAGATACGTTTTTGGCGGTGAAACTGAATATCCTGCGTTTCGAGCAGACATTGGAGGTATGTTGCTGTTCCTTGCATGCATGTGGCTATATGTTCCGATATGCTGACCGGTATATTCAATAGGGGTACAACTATGATGTTTCTGGTCTTGAGAGATTGATCATGACGATGTTTGAACGGTATTCCGACCTATTGCAGCGGAAATTCAGTGCAGACTTTGACCAGGTAGGTTTGGGTAATTATTTTCGTTCCCGCCGATGTGTGACTAACAAATGCTGTGCAACAGATCGTAATGGAGGATGATAATCAGCCGATGATGGTGCAGAGCCAAGCAGAGTTTGAGCAGGTTGTGGCAGCGTGTTGGCTGGCGCCGGGAGAGGCAGAACATCTAGCCGAGTTAGTAGCAATCATCGGTTAGTCTGCCTTGATACCAGAAGCTGAACGAATCATTGTGCGCGACCCCCATAAAGACAAGGATTCCCGCAACCTATGCCCTTTTCGCAAACTTTCCCGATGTGCTGTATCAATGTCCGCAACTTTGTCGACCAGTTCTACCACTTTGTTGAGGGCGTGACACAGAGGCACAGAAATATTGATGAACTGCTTCGCAAGGTAAGCAGACCATTTACCTCTTGATCGCACGGTGAACTGACACCGGGAATGAATAGTCTCTGGACGGACTGTTGATCAGTCATGTCAGCAAGAACATTTGCAACCGATTGAGCAAAATGAACAATCTTTCACAGATTGCGCAGGCAGTCATCAATCTGGAGCATTTCGCGACGGCCGCAGAACAGCTGGAAACGGCTCTGATGACGATGAAGTAGGTTCAAAACGCTCAGCTCGTTCTGTGGTGACACGCTAACCCCTGGCGAAAACAGATACAGCAATGGTCACCAAGCCTCCTCATCAGCAGGATCAGTACTCACCCTACAATCCTCGCAATCATTCCAAGCTGCGATAGACTTTGCCCAGAATCGAATAGACACCATTATCGCCTCCAAACTCGATGAATTCTTTGAGATGGCAGAATACGACTGGACACCGCCCTTGCCTGCCAACATCCGTAAACGTGGCGTCATCAGCGGTACCTCGCCTTCCACTGCGGCGTTTATGAACAGCCGACCTGGTTCTCCTGCCGTCGGGGTTCAAGCTGTTCAGAGACAAAGTACGACTATGCAGTGGTTCGATGCGAATACCACGCAGGAGCCGAGTACCTATTTGTTCGAGATGATCACGTTCTTGACGGCGTATGTGGATTCGGTGTTGATTATGCTGAACGAGGATATCAAGACGCGGACATATAGGATGGCGCTGGAGCATGTCAACAAGGGTTTACTTGTGAGTTTCATTTTGCCCTCTGTGTTTCCATGTCGAGACTAAGGGTTCCATGCGCAGGGATACTTGATTGGTCCGGATGTGCCGAAACTGAACGAGCAGGCGTTGAAGAATTTAGTGGACGATGTGACCTTTATCGAGAAAGAGGTCAAGCGACTGGAAAAGCCAGGACTGGACGACGTCTTCGACGAAATTAAATCGGTAAGTCACGCCAAGAATCCCTCCCACCAAGAGCACGCTAAGCTAACTGCTCCCCAACCATTTCAGATAATCAACCTCATCCTGTCAGAAGCTGTACAAGCATACATGGAACCCTCCGTCCGACAAGGCTCGTATGCCGTCATCAGGCCGAGAAACCTGCAAACTGTGCTGGAAAAACTGGCGAGGTATGTTCCTGATCCGAGAAATATGACACCGGATGACGCGGTACGGATGACGAGAAGGAGGAGGGAGGCGGAGATGGTGGCCAAGCTTGTTAATCAGGGGAGGTAGTGCTTGCGCAATGGATGGGGTTGTATGAGGTATATGGTTGTATAACTCTGAAATTCATTTCTTGAACGGCGCTATACTTGCCGGACTATCAAGACCTGCCGATACTTTGTCTGAAAAGATGACTACCTCAAGCTCGCTGCATTCGCGTCTCCGTCAGACTCTTGTGCACTACCACCCCAGCACCGCCGATGATGGAAGCGTTTCAACTTGAGACAACGGAACGGAAAGAAGCGCGCCCGGACTTTCCCCTTTCCCCGCGCGGATCCGGACAGAGACGTGCTCGGGCTTGGCCGCCCGTCCATCATAATGAACACGAGCACATGAGAGCATCAATTAGAGGGGACAATAGAAAATGTAAGAACAATGGGTTATTTAGAGTCTAACAAGCAAGGAGGGAGGAATGAACAACAGTGTTTTGTTGGACATTTTGGGTGTGGGGCCGCGACACCATGCTGTTGCGGCTCGAGCTCCTGGATGCTCGAGAGTGAAGGGAACAACACCTAACCCCTCCGCAACTTCCGACGACGTTTCATCTTTCTCATCCCTCTCTTGAAATACGTCCAACGAACAAAGCAACCATTGTTCGCCGCCTGACGACCCGGAAAGGAACAATGCAGCAAAGCGTCGCGGCTTGCTTGTTATGTGTAAACCACTTGTTGAGGGCTAGGTAGGGGCAGGTGGGCTGCTCAGGGATACCGTCGACACTGACGGAGAAGAGAGCTTGGTGGAAAACGAGGGATATATAGGAGAACACGTACATCGGTGAGCTTTTTGGTCTACCTGATGCCATCAGTTTGATCATCCTTTACGACATAAAAGCTCATTTATACCTCCTTTTCTTTTTCTTCCACCACCACTCAATCGTTGATCGGCATACATACACTAGCTCGATATTCCACTGGCCCCACACGGCAATTAGTAGTCATATCATACCCCGAAAGGACCTTTCTATTCGTATTCCAGGTGAGTTGTTTCATCTTTTCCTGAGATGCGCGGCACAGCTTCCATCAGTTCATGGTGGAGAAAAAGTGTCAAACTGCCACTCCAACGCGTCTTCTTGCTAGTCAAAGGTCCTTTCAGAGATTCCGTTGGGCTAACTTTGTTTACTTTCAGCTGCCACTCACTCCACTTTGGTGATCGCTCTAGCACTCAGCATACTACTCGAGGTATGTCATCATCGTCTGGAACGTTTCCCGTTCCCCCTGGTCTGCGCTTCATTCGCTGATCAATCCCCTCCTTCCTTGCATTCCCGGTCAACCTAGCAAACTCCTTGTGGACAATAAATAATCCACCTTTTGCGAATCCGTATCCCCCCTATTCCGCGTTTCAGAAGAAAGAGATGATGCATCACAACATCTATCAACATCAGTCAGATAGGAGTCGAAGCACGTCCTCGACCTTGTCGTCTACGCTTTCCTCTTTGGTTACCAGTACACCCGCGCTCGACAAGAACAGCAGGACACTTGCAAGCGTTTCGCCATCTGATAACAATTCGATTGACCTTACTTTGGTAGCACCGCCTTGTCGTCAACCAAAAGTACGTCCGCCTTCGCCGCAGGATTTCTTGCATCTCTCGTCAACGACGTCGTCGAGTTTCAGCGCGCTACCCCATCAACAAACGGTGCACTATTCATCAGGAAACGGTGGTGGCCAATCAACAGATCATCCGTCCTCCTTTTCTTATTCCACACAACATACGGTGGCTCCTGCTGCTGCGGCATACAACATCCATTTCCCATCTCCCTTGTTCTCTGTCAGTAGTTCCATCTACGCCGCCGCCGCTCCAATGACCGGTCATCATCAGACTATTGGTACGCCGTTCGCCACTGCAGCAGGATACAACAACAACACCACCAGTATCAGTACGCCGCGATTGCCTGCTGGGATCCTTTCCCCGTCTTTGCCACACGCTCGTCCGGATACCGCTGGCGGTACAAGTAACATCTCGTCATCGAACGATACCGACGCGACAAGACGTGGTCCTCCTACACCCTTGCCATTCACCCATCCATACTCTGCAGGGTACTACATCTCGACGGGACTCACGCCTCTTTACGCAACGACTCAGTTCCGAGCTATTCAAGGTGATCCGTTCTTTGGTGCCGTCTCGCACTTGACACCGACACCGAGTTGTTCATCGTTTGAAGCCGCTCAGCAAGGATTTACAGGACCGTTCCCACCTACGCCTCACGCGCATTTTCAAGCTCAGGCCAAGTATCACGAACAATCCAAGATGATGGTTGATCAGCCGCAGCAGCCGCAGCAGCAGCAACAACAGGAGACTCGACCGAATGGTGGCGAAAACTCGATGGCGGAGGATACCAAGAACGATGCCGCTCAAGCGACGGATGTTGATGAAAAGCCCACCGAGGCTGCCTTGGCCGACCGTCAGTCATCGCAAGAGCAAGCCAACCAATCGCCTGAATCGCCTGAACAGCAGGTACAGATGCCGCCGATGGGTGTTCAACCTCACTTGGTCAACCCGTCTCCTTTCGATGGTCGACCTCAATACGCCACGTCTGTTCCTATGCAGACTTCGGTCTCTTTCGAGTATCCCTTGTCCGCTGGATTCGGAGGTCAAGGTGAGCCAGTTTCCATACAATCTTCATGCCTTCCCATTCTGATGACCTTGCTTCTACAGTCTCGGCTAGTGCACCCAGTTTTGCCATCAATGGACACCACGCTCAAGCTCGCATGCCATCGGTCACCTTTCCCTCTTCGGCACCCATCTTCGGTCACCACCTGGGTCATCAAACCTACTCGGTATACTTCAGTGCAGACGGCCAAGCACACTATATACCCAACGCCATGCCGCCTCAAGCGATCACCGACATGAACGGAAACTTTACCTACGCTGCTTACCCGCCACAAGCGTTTCAACCGGCTCATCAGGCAATGATGCCTCATCATGCATGGGCACGACAGCAGAATGCGTTTGCGTACCATTATGGTGGGGAGACGGATGTGGAGATGGATGGTCAAGCTACGCCTCCGCCTGAGCAACATCAGAGGCATACGAAGTCTGGCACGCCGTATTCGGATCGGGAGGGAAGGTATGGTGGTCGAGATGATGATGATGCAGAGGGAGAGGATGACGACGACGAGGATGATGACGACGAGTATGATAACCAGTATTCGACGTCCCGCCTTCCTTACCCGCCATCTTCAAAGGGCATGAAACGATCACGAAGCTATTCCCGCATGTCAAGCCCCGACGAAAGCGCCGTCAGTGATGTCGAATGGCAGCCGAAACGCAAGATGACTGTCAAGAAAGGTTCATCGTCCGGGAATGGACCGGCGAGGAAGAACTTTGGTGCTGCTACCGCTGCGGAGAGTAGACGACCACCGTTTGCTGCACCGCGCAAAAAGTCTGGATCGAAAAAATCGACGATGAGTCCGGTTTCGGATGTTGAAGATGGTGAGATTCGGTACACCACGAATGCGGAGGACAAGCAGACGGACCGAGTAAGTTTGATCGCTTTGTTTGATGATCTGGGCCAGAATGCTGATTATTGCGTTGTGTGTCAGCTCAAGCGAGAATGTTATACTTGTGCGTGTCGAGATCCTCCCAGTTGGAGACGAAGTCACCTCAACCAAACAAACATTGTAAGTCCGCGTAACCACCACCTCTACTTGTACTCCAAATACTAACGCCTCTTCTCACAGCTGTGCAACCGATGTGGAATTTACGAAAAAACGCACCGTGTACCACGACCAGTCCCGCTCGATGAGATACCCAACCAGTCCTCTCGTGTCGCTCCTGCTGCCGCTCCAGCAACGAAGAAGGGCAAGAAATCAATCAAGGAACTCGGCTTGAAGTCGTTGCACATTGCCAACCCGGTGAATGTCGCCACTGCTCGTTCAAACGTTGATCGGGAGAACGAGCAAGGTGTGCGGTCCCGTAGTGGCGAGCACGATTCGCAAGACGAGAGTGGTGAAGATCGACGGGTTAGCTTGAACTCGAACTGTGAGTAGTGTCTTGTGCCGCAGTGTATGATCAGTAAACTGAAATTGTGTTTCCTTCTTGTAGTGTCTGGACGTTCCGCTGGTATGGCTTCCACTGCCAGCGACTTGACTTCCTCCACCTTTGGTCCTCAAACTCCATTATTGGCTCAAGAAGTTTCGCCTCTCTTTCCCGGAGGCGCCACCATGTTGCGCAAAGCGTCGCGAGGCGCTCGAATGCTGGTCGAACAGGAAGACATGCCCTACCGTACGTTTACTCGACCGATGGTGATGCACAACAAGAGTAGTGGCGTCAAGGCTTCCCCTGCTGGAGGAAAGTCTGGGAAAGCCAACACTAGCAAGGCCGCTAAAGCTCGACCTATGGCTAGAGCTGTACATCAGCTCAAGCAATCCGAGCGGGACGATGAGGATGAGGATGAAGACGAGGAGTAGAGCGTGTGGCTCTTTTCTGGGTCATGTCGATGATGGAAAGGGTGTTGGAGGGTAAAGAATAGGCATGAACGTGTCTTTGTGCTTTTAGATTTGGTTAATGATGGAAGGCTTCCCCTTTTTTTCCAGATAATACGATGATTAGATTATGTTGTACACGGACAGGATCAGTAATCAGTGACGATGCTATTATACCCATTTCGATGTTGGAAACTCATTATGGACGTCTATTTCGATGTTCAGATATCGCTGCGGAGATGCGCAGTACCTATAGTCGAGCTTCAAGCGTCCTTATCTCACTCCGAGTCGTCACCGCTCGTCGAGATCCTAGGGCCGCAAGACTTGTCTCATCAAACCGGCACACCTGGTCGCAGGGTTGTTCCCCGCTCAAGTTGTGTGTCGTCTCGATCTTGAAATGGGAATCATAGTATGGGAACTCGGAGGCTTCCCTTCGCCTGTGAACTTCCAGCACCGCCCATCATGCACGAAAGCTCGTAGACCATTCACTCCCGGCTGTCAAGTTCTCCATGGCGTGTTGGATTGTCTGATCGTATGTGTAATGGCTCTTGGACCAACGACTACAACAGATCGGTCAACGTATTCCAATGTACCAACTTGCAAATTCTGATGAGAATTAGGCTAGGTTCACCATATAGAACCTTCTGCAATACCCTCGGACGATGAGCATCTTGGAGTATCGTAAGAGTCTTGCGGCATTGGACCAATCATTTGATCCTTATCTCATCGCATACATTCCCAATAGCGCTCGCGCAAACGGCTAGATGCACTCCAACCTACTCCAACGGAGAGGGGCGTTCCCGGAAAAAAGCGATACTTGAAAACAAAGATCATTGGGTTTACATTTGACAGCTTTTCAATCATCGCTCAACTCGTATACTCAGGAAAGAAAATAGACATTTCAGAAGGGTGGTCCGCATCAAAATGTAAAGTATGATCTAGTTCGCGCCTCCAGGGATTCGTGTAGAGGATGGTGCATCGGTCGTTCTCGTTGACTTCTGGTTCCAGCAAGGCCGCCGTCAATCTATCTTGCTGCTGTTGCCACCACAAATGTCCCCGCACAAGTTGGCGATAAGCACTGTCTCGGATAGATTCCTCCTCGGCTGAGATGCGCGGCACTGAAGAGTCTCCCAGGGTCGGCTGAGAAGCCCGAGATGACGCCTTTGTTTGCAAGAAGACAGGCTCGCCAGCAAGAGTGACATTTTCCGAAAAACTTCCTTCATACCAGGTTTGTAAGGTTTCCAATAACCGAGAGGCATCATGAACGGTGGATGCGGGGTGCCCAGAAGACGGAGCTAAAGCAGACTTAGCTGAAGGTTCCGTCTTTGTCTTCAATTCTTCCTCCCCTTCAAGGAGCACACCGACTGCCAACGCGATGAGATATCGAGCGCATTCCTCCCCACCACCCGGAAACCCTTCGACGTGCAGGCAACACATCGATACAAACAGGTTTTTGCATATGTCCTGGGCTTCACCAGGTAAAGAAGTGAGGGCGTCTGCTCTGATTGCCCAGTCGGCCAACAGAACTAGCTGCTTAGAGCAATGTCCCATCAATTTGTTTTCAAACAAAGGGCCAGGCTCTGTAGGGTCGTCGGAGGAGCTGTTGGAGACGAATTTTGCGTGTCTTCGCAACCACAAGTTATTGTACTTCTTGCACCAAACCGTGATCAAGTTTTGCAAAATCCCTTCGAGTTGAGCCCTGCTAGTTTTGTAGACCGGTTTCATAGCGGCTTCCACCTCCGTCGCAAGTGGGTGAACGACCAGTCTTTTTACACACGCCCGGGAAGC
The DNA here is from genome assembly GCA_030039215.1 of Naganishia onofrii. Classification (NCBI taxonomy): domain Eukaryota; kingdom Fungi; phylum Basidiomycota; class Tremellomycetes; order Filobasidiales; family Filobasidiaceae; genus Naganishia; species Naganishia onofrii. The sequence continues at coordinate 235,733 of JASBWV010000028.1, read as the reverse complement.
GGTGTTTTCTAGGTTGTATTCCGATTTGAGCTTGTCCGACGCTTTGATCGTTTCGCAAAAAGAAGTCCATATCTCTTTCTGAGACAATTTTTTCTCCGCCTGAGCAGACCAAGGAGGAGGAGCCCGTACGAAGCCCCAAAACTTCATGTGGTCGCTTAGTGTTGAATTGTATGGGCTCGTCTTAGCCGGCCTGTGGTTTCTATGATTCCCATCATTGCTGATGTTGGCCACTTCTTCCTCATCACTGCCGTGGTCGTCATCATCGCTGCTGCTACCGAAAATAGAGTGAGGGTTTGCTGGGGCAGGTGCGAGTTGACGATAAGCCATACCAGTAGGAATTGATTCTCGTGTTGTCGAACTTGAAACTTTATTCCGTACAAGAAAGAGAAAGGTTTTGGTCTGGAAACAGGAAGCAAAAGGGAGCAATATCGTGCAGCTTTTCAGGTCACTAGAAATCCTTTACCTTATATAGAGCCAATGGTACCGCCTTGGTATGTCTGTCCATTGATCCGAAGAAGCAACGTGAAACAAGGGGAAATCCCTGGTCTGATGATTGAGGTCTGATGAATGACGCGCTGACGCGAAAAACGAGAGTGTAGAGTCACAAACCGGCTTAGAGTCAGTAGAGAACAATTGATGGCTGAATAATTATGAGAACTCGTCAGTCGCGACTCTCCACCACGCCCTGTGATCGCTTGTCCGCCACCTCCGGGTAACCGCGCATTCCAGTCAGCGGCCAGATCAAGCGAGTTGCACACACCGGCATATCCGATACTCCGTCACATGTGAAAGACGTGAAAGAAGTTCAGGTATCCATTCATCATGCTCACAAACATTAGTGTGCCTTCGATGTAGAAGGTAGTAGTAGAGGCACGTATTTCACCGATGAGTCGCAAGGAGGCTCGTTACAGCCAAGAATAGTTCTCTTTTAAAGGTACTTTTTAGATCGGACCTGTAGATGATCTGGTACCTAGGGCTGGCAAGTAGGACAGTATAGGATAAGCTATAGGATAATAGTGGATAGTAATAAGAGATAGTAGCTACTGGTAGGTGTTTCTTCAAACACGTGAAAAGAGGAGGACTCCCTCAGTCGCATCTCTTCGTTCCAGACGCGTCGTGTTTCAATCGAGCCTAAATGAAAGGCACGCTAGGGTAAATGCTGGAAAGATGTCGAGGAGGATTCAAAGTGTTCATCATTGACAAGATCAAGTATCTACACCGGTAGTCCTGCAGATACGATCTATCATCCAATCAGACATGTAAGCACACCTATTCTTCCAACGAGGGTTTGCCTCACCACCTCTCCCGCCTTTCAGGTCTTCTGCCGTTCAACCCACAGCTACTCCGCCCTCGAGAGAAGCACAAGATGCACAAGTCTCTACGTTTGTGGCAGAAGGAAAGAAGGCGATGGCTCTAGGAGAATGGGAAAAGGCTGTCGAAAAGTATGCGGATGCGTTGGAGATCATGTAAGTATCCAGGTCTCAAGTTGATGGATACCGATTCGCACTTGACTGATGAGCATGCTTTACCATGCTTCGATCAGGCGAGGAATCCATGGAGAAGTAGCGACCCAGCTGGCGCCACTGTTGTTGCCATACGGTAAAGCTTTATTCGAGGTAGCATGTCGGCAAACGGGTGTCCTAGGCAAGGCGGATACCGGTGCGGAGGAACCAGAGGAAAAGGGTATGTTTGACGAATTATCTGGAAAAGTTTGTCCACGTACTCCTTTGTTTACGAGCGTTTTCACTATAGGTCCTGCCGGCAAGGCAGCACAGTTCACGTTCGAAGGCGACGAAGATGACGATGAAGAAGAACAGCCGGAAGGTGGTGAGGGTGAAGGCGCGGCTGCTGAAGGAGATGATGACGACTTTACTGTTGCATGGGAAGTCTTGGATCTCGCAAGGACATTGTTTGAGAAGCAGGATCTGCATCTCGTTGCAAGGGATTTGGGAGAGACGTACGCGGTTTTGGGTGATGTCAGTTTGGAAACAGGTGGGTCTGCGTTGTTTGGATGCGATCCGATCATGGCTAATCTGCCTTTCCGTTAGAAAACTTCCCTCAAGCGGTAGAAGACTACACCTCGGCACTCAAGACCTTCCACCAATGCCTTCCTTCCACATCGCGCGAGATCGCATCATCTCACTACCGACTTGCAATCGTTCTGGAATCCTTGTCAGACAAAAAGGAAGAGGCGATCGAAAACGTTGAAAAGGCCATCGAATCCGTTCAAGCACGAAAAACGGCTATTGAGCGAGGACTTGACCCGGATCATGTGATTGAAGAGGATTACGAGGTTGGCGGACATAGGTTGAGGGCGCATAGCAAGGGTAAAGGAAAGGCAAAGGAGGTGATCAACCATAAAACTAGTGAATTGACCGAGGAGGAAAGGAAGAAGCAGGTCGGAGAGTGTGAAGAACAATTGAAAGATTTGCAATTGAAGGTTGGTATCGTTGATTAACGTTTTCCGTATTGGCGGAACTAATGCTTGTTTCAACTGCACAGCTCGAAGATCTTAAGACGGCACCAGAGAGGGAAGGCATCGTCGAAGACACTATCGCTCATCTCCTTGGCAACACTCCCGCTGCGAGCGGCACTGCCGGACAAGCCATGGACGACATCGCGGCAAAAGTCAATGACCTTACGGGCATGGTCAAGAAGAAGGCTAGAAAGACTGCCGAACAAGCAGGCGTACCGACTACCACCAAAGGTGTCAAGAAGCAGGTCTCGACCGTTCGAGAGCAGGCGGTTGAACAGGTATCTACGATCAAGGATCAGGTTGTTGATCAGGCTTCTGTGTTGAAGGACCAAGCGGCGGAGCAAGCATCAGTCTTGGCGGATAAAGCTCTTGAACAAGCATCGACGCTTAAGGATCAAGCGATTGATCAAGCCTCGACTTTGACGGACCAGGTCGTCGATCAAGCTTCAACCTTGAAGGACGTTGCAGCAGACCGAGCTGCTACCCTTGCCGATCAAGTCGTCGATCAAGCTTCGACGTACAAAGACATTGCAGCGGATCAGGCTTCCACCCTGACCACTCAGGTCGTCGATCAAGCTACGGTGCTCAAGGACCAACTTATGGACCAAGCTTCATCGGCTGCTGTATCGCTTCAGATCCAGGTCACAGAAGGCGCTCACGTTGCAGCCGAGTCGCTGACGGAAAAGGCTCACAGCGTACTTGCTCAAGCTCAACACACCGTTGACGATTTGATGAAGGCCGGTACAACACAAGCACAGCATGCGATCGGCGCCATCAAGTCTGCCGCCAACGGCATTGTTCAAGAAATCATGGAAGAAGGCAAGCAGGTGACGCAGGAATCGGTGGAAGCCGTTCAGGGTGTACTCGAGGATGTCAAGGAGGGCAAGGAAAAGGCTGTCCATGTTGCCGAGGATTTGGCCAAGAATGCTCAGAAGACTGCTCACGCCGGTCTGAATGCAGCGAAACATGCTGGTGAATCGATTGTTCAGGAGATCATGGAGGAAGGACAGGAAGTTACCAAGGAGGCCGTTGAGGCTGTTACGGGGACCGCTGAGGATGTGTTGGGTGGTATTGAAGCGATTGGCCGAGAAGGAAAGCGAAAGGTCGAGGAATTGAAGCCAGAAGAGATTGCCGAAGAGAGTCACAAGAAGCAAAGGACCGAGTAGAGGACATGTATCGTGCAATGCCAGAGACAATATAATGTAACCAAAAGATGCAACTATACAACGAGATGTGACTGAATCAACCTTACATAAACTCTCCTAGAACCTGTGCGAATTCGCGAGCAAGCGCAACTTGATCCGATCCCGCAGCTGCAGCACCAAGGTACATGGATCGAAGACCAGCTACCGTCGCCCGTAATGCCGCCTGCCTTTCCTGTGTCGCACTGCCAACCAACAGCCCTACCGGTACCGTGGGTTCCACAATCGGGGAATCTGGCGCAAAATCCAGGGCGGGAGAGGAAAGGTCGACGTGTCCATCGTGGCTCGCGAACACGGCGTTGGTGCGCATCTGTGCGGATTGAGCTGCTTGTTGTAGTCGGATCTGTTGTTCCTGTGGATCCACGCTGGCTCGTGTTGAGTCGTTGCTTGTGCTTTGCTCTTCTGCGATGGTGTGAGGGTGCGGTGATGCTGCTTGTCCAGACGACGTCGCAGGTAGGGCTTGATTCACTGGTGGCGGAGACCTGTGTGTATGCAACCGTATCAACAATAAGCTCACACATTCGTCAAGACTTCCTGATCTTCGACTCACCAGCTCACAGGCGATTCGCCACCGGTACCCCAGTACCCGCCCGCAGGAGTAGACAACCTGCTAACCCCACGGGGACTCGGCGGGTTACTGACTTTTAACCCATCTTCCACACCGCCATACGACGACCAATACGCATCGTCCCCTCCGCCGCTGAAGCCGCCTACGGGTGTGGTGAAACGGGAGACAAAGGGGGAGATTGTTACTTTTTTGACGACGACGGCTGCAGCGGGAAGGGTGGATGATGGGTCTGTCCTGGATGAAGTGTTTGGTGGTGGGTTGGAGAGGTTGGGTGATGCGAAGGTGGTCGTTAGTTGAGGTGTTGCTGAGAGCGGGATGGTGTATGACTGTGCGGGAAGCGATGAAGTTCGTTCTGCAATAGGTGCTGGTAGACCTCTTGCTTGATTGCTTTGTGTATCGTCGGTCAGATGGAGGCCGGCGGAGGATGTCGTGTTCTGTCGAGCAGCTGAATCGGATGCTGGTTGCGGTTCCTGCTCGGAATCACTGTATCCTCCCCAATAATCATCGTCTTCCGGCTGATCCTCACCACCGACTTCTCCGTCTTGACTCTGCTGTGCCCGCCTAATCACTTCGAATGCCTCTCGTGGTGTGTTGTGCCATAGTTCGTTCTTGACGCTCGTTGGCGTAGCCTGCTCTTCCGCTAGAGCTTCTTCAAGCGGCTTGACGTCGAACAATTTCCATTCATCACCCATACTCAGCTGAATACGGTACGTCACCCCAGTGCTTTCGGCGCCTCCATCAATTGACTGAACCCTTGCCGAGTCGCTGATATCGTTGTCATCCTCCGAGAGTTCGTGTTCAGGGAAGAACAAGACCCGGATCCCACCTTGCTCGTTCCCCGAATGCGGCAAAAGATCCAATTTTGCGGTCAACGTCTGCTCATCCAACGCACGGTACCTCACGTTCCGATACTCCCTGTAGAGTGCTACTTCGATATCGTTTCCCTCTCCTTGTAGCTGTAATTCATTGGAAAACTCTGGATCCTTCGCATGCGTTTTTGAGGTAGCGATTGCTCTCAGGCGAGTTGAAAGTTCTTCTGGGTCGTCGTGTGGGTCTAACTGATGCGGACGTTGAGCAATGAATCGGTCGTCATTTGGGTTGGAGGAATTTGGTGGAAAGTAGAGTTGGCGTGTTTTGATGGCCGAGGAAAGCAGGTCCGGTGCAAGTGGATACGCTGGAGGAAGGAGGTGAGCGAGGATGGTCACGAGTCGTTGCGGGTTGAGGGGTTCAGTTGTGTTGGGCGCCATGGTAGAGCGGTAGTTGAGGAGTGAGAGGCAGAAATGGGATACTGAATTTCCTTTGCAACCTTTCTTATTGGCAGGCCTTCTACTCATCATGCATCCAACATATCTTGTGAGTAATTGGAGTGACGAATGCGGGGATTCATGTTCCTGCGATCGAGAGAACCAAGCTCACGGCCGTGGAGAACAAACTGTTTGGCTGTTCCTCCGGGACGACGGCCGCCTGCGCTCGTTGAAGCAACCTGAAACGAGGCTGAAACGTCAACATTCGTAATCGTGTTAGTCGTGAGTCCATAGACAAAGCGTTATGTTACAGAACTCTAGCTGTAAAGCAAGAAGCGGAAAACCTATTTCTGAGTGGTCACGAACAGGGATCAACTGCTAGATTCGGGAGTCTGCCAGAGAGCATCAGAAGGAATGGCATGAACATACATAGAACTCAAGACGCATTGACATACAATCAAACGGCGCACGTCTCTGTGCTTACAGCAAAAAACAATCAGTGATAGACCGCGTTTTCATACGATATCTCCTTCGAATCGTCTTCAAACGCTGCGAACCTCGGCGGACAAGATGCGGAGAGGTTGCAAGTCAAGAGTAGTGTAAAACAGCAAAAAGATGTCCCCCGAGCCCGGATCGAACGGGCGACCTAAGCAGTTCTGAAATTGAACAAGCCAAGTGATTACAATGCTTCGCTCTTCCAACTGAGCTATCGGGGGATTGATGGTTTCGTTTTCAGTCTTCAAATATATATGGGAATTGCAGCTGGTGTTACCAGCTGCCTTGTTTAGCATCTCTATCTCCCGATACAGTACTGATGTACACTGTCGGAGATCGACAACCTAACACTCACCTTGAAGGTGCTGTTTATTAGTCAGCAAGGTACCAGCTCCGTCGTGGAACCCACTCGGGCTTGTTCCAGAACTACGGCACCACCATGAGGAGTATAAACTGGGAGCCCCGAAGGAAGCTATACATGGAAATTTATTTCATATACTCATTGTCTTTCGTTATTTCGTAAAGTAAATGTAAAGTCCTGTAAAGTGTTCTGCACGTAGTCTGCACGACTATTGATGTCCAATAAAGTGAACGGCTAACTTGCTAAACAATCTATAACCTGCTGGTATGAGCTAGCGAAGTCGGAGTTTCTGAAGTTCTAATGAGTTTAGTTAAGACTTGGACAGTTTCTGTTCGGTGCCAACGATTTACTCTTTACGCGCTTATGAGGACTTGTGATTTTTTTGATATTTACGATCAAAAAATGACAAATGACAAAGTGGCATAGAAAAGGGTGTTATTTTGCTACTTTAGTGCAAGGTGATACATCCACACATGTCCTAATCAGACTCGAACCAACGACCGACAAATGATATTTCACTACTAACACAATGCAGTGGCAAACTTTATAGTTACTGGAGAAGTGTGAAGAGGCAGAGCTACAGGAGACTCTAACTTGATCGCAAGATGCAAGTTGTCAAGCCTTTGATCACTCACGTAGTAACAGTCACGGCAGAACTAACTCCAGCGTCTCGGAGCTATGCAGTGATTATGTAATAATCACCTGTCTTAGCGACTACTTCTTAGTTGATACTACTGGATGTCTTGATGACGTAAGGTCGCGACTCCACGGCCTCCTTGTTGATATCGAAGATGAAGTATAACTTACCCGCTCCAACATTGCGTGAGTCATTTCCTAAGCTAAAATATAATTCAGTGGCAAAAGAGCTGCCTACATACAGTTGTTTGGGTACCAGGGGAAGCTATTCTACGAAAGAAAACTTGTCTATACAGAGCGCTTGTGGTGTATGATGACGTGGTGTGGTGTGTGTTGGGTGGTATGGTGTCGAATGGTACACTGCGACACACTGACAGCACACAGCACATGCATTACATCTTTGAAGCTCTTCTATTCTTTGCATAGGCCAGAGTGGGGGGAAAGCCTTATGACGTATCAAGTAGGGAACCACCAACATTATCTCTTTCATGCCACAAATCCTGCTATAGACACGCATCTACTGGCTCACTAGGATACGGGTATCGACATTCGACCGTCGGGTTACGTCGCATACTTCGGCGACTTCGATTACTCCACATACTTCGCAAACCTCACTTGCCCTTGAAAGATTTCTCTCCCCTTGGAAAGGCATCCCCTCAAGATAAGTATATAGAGCTAGCATTTTGCCCTTTTGTAATAGCCCTTCATGCTTCATAATTCACACTTTGATTTGCTTTCAATGACGAAGCTACCTTCGAGTGCAAGTCTCTTCAGGATCAGCATCCTAGTCTTCATTCAAGGTATTCAAGCTTAGATTAAGGCAGTAAGTGTACATCGTTTGTGCTAGCTCCCTCTAAAACGCCGGAGCTATCTCACTTTGGTAAGATAGACCTCTAGCCAGCCTGCCCGCGACATAACACTACAGTACCAACATCATGCAAAAAATCAGGACCATGAGTTTCCATAAAAGCCCGGGTATGGCCCGGATGAGAGCGGGTCAGTACGCCCAGTAGTCTGTAGTACCAGTACTCTTAAGCAACGGATGGGAAGTCCGACCGTCGCAGAACTAGTGTCAGGACTGCTAGGCAGAGGCTGAAGGCGATGGGACTGGATTGGCTTTGACAAGACCGGATTGGAGAGTTGTATCTGGAAGCAGTATAGTTATCCAAATGACAACCTTGAGACTAGCAATATTCGCTCTGAGTTACAATACGGGGAACTCATCCCATCCATTCCATTCCGTCCTCTCTTTATCCTTTCGTTAATCTCCAATCTGCCTAACCTTGTCTCCACAGCTATAGGTACTTAGGGCCGAGCGCCTAGCGCCTAGTTGCCTCCTGGCGAGGTCTGCCTCCGGACGAAGGCGAGCGACTATATAGAGAGCCGTATAGTACTTTATCCCTGAGCCGAATATCTCATCGATAAAGCCCAGTAAAGTTCTACACGCTTCTACTAACAATGTGAACAAGAATCTGTACAGCAGCTTCAGTCCTCAGCTGCCTGGCTCTCACGTGATCAGCATTGTAGAATAATTCCAAGTCCCGCGCAAGCTAGCCTGATATGATCGACTGAGTACGCGGCCCCCGTGAGCGGGGACTATGAGCTGAAGACTCATAAACGCGTAGCTAGTCTGATACCAAGGCGCGTTTCCTGGCTGAGCGAGAAAAAGTGTCAGATTTCGCGGTCAGCTCCCTAGGGTGCCCTTGGGAGCCTACGTAGGACGGCGAGGGCCACATAACGCAGAGGAGCTCAGAGGAGAGCAAGCAGAGAAGGCATGCAAATGACCAATAGTATTACAACAGCTAACAGCTATCATCGCTAACCAAGCTCGATCGAAGCTCGTTCTGCCTAAGTCCAGAGTTCTCCCTAGGGAAACGGATTCTCCCTAGGGAGCGCCCAATTCTCCCTAGGGAGCGCGAGTTTCCCTAGGCGCTCCCTAGGGGACGCCGCGAGAAAATCGACGCGTTTTTCTCGCTCAGCCAAGGGAGGGACCCTTGTCCCCAGACCAACTACACAGGTTAGTAGTTGGTCTGGTGCGTCCCAGGCTCCGCGCAAGCAATAATTCAAGTCTCGCGCATAGGCTTACGTCATCTTGTAATTCCTTAGGGAAATGACTGCAGCTGGTGCACTCGCGATTCCTTGGGATGCGGAATGCAGCTGGTACATTACATTTCCTTGACAGCACGATTGCATCAGGTTCTAAGCTATTCCCTAGGACGACTACAGAACCTTGTGCACTCGCGATCCTTTGTGATACTGGTTGCACCTAGTACAACCAGCTTTTGCAAGCATCACCAAGGGCAGATCTCTCATCCAGGAATACTATATAAATATACATCGTGACTCTCGTTGTAATTGCCTCCATGCTTTTATGTCTCACGCTTTGATTACCTCTTAATTACGAAGCTACCTTGAGTGCAAGTCATTCTCAGGATTAGCTACCCTTCGTCTTTCACTTCCGGTAAGTAGTAGTCCAGTCTGACGTAATGGGTATTATTTGACTTGTGCTAGTATCCAGTTACAAGGACGGTATATTATTACGTATATTACGTACTACTAGTTACTGGTCCGCGACAGACTGAGTGGCGAGTCGTTGAGGTCATGCTATCAGCATAACAACTAGGCTCTCGCCTGGTCTCTCATATCGTACACCGTTCCTGATAACTGTATAGACACAGCTGCTGGAACGGTTCCAATCGTGTCAGACAATATTGTCTCATAGTGCATAAACCGTGCCATCGAGTTGTCCACCGGTGCGCATAGCTTCGACCGTCTCGATAGCGTTCCGAGATCGTGCGCGTGAATAGGCATAGGCTGAAGACAGCCTCTAGTGAGGATGAAACGGTCTATTTTGTCCTATAAAAAGTCTTTGCGGAATCGCATGATAAAGAAATTACGTTCATTTTCATTGTGAGGGACGTAAATGGCCCTTGTGGCGTTGTTTCGAGGTGAATCGGCTTCGTCAACGGACGTGACGGATCAACCGTGGACCGTGGGCATGTACGAAGCGTTCTCAGTCCCATTCATCCCGGAGAATGTCGGAGTTACCGTCTTGGATTATCAACATCAATAATAACATCATTGAATCAAATTGAATGAAACGTTGGCGTAATCGGAAGGTGGATGAGCTGCTTGCATAATGCAGCGTTAACGTCCTCGGTTGGATTCACGACCCGCGCACTCTGTTCGGTCAATAATTGACCAACTGCAGGGTGTTCATCAGCATTGATGCGAACTACGAGCAGTCGCCTTATCTTCATACGCAGCACCTCTATTGATGTGCATTTCCATTTCCCACTTCATCCGGAACCTCTCCCTCGCCAGCCTCCACTTCTCTACCATCTCTTGTATCCTCAACACTTTCTATTATTCTTCAAAATGTACCAACCCGTGAGGAGGGTGATGGAGCAGCAGTTCAGCTGCAGTGGGAGTTCTGCTGAGGTAGTCAAAGCGAGTGAAGCACCAACGAACACGACGCGGGGCGGCTACGACATGTATGGCATGGACTGGGTAGGGGTGAAGTGCATTGTCCACAGTTTGATGGTGTGGTAGTTATGGAAGGAAGGGGATGTTTTAACGAGACATCCAGCCTCCAGCCGTGCTGGTTTGTACCGTAACAAGCTGTATTAACTCCAGTCCTTGAATTCTGATACTCAATATCGGCCGTATTGCAGAAGATGCATCCAACTTCGCATTTCACACCTCGCGAAAGCAAGCAAAATATACAAAGGTCTAAGCGGGTAAAACGGTCCTCATGTTCCCACTAGGCTTCGAAGTCCTTGATAAAGAAGGCATTTGGAGATAGGCTAACTCGCTCTTTCCTTTTTTGTAAGACCCACTCCGGAACGTAATCGAGCGCGTCAGCAGGGCAATTTTTGTGCATCATCAGTAGCCCTGAGAGAAAAATCATCAAGTAAGCCTTTTGTCTTGGCCTTTCTTCCGATAACGATCAATCTTACCTTGTATCTCAGCTGGCGAAAACTCTGACTCCGGAATTGCAGCAGCAAAGGAATTCGCCAAGGAGTTTATCTCCTCAGCCGTCACGTGAGTGCAAGCCTTGTCCGGGGGTTCGTGGCCATCCTGCATCAGAAGTGATTCCCCCGCTTTCAGCCGTTTTGTTGGGAATGCACCTTCAGTGGGATAGAAAGCCTTGAAAAGTTCGCCAGAAACAACCTGGCTGGCATGCTTGAACTCCACTTCAGTATCGACCCGACCGGGTCGAACGAGAGCTGGATCAAGTCGGCGCTTGTAGTTGCTGGGATGTGGTATCAGACTGGAGATATCACAAGCTCTGGATACTTATATAGTGAAGCTTACGTGGTCATGAATACTGGCTCGGACATATTCAGAAGGACAAGAGTGTCGGGGTGACTGTAAGGCGCAGACGATACCCCTGCATTGATGTTCACTCACGAATTCTTCCTTCAGCTCCCACAACGCCTTCCTGAATCGATCTTTATGGTTTAGCTAGCTCATTTCCGAATAGTCAGAGGGAAGGAGAAGACAACGCTCACAATCGCGTTCAGCAAACCGGACAGCGTAATTCCCTGTCTTCCTTTCGTATCTTTGTGCAATCTTCCCAAACTAGCACCCTCGTCCTCTATTTGGTGAATTCGTTCGCGATTTGCTGTCTCAACACGTCCCGGAAGACCGGCGTCGATGTCTTCGATGACAACGATACAACCAGGGGGACTATCGGTAGGAACCTTCAGGAGGACTGATGGCGGGGTTTCCCAGCTGTGAAGGAACTCACACTGCCATCATGCAGCGAATTAACTTTGCATCAGTCAATCTGTAAAGCATGTTGACTCAGCAAACATGGCGGTCGAATTAGTACGAACTGTGCTCTAGACTGACCCAGTAGTAGCCAAGGAAAGAATATATATGTCCAAATCACAGCTGGACGCCAATGCATGTATCAAAGAACTTTTGCCGCTCCCGGGTATGCCTGTCTCCGTGATGATGCGGAGTAATCTTCGTGAATCACGATATCAGGACAAGTGAAAATTCGACTGACCATGAAATAAAATGCCTTTTCGCCAGGGCACTCCGCGAGATGCATACCATTTCCCCGATTTGCAAAACTCAGATATCTCGCGCTGGAGCCTCTCTTTTACCCCCGGCTCCGTTACAACCGTGGACAAAAGGCGTTTGCTTTTGGTCGCTACTTGGTGCCAAACACCATCATCGTTGTGTTCATTTAGCATTTTTATCGATATTTGGTCATGCTCGTCAGAAAGATAGACCTGTTTTGCATGGGTAAGAAGCTGCTTGAACCGCTCCCGTGAGCGGCTAAGCATTCTGTCCGTTTTCCGCCAACATAAAAGTAGTCGTGAGCAAGGTATGGCCGTATGACATGGAAAGATGGCCCCAGGTCGATGCCACTCACACTACTCGCAGCGACTCTTTGTCGTAAAACTCCTGTGTCTTCTCATTTTTAAGTCTGGTGAAGCGAACCAGTGTGTGACCAAACCATGTGGTGAAAGAATCCCCTGCGTTTTTCGATTGCCTGCTTCAGCTTACATAGCAACTACAATCTAGGTGACAGGCTTCATACCTGCACATGGTAAGTATCGGGCTCGTGGTGGAGCGAATCTGCTGTGAATGGAAGGATCCCAATTGTTGTCCTTCTCTCCACATAGCCATGGCATAGTCCGCATGCTACTGCTGATGCGGCTCACCTCACAGTCACTATGTTTCAAGCGCGCCGATCACGTCAACACCGTGCATGAGTTCCTTCACACGATTAGATCGTAATAAGGTGTCTTCACACCATATTCACTTACAACTGCTTGCATGAGTCTTTCCATCGAGGGTCTTGCACCCAGAGGGCTGCAATGATGTATCAGAATTAGCTCATTTGCTGGCCGGAAAGTCTAATTTCTGATGCCCGCTCACTCATAAGCCAGTCATACGATTCATCCGTCAAGTGATGTGTACTCGTTATACAAAACGTCTTTCTGAGCGTGATAAACGAGAGCATGGTGAGCCGACGGCTGAACTCCGCGATGAGACCTAGAACAACCAGCTGAATTGCGCCGCTGACGCGAGGGTGTTGGAGTACGTTGGAAACCACGCTAAAGATCCTCTGACTTTTCCAGAGCCACATAATTGCCTCCGCACCTCGAAGCAGAGCAGAGTAGGTTTGGTGGAAAGCGCTGAAGTACTCCATCTGCGAGTCGCTTGACGTATCGGAAGGGTCGGTCTACATACCTGCGCAGAGAAGACATGCTTGAGGTACCGCCTTCTTTATCATATATACCCTTTTCAGTCTATGGTAACAGCCTCTGACAAAACCTTTGTTCAAATTGTCAGCAACATGTGCGGCAAGTAATTATTGGATACCTTTATCCCTTTCACCTCGCCCTTTAAAACGTTTCTCGTTCACCTTTGTGGTGTAGCTGGATCTTCCGCACTATGATCTACAAGACCTCCTTCTCTGAGTAGCAGTCGCGCACGCAACTCCGCTCCTCAGGAGAAGAGCCAACGTGATCCAGAGAGAAGGTTTCACTTTGCTTGAACGTTTCCAAGGATACGATCGAGGTGCTTCGAGCTTCCCTAACGGCCTCTCCTCAGGACCATTTCATAGTCGGGAGCCATCTGCAAAGTTTCAAATGATAGAGTCGACTCCACACGAAAGCTCCTTCACTCAGTTTTCGTTCACATGACGGAAATTGATTATCTACCTCGACATACCCTTTCGAGGCTTGCCAGGATGTATTATCCCTTTTGTTCGGTAACCTTCCTTTGGTCCTAGAGTAGGCACATTTAGTAGAAAGGGCATTTTTCCTACCGGATCTCGCGTGTTTGCAATCTCATAGATATCCAGAGATCCTTAAGTGGTTCGAGATGCCAGGTCGTAGGAAGACATCGCTTCTTGTCTTCCGGTTGTCATACTTTCGTTAGTTATGCTTTTGTCACTTTGGCCACTTTGGCTACTTCAGCTGCTTTCTTCAGATAGTTAATGTGTGTGGAAATTCGGAAGTGCTTTGGTCCTTAGCCTTATATTTCATTGATGTAGCCCAGTAAAGTCATCTACGCTTCTACCAACAGTAAGAAGAAGACGCTGTACAGCAGCTCCGGACCTTAGCTGCTTAGACCCCATGTGAGTAGAACTGTAAAATAGCTCAAGTCTCGCGCAAGCAGTATTCTAGAACATTCAAGTCCCGCGTATAGGCTTGCGTTATACTGTAACATCGTAGGGAGATGACTGCAGCTGGTTCACTCACGATCCCTTGGAATGTGGAATGCACCTGGTGCACTGCATTTCTCTAACAGCACGAGTACATCACCTCAACTACTCCCTGGGACGACGACAGAGCCTTGTGCAATTAAGATCCCTTGTAATAGTGGTTGCACCTAGTACAAACAGCATCTACAACTTACAAGGGTCCTCAAGGATGCATGTTCGACTGGATACTGCATGTAGGTGCATCGTAACTCTTTTCGTGATTACCTCTACGGTTCATTATCTCACGCTTTGATCGCGTCTTTATTCCAAAGCTACCTTGAGTACAAGACTTTCTCAGGATTGACTACCCTTCGCCGTTCACTTCCGGTAAGTATCAGTCCAGTCTGACGTGATTATTGAAGTTCAAGTATTAATGCTTCTATATTACCAACAGTACAATGTACAGGTGCTGACTATTGAAGTTCAAGTATCAATGCTTGAACTCCAATAGGGAGATATCTAAACTAATCTGAGCAACTATAGTCTTTAATCCTTCCTGTTACTGGAAAGACCATTGCGCTAGGTACTGCGTTTTTGCGCGTACCCATCTCCTGCTTCATCCCCTTGACATACTTGGTGCGACGAAGTCCACTATCCTCATGTCATGACAGTGATGAGTATTATTCAGCTTGTGCTAGGATCCAGTTACAAGAGCGGTATAGTCATACGTATATTACGTACTGGTCCGCGATAGTGGTCCACGGCGGTTCAGATAGTCCAAACACCTCAGTTCAGTTCAGTTCAGTTCAGTTCAGTTCAGTTCAGTTCAGTTCAGTTCAGTTCAGTTCAGTTCAGTTCAGTTCAGTTCAGTTCAGTTCAGTTCAGTTCAGTTCAGTTCAGTTCAGTTCAGATACCTCAGCCACTGCACTTGCCCATGGGACATTTTTCGCTCCACGGATCTCCACACAACTCAGACCCGTATACATAGTTGTGTGTCCCAGATTTACCTCTCGGTCAGTCATACGAGTACAATTGACCCCACGATAACCTCCCAATCTGAAAGCTGCTTTGAGCGCAAGACCTTCTCAGGATCACCTACTCTTTGTTGTGTGCCAATGATTCTCCTTAGTCGCGCTAAATGAATTTGTAAATCTTTTTGATCTATTTGATCAAAAATCACAAGTTCAGACAAAGCGGGACCTTGTAATTTCTGGAGTTTCGGGACAAGCAACGAGTTTTCTGGATACTACACAGTTGTTATGTAATACTCGCCTGTCTTGCTGACTGCCAAAGAATGACCAATTCTAACTGAGAAGGGTAGCTATTCCTAAGTCGAAGTTGGAGGTAGTGATAGTGATTCTTGATCTAATTTGCGTGTTTCATAAGTCTAGTGGCAAATACAAGTCACAGCCAGAAAGGCCGGTATTTATAGGCGTTTTGAGGTAGTCTAATACTCCTATTGTACAACACTCAATAGCTGTCAAGTCTTTGTACAAAAGCTGATCGCAAGGTGATCGCAGTATGATCACAAGATGATCACAAGTTGATCACAAGATGATCACAAGATGATCATAGGTCGATCAGAAGTGGATCACACCTTGATGGTATGTCGGTCGATAGTTTGTACAATATTTGTACAATGGTGTTTGAGGCGGAACAGTTCATTTGTATTCATGAGTTGAAGTCGATAAAGCGCGAAGGCAGCGCGGCAAACGGAAGCGCGTATTGGCGAGGGCGGTGTCTGGTTTCCCAACGCTCTTCGTCTTCCGCCTTAGGTAAATGACAGTACAGTGTTACAGAAGAAGGTATTGGACGACTTGTGCTAGCATCGCTCATAAAACGGCGGTACTCTCTGAAGAATCTTTGGTTACCCGAG
The DNA here is from genome assembly GCA_030039215.1 of Naganishia onofrii. NCBI lineage: Eukaryota > Fungi > Basidiomycota > Tremellomycetes > Filobasidiales > Filobasidiaceae > Naganishia > Naganishia onofrii. The sequence continues at coordinate 219,704 of JASBWV010000028.1, read as the reverse complement.
CGCCCCTACCTCACAGTGGCGCCTTAAGACAGCTATCGATCATTGTGAAAGTAAAACCAAAATTCCTTGAAATTGTGGATAAACCTAGTACAGCTAACATAGGGGTCCAAGATCTAGGGATGAAATATATAGCCTCTCGGTACTCCCTTCCCCAATCATCGCAAGGCTTTTGCCTCTCACCCTTTGATTCAGCTGTAATTCCTAATCTACCTTGAGTGCCTCACTGTTCAGGTTTACCTACACTTATCCTCCCACAAAAACTGCATGACTTTCTTCTCAAAGCAAAGCGTACATAGTATATGTTGATTTCCGACAAAGGCAATGTTTTTTATTGCAGGAGAAATGTCCTGCCAGGAAAAAAGCGACTGTGTTGTCATATGTATCTCGTTTGTACCTAAATCCTCGCTCACTGCATTCCAGTAGTTCGGCTAAAGAGAACTTTCAATGCACGACAGGAAGTTTCGATTGACAGGAGTGTAGAGACCTGCTATGTGTTCTCCGTTACCCCATCCCGGGCTAAAGAAGAATACGAAGATAATCAATCTCTCTGAGTGTATTCGACATATCCGAATACTTCTATAATCTCTCAGCATAGTGCGGGATAACCGACTATCTAAATCGTTGGTATTCAGATATCAACCAAGTATTTGAATACATCTCGCTTAACATCCAGATATTTCCAGATACCCAGATATCTGTCATACCGTATATATATATATGTGTACATTCTTTGCGGCCGCCGCTCGCTGTGGACAAAGTCTGATATTATGAGGCTAGTGTAATACTGCCTTGTGACTTTTATCTCACCCTTTGCTTCCTCCTCAACTGCGAAGCTACCTTCGAGTGCAAGTCTACTCCCTCAGGATTAGCATCCCAGACATCCAGTCAAGGTATTCAAGATTGGACTAAGACCGTAAGTGTACATCGCTTGTGCTAGTTCCCTACGGACATACGATTACTCCCTTGCCATAGTTCGGTCCGCGATTGCCTTTACACACCAACCCTTCTGTAGGATGTCCTCATGACACTTCGCCACGAAGTCCTGAATCGATACTTCGTCGCGAAGTCACGTCTCACCAAGACTTCGTCGCGAAGTTCAGTCTCATCAAAACTTCGTCCCGAAGTCCTTTACATCAAGACTTCGTCACGGAGTGCTCTTTCATCAAAACTTCGTCGCGAAGACTTCGTCAAGAAGCCTCAGTTACGGAACTTCGCGAAGCAGGCGCACACGTCGGGCCCTAGTCCCAGATACGTATATATAGCTGGCATTCCGCCCCTGTTGCAATAGCTCTTCCCGCTTTATGATTCACCCTTTGATTTCCCCTTAAATGCGAAGCTACCTTCGAGTGTAAGTTTCTTAGGATCACCCTTCTTTCCGCAAGCAACATGGGTGTCGACAGATCTGATCATATATGGCACCGCAACGCGTCACCGTGCCGAAATTTCGCACCAAGTACTATGAATGAACGTGACTTACTTGGCATCCTTGAGTCTGGCGGAGTGAAATCCTGCCTCTTCAAGCGCCTCCTTGCATATGCCTTGGAATGGAGTGAGTCCGGAGATAAGCCCGCCTGATATCGTCTATAAAGTTCAAGGTAAGACCTTGCGGAACATTGCTCAAGCCCGCAGTCAATACAGTACGGTACTCACAACGTCAAGTAGGCCAGGGTATCTATCGAAAGTCGGAATTAAGAGCCCAAGTCACAGCTTGTTACCTCACGTAGCTGAGCAATTCAACTTACGAGCGCTTGTCACGTGCTCTTTTGCCCATCCAGCGCATGAATTCTCCTTCATGCTTCTCATACGCTATGACAGTATGAATTAGCCGACACGTAAATTAATTCTTGGCAAAGTAAGCGACTATATCGTACCTATGGCGGATACCGAGTAGTGACCAGCCTTGATGGACGTGATGCAATGCCTTGGGAAGGCGAATACCGCATTGTTTATGGTCGATCTGAGTTGAGGAATGGGCAATAGCGAAAGAAAATATTGCGATCGGGGATCGCCATATACGTCCATTAACTCCTCATGATCCGCTATACAATGGGATGGCTATTACCCTCCGATCTCGATGCTGATTGTGTATAACTTACTGTCCGTGATTTTCCTTTTGCTGTATACCTTCTCACAAAGTTGAGCAAGACGTTTCATATGGTGCGTGATCGCGTCGAACCCTTGTTGCAGTATTTCCACTGGCACTATCCAGCAGGCCTTTGCTACATCCAGTTTCTGCGCATTTTCAAGCGCACTGTCGGAGTGAAAGATCAGTAGTGGATAACCAGGAGTGGTACCAGATCCCTTATAACTGGTATTGTAAGCCATCGCGGCTACTATCGCCTCCCCCAAAGTCTGACGAATGAAACCGACTGGCTTTAACCCATTTTCCCAATCTGATGGATGAAGGTGAAGCGGAATAGCCAGTCCGTCTTGGCCCTCATGTGCGAAAAGCGCATCGTTACGGACTAAAGATATCAACGCGCTGGATCTTTGCGAAGAAAGTGACAATCCGTGCTTTGGATCATCGAATCCTTGTTGGGGCTTTCTGGGCACGGCAGCTGCCTCTTGTGGTGATGTAGCTCTTCTGAGAATCGTCATGAGAAGTTGAGTGTCGGGTGAGCGTGATTTCTGTTCAAGAGTGAACTATCGACTTCAAGCAACGACGGCAGGCAATTTTTCATGCTTCTTATATACACATATATGTCAAGTTTCAAGAGGTGGCTTTCAAACTTCCTTTGTAAAGAATCCCTTTGATGCAACAGCCTATTACTGCTATTCATATTCCTATTCGTATTCAATTTGAATAAATAAACGTGTTTATTCAGTATAATCATATTGATTCGGAACTCTGGGTCGAACCACATGACTTTGTATTACTTATTAGATAATACAAGTCTTGGCATATTATCTTGCTCAGGAGCAAATTCGGTTACAATTGAGTGGCAAAAGGGAGCCAGAAAGCTCTCCTTATATTGATTTCCGAACTACTAGGCGTTTTCTAGGATCCCCATGGCCCAAGAACTCTAGGGAGGATCAGTGGCGAGTTGGTGGCAGACCGGCGGTGAAAGTGGACGCCGCGGTGTGGTGTGCCAGGTGAGGTGCATTGCGATGTGATGTGGTGTGGTGGTAAATTGCGATAGATCAACACACACTGACATCACGTAGAAACATATCTTTGCAACTTTTCTGAATTATAGCAGGGAAGAGTCAGCTGATCATCTTGCTGCACTGAATAGTGGAATATTTGGTTCTGTCGTTCATGACACTTGTCGATGATGGTATTTGTCATGAATAACATTAGTCAGCATGAAGGATCAGCTGACATTCAGAATCAGCTCGCACATGCGTCGTCGATTGTGACGGATGTTGCAAGACTCTCACCATCTGTGCAATACTTACACCTTATACGGTTATAGTAAATCACCTGCCCTATAACCAACTTTCAACTCAACAAGTTCGATTCGCGGAGGAGATATCTTTTTGCTACTTATTATAATAAATAAGTATGTATCCCACTTCAATATGGCGTCCGGAATCGTGTCCCTATGGCGTGTCCGCGGGCACTCTAATACGTCAGTCCATAAACTCAAGTTGATTTTACCATTTTCAGGATTAAACGCGTTATGAGCAATTATTGTTGTAGTCACATTGGGGTAAATGGCGAACGCTAGGGGAATTTGACCGAGCGAGACACCATCTCCTGTTCTCTTCCTCTTTGCTATTTCTCTTTGCTATTTCTCATGCAGTACAGTCTGCTTGGCTTGTGGTCTTGTATGAACCAGACAGTTCCATAATACATCTATTCGTATCAAAAATGGCTCCCGCTTTTATCAAAAGAGCATCACAAGTTGAAACGGCGCCGTCCAGATCCGCGAAAGAAATCCTCACATTGGAAGATGAAGCGATTCTCCTGGAAATCGGAGACGATCTGGACAAGGCATCTCCCGCTGCCACCAAAGCCGCCTATGGCCCAGCTCAGAGAGAGTTCCGGGAATGGTGCCTGAAAAGAGCGGTAAAAGATGGGAAACCGGCTTTAGAGGACATCAGGATGGAGGGAAGCGAGCATTGGAAGACACACAACGGTTAGTTTCCTGGCACACCCTTGTAGTGATCGTTATCCCATAAGTATGAGAGTCAGATTATGCATCGAGGCTGTAGCTAGGGAGCCCGCGTCGGGACAGCGAGAGAGTGCGAGCATACAGCTGATGCTAGTGTTTTACTTTTCTCCAGCACAATGGTAACAGGAAGTAGAGTGGGAATCTTCTTGAGGGAGTGCGTGGTAGGCAGGCCCATAAGGCCAAAGGCAAGAAAGGGAGGCAAGAACGTGGCAAATGGTGCAAGCGCTTCCGAAACATTGGTCGGGAAGACAGTTGGCTCCTCCGTTATCAATCAGTATCTCTCCGCGCTGTGCCGACTTCATAAAGCGCAGCAAGCTGCGTGCGACGGCCAGATTCCCTCACCGAGAACCCATCCGGCTGTGATTGCGATTGGAAGAACTGAGAAACTGAAGACTGGAGACCTGAAGAAAAGCTTCTTGAATGACCGGACAGAAAGTAAGTTGAAACCTTGAGGTACCAGTCAAAGCTCTTGCTTTCTTGGAGGCTGAAATGTTGTAGAGATTACAAGCTGTGTATCGCGATGGATTACTTGCTCGAACGCTTCCGCTCTTTAGATACCTTTCTTGACGGCTACTGCACGGACACCGAGCTCGCGGCCATCCCCGGCGAAGGTTTGCGAAGGAACATTGGCGAAGGACTCAGAGATCGCGCCATGGCCGCCTTGTCACACTACGGGATTTTGAGGGGTGAAAGTACTCGAGGAATACAACTGCCCGATCTTCAACAACTTCCTCTGGACGAACACGAGGGACTCACGCCGTGCGACATCTTGGTTGTCTTATTATACAGTGGCAAGACCAACCGGGAAGGCAAGACACAGGTGATGGGCGCGATGAGGAACAAACGCTGGGATCTGTGTCCTTTGGGAGCTCTGGGATTGTGGTTGTTCTACCGGTAAGTCAGATGATCGCGCTGGAGAACTCATATGAAGACTAATTCAATTGAGTTCGCACCGCGATCCCATAGATTTCAGCTGAGTGGTGAGACTTTCGGGATCGCCAACCACACCTTTCCTCGCTTGGAGACGGCCTCGGAATGGTTTCCCTTGTTTTTGTTCCCTGGCAATACCCAACAAGTGGAAATGAAGAAGGACACACATTATCACGCGGTCAAAGCAGTCCTGAAGAATTCCGGTATCGGCAGCAATTCCAGTCAAGTTACCCACATCTTCCGAGGTTCAGCCGCGCGAATGGCCGATCTACAAGGAGCGTCAGAGCGAGATATATCGAGAGCCGGCCGATGGGACATGTCATCCATGGTCCAGTTTTACCTCACCGGCTTGCCCAGAGAAACGATGTGAGTTTTGGCCGGCTTCACTAAAGACCGCGGGTCGTTCTGGATCTCTAGAGATGTTGATCCGCCCAAGGAGCTCGAGGATATGATCTTTCCGGACGCATCTCTGTGGTAAGAGCAATCTGTACAATCTGAATGGGTCTCGTGAGATTTCCGCTGACCTAGCATCTGCACAGGCTTGAAAAGTTAACGGTCGGCGACGAGCAGCAATCAAAGAGCTTGGCTGCACGAGGATTCATCCGCCTTCTGCTGCGTCTTAAAAGAATCATCCTGCAAGACTCCGTTTTTTTGCAACAAACGCAGTCCAATCATATCATTCTTCGCCATCCAGTATTCTCTTCTCCTTTGTACAAGCAGTACGCTTTCCGAGTCCTCGAAGTCGTCCGTACAGCAACATAGCCAATATCGCTCCAACTTCAGCAAGCGATGCCTCACATGGTAACAGAGATGACGAACCTCCGAGGCATTCTGACCGCGGATTTCAGAAAGATCGGTACCGAACTTGGGGATGAGATTGAGGGGCTAAAGGAGCTGATAGGGTGTTTGGAGGAAAGGGTGGAGAGAGGAATTCAAAAGCAAGCCGCTAAGTCAACTCAAATCGGAGCCGTTCTTGGATCCATCATCAATGTGCTACAGCTTCTCGCCGGCGGGGTGTTCGAGACAAGGCTATGCCTTCCAGCGATCGACCCGGCGCATGAAGCAAAAGGAATGCCGACAGGTGATGACGACCAAGATGATGACATGGGTATTCGCGATGGACAGCCCTCGTCGTCCGGTTCCACACACCTTCCAGCTTACACGTCTACCAAGAGTGGCCTTAACATCTTGGCTCCGTTACTACAAGCAGCCGCAAGTGGGTCCCGTGATGTGCTAGTACCCGAAGACCATAATCCAACCCGTACTCAATTGCCGAACGCCGCCAAAAAAACAGCCGAATCACGCTGAGACGGCAATGCCCGCTGCTTTTGTGCTCGAGAGCAACCACCTTACCGTAAAGGAGCTCTGGAACGAGTGGTATACCGGAGTTTTCGGCCGCCCATCTATCGTCGCAATGCTGGAGAAGAAGTTGCCCAAATCTGAGGGTCAACGCAAGCTTTTCGCTCGCAGAAAAGTTATTATCGATGAGATAGTGAAGTTGGCTAGAGAGAACACAGTGCAGGAGTCGCAGATAGCAGAAAGGCTGGACGTATATCGAGTGACGCATGGTATGTCGATAACCAAGCTTCAGGACGATATCAAGCAGAAGCGAGGGAAGGGAGAGTCTGTTATCTGAGTGAAAGTTCTGAGTCAAAGGCTCCAGAATGCTCTCACTGATTTTCGCACACTCATCTGCAAGACAGCCACTGTCTACGAGAGTCCAGATGGGTGTACGTCTATACGTCCAGCTAAATTGGTATATTGCGTCAAACGATCTGTGTATCTTATTCCGGATGTAGTATTCTGTTGTACAACGTTTCCTCGATGATCCGATTCCGATGTTTACACGCCATGAGCACTGAGCAGAGATTCATCATATCCGTATGATCAGAGGTAGACTAATCGATAGCGAAGGTCGACGGCAGCTAAGACCCCTTGATGTGCTGGCGGTGGAGGTAACAAGCAGCGACGTCACTGAAATGGCGAGAAGTGTGACACGAAGATGGGGTCAGTGCCGCTCCTTTCTGACGAAACACGAGTCGGTGAAGCATGCGGTGTAATGTGTTGTGCTACGGAAAGAGCTGAAAGACACGGTCAAAATGCGAGAAGATGAACACGTCATATAGCTATGCAGCATCGCGACATACCATGAAGACACCCACCCGGCATGCGAGGGGAAGATATGTCATCTGGTGAGGTAAGGCTGTCCATCCTAGAACCCGGCATCACTTTGGACCTTCCAGTGCTTCGTGGGCGAAAGGTAAGTTATTCTTGCCTACATTCCATGGTGCTTGAGATCGATCTAGTCACAATGAGTTATGTCAGCTATGCTACGAAAGGTCAACTAGAAGTAGGATTGATGCAGAAACATCGTATAGCACGCCGGTGCGGATATAGAAGTAGTTTAAGACCAACAGGAACTACGCACTTGTCACGCTGCCACAATATGAGGTTGTTTTAGATACTCAGCTAGCAGCAATCATCAATTTTCCAGGTCGCGAGAGCTATGTACCACTATTCACCAAAGGGAGTGTGGGAGCTGACAGTCCACAGGTAGCGATGTCGACATAGTCGGGGAAATGCGTGAATTAGACACAGAGGCGATGTGACCGGATAGACGAGGTTGGATCTGATCCACATGTGGTGCATGGCGTATCTCATCTTGCAAAGCATCTAGTACGAACTACAATTGAAAAGGTTAGTGAGGAATTGCAAACGGTTCTTAGACACGGTGAATAGAATGTATTTTAAGGGACCTGCCAAGATAAGACCCTACTGAAGCACCATGTCTCCGATCTGTAGATAGCAGTTTGCGTCTGAATGTATGTCCTGAAGAACCGCCTATGTGCATTGATGACGCGCCGTAGCTCAACACATCGGTGCAAACGAGAAGGGAAGAAGCGTATGTACTTGACATGCAGTAGAGAATACAACAAGAGAAAGAAACTGTGAGGTTGGAAGATGTCAGCTTTCGTCGACGGTTGGAAATACGCGTAGAGTGATATAGAGTGCTCACCAATTTACAGAAGCAGAAGCAAAAGCTGCGAAATGTTCCATTGACTTTGAGTACCACCATCTTTGAAGAATTGGACTGCTCAAGGTATCACCTGAAATGCATTGTATTTGATCTATTCATTATGTATACAACAAGAGGAACCTACAAAGTGACAGGAGGTCAGCATTCTAAGCAGGTCGCATTGTAACGGCACAGTGCTTACTAGTATATGCGTGCCGCCGATGCCCTGCACCAGCCATTAGTACGATCAGGTACCAACTAACGTGTTCGAAGTGACATGCTGATTCAAGAAAGCACGCAATGTTATTTGGCCTATAAATGAGGAGAATACAACAGAAGAAATGATCTACAAGGTAAAGAAAGTCAGCGTGCATTCCGGTGTGGATAGTGACGGAAGGCTACTGACTTTTAACTATGTATACGCTGGCAAGAGTTGCCAGCCGCGATCCAAGCTCCTAATTATTCACCAATCCATTTGATCCTGCAAGCAATACGAGCTGGTGCGAGCGAGTGGAGAGCGTAATAAATGCGTATAGCTGGTTCGTACGGACTAAGACATGTGAATCATTACGAAAGGGGGCGATGAGCTGCAGTAACAACAGGTAACAATCTGATGAAGATAGATAGCAACAACGCAGCTGGTAGAGACGTGGGAGATAGAGACAGCAGTGATCGAAAGGTAGAGCTCTTGAAGGATTACGTGAGCAGATCTCAGAGCGTGTCATTTATGGATCAAAGCGACTATCAAAGCTGCCAAAGCTCCTATGGAAATAACATGGTGTGGAAGGTCTCCGGACAGAGCTCCAGGCCAAACCTGGGAGAGTCTCCAAATAGCTCAAGGTATTTGGAGCGGAGCCCTCCGAATATGCTGCATTATACGGAGGGCGGACAAACCAGAGTCGGAGTGTGTCCGGGTCCCGCGCGGCGGACCAGCGGACAGAGTTTTGGGACTAAGACTCCAGATACTAGTAGATAGTCGCAGTTAAGTAGAAATCCCTTTCCCAGTTCCACCTCTGCTAGTTGACCCTCAAATTGTAGTATTTAAAACTATACGTGTAGATATCAGGATATTTCCTACTGGGGGTTGCTTTGCCACAAGTGCACAACTCGCACACATGAACAGTGTAAAGAGCCAGAGTAACGCTGTAATCGGCTAGTACAAAATATGATAATATACTAACTAGAAAACGGTACAAGGTCTGCAAGTGGGATCAGTCAGAAAGGATTATTCTTCACGCTGTTGATATCTGTCTGGTAAACGGCTAACTTACTGGATATAATATATAGATTGGAACTATAGGGATTACTCAGTATCTTAGTTAGTAAGATCAAGGACGCTGATCAGGAGTTAGGGAGGGAAAGCGTGTCTTCATAAATCATAGTGACGAAACCTACTACAACTTGGCCTTCCTTATATAGACGTCGGAATCGGGTGGCGAAGCCACTCCTGCTCAAGGGCTCCTAAGAAAACCTTGGCGTACAACCTAGATTTGTCACTTCGTTCCATAGATGGCACAAAGTGACAAAGTCACAAAATGAAAAAGTGACATAGAAAACTATGTCACCGTGCTAACCTCCCGTTCGTGACAGCTATTTTCAGCAAAAGTGGCAGAACTTGACAAAAGTATTGACCAACTACGACGCTCGAACCCATAACCCACAACCAGAAACCAATCCTTTCTCAACTACAAGTGGTGGCAAACTATATGATTACTGAACAAATTCGAATAAGCCAAGAGGACGGACAAGGGTAAAATGTGAAGTACTTACAATACCAGCCGCCGCAACTAAGCGGAGTCCTCTCGCGCTTTCCATTGGGCATAAGTCATGCCCGACTTCCACTCGTGCAACTTCTGCTTGTGGTGAAGGTAAGTGGAGCAGAAGCGATTCGTCACAGGGCAATTTGCTCCATAGGGCGGAGTTGACAAAGGGTGTCAATCTTGTTAACGCAGATCGAATAAAAGGTGTGTTAACGTGGTGAGGCTTCGCGCCATACCAGTAGTCGTTACTTGCGGGCAACGCATTGTAATACGCTCGAAGTCGAACTTCCGACAATCGGGTAAGAGGGGAACCTCGGGGAGAGTTGCCAATTGAGTATATAATAGTATATTAGCTGGAAATGAGATAGCAAGAGCGACGAGACCGACCACTAGTGACAAAAGGCTAACCTCATTATCGAGTATGAAGGAAGATACGTAAGCGTTCGGGGAAAGTGTAGGATCAACCGGATGATATACTATACAAAAAGCGGACCCTCTACGTACTTTTGCATTTTACCCTTTTTCTCCTCTCGCTTAATGTTACAACTTTTGCAATTACCAAGCAATCTCAGCTGAAGCCCGAAGTTGTACCATGTAGCGCAACCCATTCTAACCTCGTATCCAACTTCAAGGCCTAATTAACCTGCAAGTCCGGTACAAGTTTAACATTTAAGGTATTGGCGTCTATTAGACAGGTGAGCATTACATTACAACTTCGTGCTTCCTGTAATGGCCTCGACCTTCTGCCATTACTGACGTCACTTTGCTTTATAGGTACTTTGTAGTTTGTACCTATATAGTTTCCATGTTTGAGTTTAGTTTGAATTCCTACTTTGGATCAGGAAAGGATCAGAAGTAGAACATTTTGCTATGTTGGACAAGATAAGTCAAAAGCCAATATTCCAGTTAGTCGCGTGAAAGATAGTTATCTGCTTATGTTGTAACCATATCCGTCAGTACTTGTGATATCAGATGTTTTGCTATTTGCGGAACATATATGCACAGAGTGACACAGATGTGCACAAGTGTGCACAACATGGATTGGTAAGCAGACAGTGGCTTACACAGAGGTGCACAGATATACACAGATATACACAGATGTGCACGAGTTGTCGCTTAGGACAGGTGACCTTACTTTCCCTTGCAGACCCTTGGGAAAGTCGCCATAGATCTCATTGGCGACATATCTATATAAATGTACGTATTTCGTTGTACTAGTTTTTGCCAAGATGATTATCTGATTCACGATTGATCTCTCCAACCAACCCCCGGGCGACCGTCCTTGATCCCTTGTCCTTTTTCCCTCAGTAATCTAGTTAGACTCGCTATCCTCAGTGGTCTTGCTCATTACACATAGTATTCCGTCACCTACTCTGATACTTAGATCATAAAAGCATAATACTTTTGACTTGACCCAACTAAAGATCTTGTACGGTAACATAAGATAAGTAATATTATTTATTATCTGTCTACAGTGTTACTACGATACTGTTGAGTGCCCACAATTTTGCCTTAGCCGCGCTAAATGGACTTGTAATCTTTTTGATCTTTTTGATCAATCAAAAATCACAAGTCCAAATATATTCGCAACTTGTATTTTTAGGCCACGCGGCAAACAACGGATTTCTGGATACTACACAGCTGTTATGTAATACTCGCCTGTCTTGCTGACTGCCAAAGAATACCAACCAATTCTAACTGAGAAGGGTAGCTATTCCTAAGTCGAAGATGGAGGTACTGATGTCAATTCTTGATCTAAATTGCGTGTTTCATGCGTCTAGTGGCAAATACAATTCACAACCAGAAAGGCCGGTCTATATGATATTCTTGGGTACAAGGCAAAGGCATTTGCCACCATATTTCTGAGTCAAACCGAGTCATTCACTAAGCTGGATCGATTGTCGGTCATCTCTTGATCAAGCTGTTGATCAATTGTTGGTCAACGTGTTGGTCCATATGTTGATCAATTGTTGGTCGAGTAGTTGCTCAAACATTATAATTACATTGTAGGCGAGATAGAGTAGCGATAGAGTAAAGGCAAGAGTAGGTCGAAACGTGTAAAGGCGCGTCTTTGGCGCGGAAGCGCAGGTTCCCGAAAGATACTACATGTAGCACTCTTACAACAACATTCAAGGGAAAGTATATGCGTTGTTACAACAGTGTGGGGTTCGGCTGCCGCACTCATCGATCTCTGCGCACTGAGGTGTTCACAGAGTGAGGTGTGTCATCTCTACATAATTTAACCACCACATCAAAATAGGTCACGACCGCGTACCCCCGACAGGCTGGAAGGTAGCATACGTAAAGACGGAATGTGAGAGCCAAAGGTTAGCGCCGATGTACACCCATTTTCACATAAGCATCGTCGACCACGGATGAGTCTGCTTCACACGTTTCTGAACAAAGGAAGCGAATCAAACTAAGATTACGATGAGCCTGTCGAGCTCCGCCAATGGCTTTGCTGCCGAGACATTGCTACCTTTTGAGCAACAACGGCCAACATCTCCTCTCCCTTAGCTCAGTGGTAGAGCGCGACACTAGTATCACGGATTCTGGAATGTCGAGGTCAGTCGTTCAAATCGGCTAGGGAGAATCACTTTTTGTTCTTGTGTTTTGGCCCCTGGGCTTAGCCTGAGTATTCAGACCAAGGCGCGCGCGGGGCAAACTTAGGCGCGTAAAACGCCTCTGCGAGGCATTTTACGCGCTTGGCAGACGCGCCTATTTTGTAGCACGCGCTTAGTCTTCTGACCGTAGGAGCGTCTGTATCTCAGGCTACCCTGGGCTCTCGACACGCGATTTAGACACGCGACACCATTATCAGTATCGGGATGCATATGCTTCGGTACGTATAGTACTACCTTTGGCTTTACTGCCGTCAGCCAGGTCTAGCGGACTGTAAAGCGGTGCGACGTATGCATCGTCACTACGACTTCTTGTTTCCGCGATAGTCGGAAGCCGCATCCGATGGCGAGCGAGACGTTATTTCCACTGTCTGTCGGGGTCACTTCCTCGCTGCATCGCGTCGCTACCACGCTACTAATATTAGTTTATGTTTTGCAACCCTTTGAGTGAAGGACATGCACATGCTGATGGGATCATGTTACTGAATAAAAGTCTTTTCCGCAGGCTCATCAACTAAGATAAAGGCTATCACCTTGCACGTTGTTCTTTCAGGAGCTCCAAACATTAATTCGGTGTTTGTTCCAATCTAATTACTGTCATTTCAAAAGATGTTGCAGAGTCTTCTGAACGAGACCCTATCTGATCTTCTTATACACGAAATCGTGATTAGCACCGTTTGTAGGTAAGTCTTAGAAGGCTCCTCCTGTAGTATGAATGATTCGCGACTGGTAGGCATTCACCCATTCCAAGATCTACTCTCAGATTCGTTCTTCTCGAGGTCATCAGCGCTCAAGCAAAGGCAGTTACTCAATTACAAAAGCTCGTTAGTCGCCACTCCCCGCTCCCATCGCTACGCCTCTTAATGCAAAAAAGACATCTTCTTACTATCGGGACTTGAGCAGAAGCAAGTCCTTGTGGTTTCACGCCCACCGTCGCAGAAGTCGCTTACAGGTATTCTTCGGTCACCCGTTTTCATGAATCGGATCTCTACGTATCTCTTTCGCGCACCCATACAACACTTCTCATCCCTACACCGCCCCTTCCTTTTTGCCGTATCACCTTGTCTTCGAATCCTTAGCCTATTGAGCCTATGTAGCTGCAGACGCTGCCGCAGCAGCAGCCGTCACATGCCCAGGCACCAAGATCCTCGGGATGAAAGTACCAAGGAGAGCAGCGCCGCCCATTCTATTCGGTGCACAACGCGCCAAAGGAAATGTGGCATAGAGCCAGAGAGGCATGAAGAGGGAATGTAATCAGAGAGATGGAGGAAGGGAAAGTCAGTATGAATGTAACGGATATGAGGTTATACAATGAATCGCAAACACGAGAACATAGCGAAGAGCCGCACGGATCGACAAAGTAGAGAGGATAAGAACCGCCATCTAATCCTCATCCACCTGAAGTTTACTCTCTTTGCCTTTCACCCCTTGCCACCCGTGTACCAGCGCAAGTACCGGAACACGGAACCGCACAAAGCAGTACCAACGGACCAACAGCCAACACTGACCGCACCGCCTTCCAACACACCGCAGGAAGAAAACCGAGAAAGGGCGGAGATGGAGAAAAAGAATGCAAAAACAGAACGTACGCAAGTCCACTCCATGGTCCACCTGCACTACTCAACCCCTGTTGCCCGTTCGTCTTCTTCTCCGTCAATGGTTTCTGGTTGAAAAGGCCTAGAAGGGCGGTGATGATCGCCAGCCATGCTGCCATCCTACGCGCATGGGAACAAGGAAACGGGAACGGGAAACGGGAAAAGAGGAAAAGAGGAAAGGCGGAATATCAGGCATTGCAAGGACCGAAATAGAAGAGCGGTAGGTTGATTTAAACAACATGAGGAAAGGTTTGAGGACGAGAAGAGAAGGGGGAAAAAACGTACGAATTCCTGCTCATCATTGCGAACCCAGCGACGACGGTCGATGCGGAGCTGAACCTATATACCCGCCACGAAAAGGAAATCATCGTCAGTGAAAACGAAATGTGCACGAGAGAGAAGTGGTTCATTGTGGAGGACAAGGACAGCTTTCAAGCGTTTCGCAGAACGTTCTAAGTCCGTTAATATGAATCGTATCATACTTCCACGCCAGTTCACCCACCCTGGAAGACAGACCGCACGAATCAAGGCGAAGGATTAAGGAAAGGAGCAGACCAGGGAGGAAGGGGAAAAAAGTGACGGCGTAGCAAGTGGCGAGGTGGCACGTACATATCCGTCGTCTCCTTCCATTCTTTCGGCAGATGGAACGGCACGATAACCCTACACCGTCCAACCATCATCAATTCCATCAATCCATCCACCGGTCATCGAATGAAGAGTATCGAATCAGAGAGGTGATTAACATTGGATCCACGAGAAGAGAAGAAAGAATATAGGTCAGACGAGATGAATCAGACCCAAACGCGTTAATAGTAAATGACGAATGGCCGCAGCGTAAACTCACGCATCTGCGGTTTTCGGGTCGGACTTGTCGTATACTGGGGGTTGGAACGTTGTAGACATCTTTGCTGGATCTTGAGAGTATGGTAGTTGAATGATAGGAATGGGAAATGCTTTGGAAATGTATTGATACTTGTTCACTATTCGAGAGGTTCATTGGGCGGTGACTGTGGGAATTTGAATCCGCTTGCTGATCGATTCGAACGACCTTCTACTTGTTGCTTCAACCTGCTTCTTCTACTCTTCTCTTCATATCCATCTTCATCCTGCCCTCCTCTACCTGTCCTGCCCGCCTCTAACCGTTCAATCACTTCAGCCATCATGTCGGACGCTTCTCTGGCGAGCATACATCCACATCTCCGCGCACTGGCAACGCGCGCCGACCGAGCGAGGGATCAGGTCGCAAGACTCGTGCAGTTGCTCGGCTCGGATCCGTTGAATGATCCGACGAGGATGAGCATGTTTCCTTGGTACGTCCCGCTGACACCTGCGTTAGATAATATGACAAGAAAGGGATGCTGATCAGTGTGCTGTACAATCGTGTAGGTCTGTATTTTTGGAACACTACAACACAGTAACACACAATATCGCCGACCTCTCCGCCTACCTCTCCACACCAAACACACCAATCTCATCACTCTTCATCCACCCCGCTCACGCACTTTCCCAATCGGACCAAACAGCACTCTACGGCGGACAGTTCGCGGTACATGATCCACCACTACGTCCGATCCCTGGAAAACCATACACCGATGCACGGGAAGAGACGTACAAGGAGTTTGCGCAGGGTGTCGAGTCGCTTGTTGACGAGAAAATGAAAGCTCTATCCGAGAAGGAAGCCCACGACGGGAATGGAGCTGTGGATGCCGGATTGAAGGCGGAGTACCACACCCTGCTCGAGCAGTCAAAAATCTTTCTAGAATCAGATGAACACGTAAACCTCTCCCTACTCGAATCAAGTAACACTTCCCACCAGACACTCGACCGCTCGCTCAGCCTCTCGCGCTCACTCCTCACCAATCTGCAGCATCGACAAGCAAAGGCTCAGCAAGCGGTAGGCGGATTGCGGCACGGGTTCGAATGGAGTATGAGGCTTGATAAAGGGTGGAGCGCGAGGGCTGAAGCGGAGGAGGCTGCAAGGCAATTGCGCGGAGATGAGGCTGAGGAGGAAGAGGAGGATGAAGATGGGTCAGGGGAAGACGATGATGAAGATGAGGACGAAGACGAGGAGATGGAACAAGTTCCTACGCCTACCTCTGCCATATCGTCAGCCGGATTACAACCACAACAACCACAACAACCACAACAACCACAAACAGCATCATTGTCAAATCCACCACCTATACCTAACACGAACACCGTCCCAATACCTTCCGCAACCAAAAGCACACCATCAGCGCCTCAGGAGGTCATTGATCTCATAGACGACGACGATGAAGATGATGATTTGTTTGGGGATAATAGTAGTACCGCGACACCAGCTGCGACGCCAGGAGGTGTCACAACGCCGGGAAGCGGGGTCGTGCAGGGCGGACAGGGGGAGATGCAAGGGGAAAGTGATGAGGATGAGGAGATGGATCAGGTCGCTTGAACGTAGACGCAGTAACCTTGTCAGTCCCGCAATATGACCAACATACAATCAGTTTGCCTCTGAACAGGCTCTCTGCCCGTGCGGTGAGTCTCAAAGGCGCCTAAAATACGGTTGCAGACCGGAACGTGAAACATTTGCGCTAGCTCATAACGATACCGTGAAGAACCACGCACCATGTTCAGGCGTAAACTCGCAGTGGCGCGCATCTGATCGCAAGAAGAATTTGTGGGATCATCCTGCGCTTTACAACATCCCATATTCTTATAGTAACACTACTTAAGTAGACAAGAACTCTCTGCAACACAGCCAGGGGGTTCGACAGTCTTATTCGTTGGTCGCAACCGCTCCTTGATTACTGTCACCAATCGTGGAATAGGCTCTCTTCAACACAGACTCTTTCCACCTGGGCGGTCCTTTATCTGCATTCCACTCACATCAAAGCTGCTTGTGTAGGCGTCTGTCAGGTACTCGGCAGGCTTTGATAATGAAGACTCTGAAAAGGCATCAACATAACCTCCCTACCAAGGCGGTCTTGATAGTCTTGTCTAGCCATTCGTTCACAACTTCGCTCGGTTCTGAGCAGACTTCACTGAGTTCTGGGATCGTCGTTTCGAGCTCGCGTTGTGGGAACATGGACTGGAGTTCACCCGTCGAATTCTGTTTTTCTTCAAGCTCTGACGATTCTAGGTAATTCCATTTGTTGAGATCCGGAATACCAAGTTTAGCGAATTCGCCATTCAGCGAAGCTGGCTTAGTAGGAGACTGAATGTGACTGATCTGACTTTGTGCCATTTCCGGCTCCAGTTGATGAATAGCAGCAAGGCAGTCTGCGAGCTTTCTCAGACGTCGTAGGCTGTCGATTAAGTCGTATTCGATCAATGCTGCTGGGATAGAGCGTTTCCTTCGTGCCTGAAATGTTACCTTCATGCCCCAATTTATACAAAGTCTATTGATAAATCTCTGCAGCGTGAGAAGCATGAGTTGTCTCAAATCTTTGAAGGGAACATGTGTGTCGCATGCGGGCAATGTTGTCAAATGCGGAGAATGGGTCCAAAAGATGAAAACATTCCGAAAACAAATAGAAATCGCAATTGGTGAGCAGCGTCAGGGGCGCCATCCAAAGAAGAAGATCTCATACTCACCTTCTTCGGGTGACTTGGTGATTGTTTCCAAGTTGTGACCGTTGTCGAAGTCCATCGTAGATTTGTAGGAAGATAGCCTGAGTGCGAGAGGGATTTGATGGGCAAAAAAAGAGCGGCAAATGCGACGGAGTAAGTTGGTGATCAACCGCCGCTCGTCCTTGGCTTGACTATGCGCTGGTACCGTTGATGAGCGACATGATATATGAAGTATGGGTGAATAATGGCGAATTGAACCCTAACACAGACACGTATGAAGGCAAATGCCCCCATGTAGGCTTTACGGGAAGAGTCGCTCCCACAAGAAGAAGACAAAGGTGTGATCCGGACTGGGGTTCTGGATGACATCCCTGCATCCGGTCTTTGTCATACCCCCTGCCAGACCGCCAACTCAAGACTTCCGAACTTCAATGACAAGAATCGGAACTCAAGGAATGATAACGCCATCTTGGCGTATTGGTCGTCCTGGATTGCGGCTGTTTGACACGGCACTTGGCATTGTCCGTCTGCAAAGCAGTAACTAATCGTTCAGTTCAGTGATACTGCAGGGCTCTCAAAGGGCCTCGGAATACGAGACAGTTCCTCTGACCGAAGTTTGTTACTGTGTTTGTGTTTTTGTAAAGAAGTGGGAAGCACCTCCCGCTGGTTTCAAATAGGTATCGCAAGTCAACCGCATTGGTATGTGCGACGTATATACACAAGCTCCGCACCGCAGTGAAGTAAACACATTATTTTCGTACGACCACCTGCCGGCACCTCAGTACTACGTAGGGATTGTACACAGCTTGGAAAGGATCTGCCTCTTGGCTGCGTATGCGGTCTTGGTAGAAAAAGCACCAAGTTGTATTCGCAAATCAAACGGCCCGTCTGAAGTCAACCGTGCACCGGAAGGTTTTGAGCTGCCGGAAACCGGAAACCATTCCGCTCATTAATGCCATTCCTATTTTGTATCTGCGCTGCTAACGCTCTTTGAGCTCACTATGTTATTACAACGCGGAGTGTAATCTTTCCAGTCATCGCCAATCAACAATACTGCAATCTATGACACTGCTTATACTTTTGCAAAACTAAACCAACTTGGTCAAATCCACCAACTTTCCATCACTCGTCAAACACGCTTCAAGAAGTGCCAAATCCCAGAGAGCACCTCGAGGTTCAGCTCTGTTGACTTCGTCGCCCTGCTTCAGAACGGCTCGTGCAAACTGCGCAACTTCCTCCTCGACACCAACGGAGGGGAAAGCTTCACCTTCGGAAGAGGCAGCTGCACCTGCACTCTTCTTGACTTCCTCGTCTTCCGATTCAACCTTGACAGTCCACGCTTTGCCGCCTTCGAGTCGAACAACACCATTGGCACAAGTGACAGTGAGCGACGGGCCACGGAACTCGGGAGTTCGAGGATTGGCGAAAGAAAAGGTGATGTTTCCGGTAGGCATCGACTTTCCGATTCCTTGCGGCGCCACGCTGGGTTGTGGGAACTCTGGGCCGTGCGGCGAGGTGGTAAGAGAGGGGTTGGAGGCGATAGCGACGATGGTGTCATGGGGACCGACGTGGGTTCGGTTAAGACTCTTGAATGCGACAACTTGCGTGGGCCTGAGTTTCCGTTGCTTCAGCATGTGTAACTAACACCTTCTTCAGACGAAAACGACTCACTTGGCATCAGCAGTGACAACTCGCAAAGCCGCAGCAGCATGCACACATCCGTCAAGCAAGAATCCTCCCTGGTAATCAGGGACGTTTCGCCACTCGGTAGCGTGATACTTCTTGCCACTTGCAACGTGAATAATCATCTTGAGTTCGTAGAAGAGCACGGGACCAAGGGGCCCAGAGCCGTTGGCGATAAGCTCTGACGCCCGCAAGATACCGTGTTCATGCGCAAAGTTCTATATTGGCAGCGCATGCATTATGAGTGAAGCCAAAATAGCAAGGTTTTTGTTATTGCTTACCTCCGCAACTCGCCAGATCAAACCGTTGGACGCAAAGTCCTTTTCATACTTCTCGATGATCTCATGGGCGGTCTTCAGGTCTTTGCCGATAGGTTTCTGATTGCCGGAACATCAGGTCAGTAACGCGGTCAAAGCTTCGAACAGCACGAGACAGCTCACCTCTGACAAGACATGCTTTCCTGCTT
Organism: Naganishia onofrii; assembly: GCA_030039215.1. Classification (NCBI taxonomy): domain Eukaryota; kingdom Fungi; phylum Basidiomycota; class Tremellomycetes; order Filobasidiales; family Filobasidiaceae; genus Naganishia; species Naganishia onofrii. Next base: position 199,966 of record JASBWV010000028.1, on the reverse strand, counting down.
TGAGACACTGCAGAATGACTTCTGGTTGCCTGGAGATTGGCAGCGCAACGATAACGGCGTGGATGTCGTCCCGTTTTAGCAATTCTTGCAGCCCATCATCTCCGGAATATTGCTTGATACTGCTTCGAGCCTCTTGTGATAGCGAGCTAAGTTCATCAGAGGCAACGAGTTTCTCCACGGACGATGCGGAACGAGAGTAGATGGCTACAAGAGAGATCGTGTCGGACGCCTTGAGGATCGCGGGGACGTGAGCTGTAGAGAGCCGGAGACAGTGAAGGTTAGTTACTCCGAAACGGTTCACTACACAAATGGTTGGAACTACTTGCCCTCGGTAGCGAAAATACCGGCACCAAGAAGAGCAACGTTGAGCTTTTGCGACATATTGTATCGGTCGTATGGGTTGGGACGAGGTTCTTCCTCACCTGAACACCGCTATTGAAACCTGGGAAGATATATATTCAGCCCAGATGTGGAGGCACGGGCCATCGCACCGACATCAACCCGGGTTTCAGCCAATCAGCCCCTCTTCGATTCCAGGTGACGTGTTACCCAACGCCGACAGCTTCCCCCGCATCCAGTAACATCCAGTAACGACAAAACCAAGTTGTGCGAAATATAGTATATTGTACAGAGCGTCATGGTAATCAGGCATCAAGCTTGAGCCGCGATATAATGTCCTGGGAATCCAGGAACGCAAGAGTTACAGTAGTCGAAAGTGTAGTACTCGCAGAGTCCGATTAATTGGTGAACACGATTTCCTCTGCCCTTCTAATGCATTCCTCTGCCGACCAACGATCTCTTTTGTCACCATGCTTCAGATCAAGGACAACCCCGATCTCATCGCATGCACGCAGAACGACATCAATATCGTGCTTTGTGTGAGCCGCAGAGAGACAGAACCGTACACGAGACGAGATCAATGGTGTTGCACTGCAAAGGAGAGTATTAGTCACATGGCCAACATATATGATCTGAATCGCTAGTACTTACGGGTATGCGACAACCACAACAACGATGGGTGTTTTATCTTTTCCGAAACGATCCAGCATCATTCGAGAGAACATCGGCATCTTGGCTGGGTTGTATAGCAACATGGGGACGATGGGCGAGTCCCTGTGTCCGTAAACGATGAAGCCCATCTTTCGAAGAGCACCAGACAAGTATCTCGAGTTGAAAGCCAACCGACGCAATCGCTCCCGACCTTCGGTGCCATTAAGCAATGACGGCGAAAGTTGAAGCCACATAGGCAGAGTTGTTGCTGGCGCGGGTCCGTACACTGCAGGTCCGGGCACGTGAGCCATTTGAGTTTCATTCATGTTGAGGACTGATTCAGAAACGGAGCGGTGGGCGGAATCAAGGTAAGGCACATGAATCGTCGGTGGAAGAGCCGAGGCCAATGGCGGAGAAACGCCCATAATTGAAGCCATAGAGGCGATAATCTGGGTCATTACGAGAGGCGACATTGCTTCTGCGTATGCCATGGCATGAGATCGAATTCGAAGACGATCGATGACTTCCTTGGACCCGGCAATGTAACCGCCTGCAGCACCGAAAGACTTGGTGAACGTTCCCATTAACAGGTCTACCGATTGAGGATCCACGCCAAAGTAGTCGCAGACACCTCGTCCATTTGGTCCAAGAGCACCGATAGAGTGAGCCTCGTCGACGTACAAGTAGAACTGTCGAAAGGCCGTCAGTAAAAGATTGAATGATTCTTGATGAATGATCATACCTTGTATTTCTCCTTCAACACGATCAGTTCCGGCAGATGGACCAGACTACCCTCCATCGAATAAAGACCCTCCACAATAACCAAAATCTTTTTCCAAGGACGATGCGTCCTAGGCTGGCCCTGACTGATAGCTTCCCTAAGCAAGGTTTCAAGAGCTCGCATGTCGTTGTGCTTGAATACCCGAATACTGGCTGCACTGAGACGAACGCCGAATCGAATGGAAGCATGGTTCAGTTCGTCGGAAATAACAAGACATCCTTTGTCGACCAATGCCGGGATTGTGGTCGAGTTTGTCGCAAAGCCCATACTGACGATCATGGCATCTTCCGTGCCCACGAATTGCGAGACCAGTTTTTCCGCTTGAAGGTGCAAGTCGAGCGTACCAGCTTCCAATCGAGTACCACCGGAAGAAACACCGTATCGTCTCAATCCGGCTTCCACAGCATCAGCAACACCGCCAGTGGCCTGCGCGAATCCGAGATAGTTGTACGATGAGATATTCAAAGCCCGTCGTTGGGTGCCAGTAAAGTGGAAGTTTTCGTTAAAGTCGTGACTGACTCGGTCGAAGGTTACGATAGTTCGTCCAGCCACACCAGTTACAGGTCGAGAGAAACAGTCGTCCATTCGTGCTTTAAGTCGTCGAGTGTAGAACGAGTCGAAATCGGAGTTCAACGCCGCATATCCCTGGAAAAGGCCAAGACAACCGGTTTGTCAGCATTTGAATTGTTCGCGATACTAAACAGCGACTCGACTCACATTACTGGGTTTCAAGTGCGAATAACTCTGCGGATATAGTCTTTTGCCGCAAAAGTCTCTAATGTGTCCAAGACAGATCATTACAAGGTAACTGGAACAAGTAACGGGAGATAGTCAGCAGACGTTCCAAAACACCGCAGCCGAGTAACTTACCTGAAATAGGTAGTGAGCAGAACATAGTAAGGCGGCTGCAACTCTTCCGCTTCCCTCGCCTTTGGATCGTACTATCAAAGACAAATCAACCAAATCCCGATCAGCACCAACAATCGCAATACAAAGACCGATATACGACTAACCTGACTCGTATACCTCCAATTCTGGTTCATACAGAACCCGAATTCCTCATGCTTTGCACCACTTTTTCCACCCATCAACGTTCCCGTTTGAGAAGACATCATTCCCGGTGCACCTCCTCCGCCGTTGACTGATGGACCAGTGAGCATCGTCACCATCGTACCTTCTTGCGCTCGGGATCCGACATGTGGCAATCCGGCTTTACCTCCTCCGGTGTTGGCAGTGGAGTGACCGTTGCCCATCGAGTTGGCATACGCACGCTGAGCGGCAAGACCAAGCGGTCGTTCCAGGATGCTGATCAGGTTGTCCGATAATTCATGCGGCGCGATATCAATCTCGTCGAATCGGTCGAATGTGGATAATGGTTGGGACATGGCGTTTCCTAAAGAACTAGCAAGGCGTGACGACGAGGTACCGGACTTTTTGGTCGCAGCGCTGTTTGATCGATTACGATGCAGTTCCGGACTCGACAAGGGAGAGGCGATCATGGATGATGTCGGCGTCAACAGCGTTCCATCCTTTGACAGACCAGAGTTTCCGCTGCTACCACTTGCATTGGTCGAGCCAGATGATGCCGATGAAGCGGAGATGAACGAGGACGAAGACGACAAGAGGTAATTTCTGATGACTTCGCCTGCTGGTGTATCGGCCACTTCGCTCAACCTCCGACCTTTGCCATCCTCATTCTCTCCGTTGCCTCGATCTCCCTTTTTCTTCAGGTTACTCTTTGCGCCGGATAGCACGTTAAGTAGGCTGGTTCGTGCGCTGTTGATCGGGTTGAAAGAAGCCTTGGCGGTCATAGGCTGCGAGAGACGACGTTGAGCTTTGCCTCCTGTGCCTGTCATTCCTGGATGACCTGCTCCAACCCCATTGCTGCCATTCTGCTGATACTCGTAATCCTCGATTGAATCATGGCCGAGTTTCGGTTCCAACGCTTTGCGCGACTTTCCTGGTGCCATGATAATGGGCGAGGAAGAAGATACGGAACGGCTAAGTGATGTCGAAGAGACTGATCTCGATCCAGAAATCTTGCGTAGATGTTGACCAAGAGTTACTGAAGTAGCGATGCTTGATTGCGGAGATGACGACAAGATGGAATGTACCGGAGAATGCTGTGGCGCGTGCGGAATTTGTTGTTGTTGATGTTGTTGCTGCTGTTGAGCTGCCTTTGCGCGAGTGAGTGGAATTGATGGCGTACCAGGGACAGGGACCGAGGAACTAGATGTTGGCATATTCAAGCTGTGGCCATAGTTTGCGGACGATTTGCAAGGGGCAAAGGTATAGCAAAGGACGAATGTTCCCCAAAAAGGTTGGTATCGATGTAAACTTGTGGAATCGGTGAAGCGTCGGTGAGCATGGGCGTCAGGGCTGACGTGCCCCGGCCAACACAACTTTTTGATTTCAAGCGCGTCGTGTGCCGGAGGGTTCGTTCGTCTTCTGCAGCTCCTACCAGGATTTATAGCTCTTTTGTGGACGATCTTTGAGCCTTTGTATTCCCCTTTGTTTCCGTTGTTCACCTCGCGATGAATTTTGCTTCAATCTCGCTTCAAGCACCCATCATGATCCATGATCATACTTGGATCGTCTCCGAATAGTCATCTACCGAAGCTGAATGGGCTTCCCTACATTGCCTGTTGCCTGTAATAAGCTGATTTGAATCGGTAGACAGAAAGTGGGGGCTCTTCTGCTGGGTTTTTAGGTTTCAGGTTTTAGCAAAAAGCTGGATCGACCGGCTTTTATTGGCCCGCGCTAGTTGCTTTTCTGATTTATAAGATCGCGCAGCCGGTTTATCGCTGTTTGTAGACAAAACTGCATGACTAAGGCGACGTTAGCAAATGACAAGTTTTCCGGTTAGCGCACAGAAAAGCCAGCTAAGAAGCCAATGCCGCCGGCCGCGTTCCAGCGGTCCTACTCATTTTAGAGGAATCAGGATCATATGTAATAGCTAGCTGTATAGCTATATGTTTGAGTACTTGAATTGACCTGTGTGTTGTCGTGGAGATGGCGTTGTCAGCTGCGTTGTCTACCTGCAAGCGACTGAGGTTTGCGGACACGCGGAATGTGGACGGGTAGTGTACGTCAGCCGACGGAACCTCAGGAAGTCGATACAATGATCGCCAGGTCCGAGAAGCCAGAAGCCAGAAGCCAGAAGCCAGGGACCAGAAACCAGAAACCAGAAACCGAAAACCAGAAACCAGAAGCAAAAGACTTGTATATTGATGCATGCAGGAAAGAAAAAACCCCGTTGAGAAACCAAATTTAGATGGTTTAACCGGTAACAGAATCCCCAGATAGAAAAGAAAAGACATTGTACATAATTGGTCTTCGAGCGTGCGTTTGAAGCTTGTGCGCGCGCACGACCCTACGCCGACGAGGTAGGCTATGGCCGGGCCAGATGTGGAAACAGTTGAGAGAAGAATCTAGTGACACAACGGGTTGTACAGTTCCCGGAGAATCGGTAGGATGATAGAAATGAGGTCGCGAGGCGTATGAGATGTCGAGGTCGTAGTTTCGAGCGTCACAAGACGACAGTCTCGTGTCGATATTCCTTTTCGAACAACTTGTAGGTCCACCTTGAGACACGCCACCCTTTCGCCCTTTTAATCATCGCTATCCGAACAACCCATGCAACGGACGTGGGAAAGAGAAAATGCCATTTTATGATTGTTGATTGTCGACCGGTAGCACTCCCGCTCCCGTTTCGCCAGCGAGCGCGCCTTCAGCTCCTTCAGTTGCAACGTCACCCAAGTTGTGGAAGTCTTCAAGAATCAAAAAGATAGTTAGCTCAACTTTTCGTCGGCCCTCCCTATCAATCTGAACATACCCAGGATTTCACTGTACATCATCACCTTCCAAGTATCGACGGGCAGGTCTGCGTCGTTGAAACTCCAATCGAACTTCTCAGCCGCAGCCGGCTCATCAGTTGGGTCGTGGTACGGTGCCAAGTACTCGTGAGACAGGGCCTCGGTCGCGGTGATACGTGATCGGGGATCGAAGACGAGCATCTTTTCAAGCAGGTCGAGTGCTGTTATGTAAGGCAAGCGCGAGGAGGTAGACGGTCATGGTAAGCAAACCAAGGAAGACCGTAACCACTGTGAATCACGTAAAACATACCAAGCGGGTCGGCGTTGGTAAACTTCTTGGCGAATGGTACTCGCTCTCGCTTTGGCAAACTCTGCACGAATCGCAAAGTCTACAGGTACGCAGGAACACAGAATGTCAGCTTTTGCGAAAATATTATACCAAGCGGGAACGACATACGTTTTCACTAGCGATAGTCTGGATAACATCATCCGGTGGTGTACCCAACAACTCGGTAATGATTGAGAACTGGTTCACATCTAGAAGTCACAAGATGGAAGGATTCCGCTCAGTCAGTCAAATGTTGAGTAAACCCAGCGGTGGGAATGATAACTCACGGTCCTTTCCTGGGAACAAGGGTTTTCCTTCCAACATTTCCGCGAAGATGCATCCCGTGCTCCAGATGTCGACTGTGCAAAAAAGGAAGTGGTAAGCCATACCATTCCGGCTCAGTTTTTGGATTGATCCTGCCCAACGTACCAGCGACATCATACTTTTGCCAAGTCAACATGATCTCTGGTGCTCGGTAGTATCGTGTTGATACGTAACCCGTCATTTGCGGATCCTGGATTCGAGCGAGACCGAAGTCGCAGATCTGGACGAACCAGCAAAGCACGTAAGTAAACGGCGATTCAGTGAAGGCTTGCGACGCCGGCGATGATGACCGGCAACAAGGCAAGACAAACCTTCAGATCACAGTTCTCGTTTACCAAGATGTTACTTGGCTTCAAATCTCGGTGGACGACGCCTGCCGAGTGCACGTATTTCAGACCTCGCTGTGAAAGGAAACAAAGCGAACCGTTTCAGACAAGAAGAAGCTACGCTTCAGGGCCGGCTTGCAACGTACCAATATCTGGTACAAAAAGTACTGGATGAATTGCTTCTCCAGTGGCCGCGAAGTCAATAACCTGTGCAGATCCGTTCCAAGCAGTTCTGTGACAAAGTAGCTGTTGTTGTCGAAAGAACAGACAGTTGGCCTTCCGAAGTACGGGACGCAACGAGGATGTAGTCAGACTTACATGTCTTCGAGAGGCGAGATGAAGATGTCGCTCAACGAGATGATCTGCAAAGCGTAACCAGCAGAATCATTAGCACATCGCATCTCCTCTCCATCCTTTCCTCCCTTTCAAGAACAGTATCGGAATGAACCAGAAACGGAAAACTCACGTTCTCATGCCTCAAATGCTTCAACAACTTCAACTCTCTGTAAGTCCGCTTGCTCAACACAGGTGTGGAGAACGGCTTCATGATTTTCTTGATAGCGACGGCTGTGCCGCCCAACTGATCCTTTGCGGAACAGACGAGACCGAAGGCGCCTATAGGGAATTAAGAGGTGGCAGTTAGCGGTTGTAACTGCTCTAATGTTAAATGGTTCGAGGTGATTCAAGCCCGTCTTTGTACGGATCGGATATTCCTTGGTCCTTCAAATTGAGCCAAGACATGGCTCCATTGTACCGCTTTGGTTGGCGTTGCAAGAGAACGCTCCGATCGTAAGGATCGGAATGTGCCGACAATCAAAGCCAAAAGAGTATTGATCTCGCAGTACATGATGGTTATGGTCATGTTCTGCCTCCCAGCCTCACATCGAGACCAACATTCCACACAACTCGCATGGGGACTTGGGAGAAGATGAGCCGAGCGGTACTTACCCATACCAACGGGCTGAAGGTCAACATATCGGGTGGTTACCTCGAATACCTGGAAGAAAGGACGGGAAATGCATGTTAGCGGTCCGTCTAGGCGCGACAGGTAGAATCAAGCCGCCAAAAGGTATGAATGAGGAGAGAAATGGCCAGACGTACGGTACCGAAGATGGAAAGCTTGACGAAATCAGCCATGACAAGAGTACTATCACTTTTTTCGATTCCAGATGAACGACAGTCGAAGGTGTTTGCGTGGTTGAAATCGGTGACAGTTGTTCGTTTCCGATATCAAATACGGAGCGGTGATCTACGTTTGTGAACTGGTGGATGGCGAGATGTTGACTGCAACGACACCGACGATGATGTGGACAAGAAGTAACAAGAGATAAGAAGCAAAGAAGGTGTATTGAGCGTTGAACAGACTCGGCGCGGGGAACGGTCTGGAGGTAGGCGGCGCTTTTGATTGGGCCGGGAGGAACGGATTGAGCGGTGAGTAGCGCTGTTAGTCTGTTCTGTCCGTTTAACAAAGAAGACAAATGAATCACCAAGTGAGCGCAGGGCGGATAGTCTTTACAACTGGTACAGCACAAGCAAGTGTCCTGTGGTTGGAAAAGAGTGAGAATGGATGGTAGCCTCTGGTGGCGGCGACGGCGCCAGGGGGACACTCACCGCGTTGGGTGGCTGACACCCTCAGAAGCCAGACAAGCCGTGTTGCCTGGCAGGAGCCGCTCAGTAGAATTTTGGGCGCACCAACGGAGGAGCATTTCCAGTTTCCAGTTCGGCCAGTTCCAGCTCCCTCGCTCGTCCGGACGGAGGTGGAGGTATGCGGCGGGCTCTTTTGCACGGGAGCACTGAGGCAGCTACTGAGGCTGTGGTTTCGTAGAAAATGAATCAGCATTTCGGTGCGACAGGTATGAGAATCAACGTTGCGGGTAGCCGTGGGAGATGAGGTGATCTGACGATGAATGCAATGAATGATACTGAAATATGTTTCCCGCCTCTCGGAAGCCCATAGATGTTTTTACAGTGGCAGATTTCCTCCGCTTGGAGCTGCAGCGTTAATGTGCCAACACATGGGGCGCGGTGGGGGTCTGCCTTCGTTGGCTGATTGTAAGTAGGGGGAAGCAAGCTGGGGAGCACGTAGATAAAGTGTTACGAGAAGGAATCAAACTCTACAGGAGGTTTGTGAGAACAGGTCCAGTCTGATGAAATGAGGTTAGGTCCGAGCCTGGAGAGCAAGATTGCAAATCAGATAAACCTGAGGGCACATCACCTATTATGGGACAAAGAGACCGGCCGCCGATATCCCCTTCTCCCTTAGCTCAGTGGTAGAGCGCGACACTAGTATCTTTCTTTGATTCTGGCATGTCGAGGTCAGTCGTTCAAATCGGCTAGGGAGAAATTCTTTTTGGTAACACTCCTGGTGTAGAGAATCCGGGCGCCGAGAATGCGAGATAGCAACATTTTGCTTTGTCAGTTAGCAACTCTTTCACGAGTTAGCAACATTTGTCTCCAGATAGCAACATTTGCTTCAAGAAAGCAACTTTCAGATAGCAACGCCTTTGAGCTGAGCTCAGGTATATATAGCAGAGGGAATGGCAGTGCCTCCTCAAGTTGTTCTTAGATAGTCTCTCACCCTTAGATTGAATACAAGTTATCACAACTCAGCCATTGTCACCTTTTGAGTTAGCTACCCAAGACTCGCGCCTAGTTAGTAGACTTATCGATCGCGCTTGACCTAACAACTTTGTACTGTGATCCCACTCAATGACAACCCAACCAGCTGGACTGGCCTTGTGGTTCTCGACACCTGGTTGCCGATCAACCGCCTGAATGCCTCTTTGCTTTCAAAAACCTGCACTATTGTGAGCTGAGCTGCCTTCTCATCCATCATCCAGACGGACGGTGTCTTGCGACCCCAAGTCATACGTACGACACAAAGGATTCTATTGAAATATTAGAACGAACCCTGTCGTTGAACCGCCGGCCGATTGCCAATCAGAAGCACCCTCCTTCTCCGGGCTCGAGGTCTATTGTAGGGAAACGACTCTTAGCTGTACCATATGATAACGGCTCTCCACGAATCCAACTAATACATGTCATGTTCATTGTAGAGATATCACACCCCCACTGTATGAACACCTCAGTGCGCAGTGATCAATCAGTGCGGCGGCGAACAGCGCACTGTTGTAACATCCCATACGCTTTCCCTCTGACTGTTGTAACACCGTGTAGCTTTGTTCCAGCTACTACTAGATAACCGGATAACTATATAAGAAGTAGGAAATCTTTGCCACTCTCTGTAATAATATATAGTTATGCCACGCAATATTGGATCAAGTTAACAATACAACACTTTCAGTAATATCATAAGGAAGTCGCGAGCCTTACGTCATCTCATACAAAGTAGATATTGTTAGGCAAGTCGCTAAGACAGGTGAGTATTACATAACCACTGCGTAGCTCCGAGACGCTGGGACTAGTTAAGTAGACTTTGTTACTTAAAGAATAAAGCTAAGACTTATACAACTTATATTAAACTGTAAGTTGCAGTCAGCTTAAGCTTAGTAGCATCGGCACTTAACATTCAGATACAATAGCTTCGAGTCCTTCGACATAATAATCCAACAAACAGCTTGACTGCAACCGTCGCTCACCAGATGGGCCTCAGCACTAGCACCTCAGCAATCGCTGCACCTCGGCGCCTGCTCATCATCGGATGATCTCCAACTAGTGACCCTCACCCGCTGACCATTAACAGCTGAGCCCCAGCAGACATGGGATGCGCCTCAGCAGCTGAGGGCCAGCTTCTATGACGAAGGCAGCAGCCGGGCAACTATAAAAAGAAAGCTACTTGGCTATCACTTGTAAGTTGTAACTTGGATAGAATATGACTCACGCAATATTGGATCAAGTGTTTGATGCTATACTTTCAATATTGAAGAACAAGGACCCGCGACCCTTACGTCATCAGATACAAGTATCATCGACTGGCTATAGTGGCTAAGACAGGTGAGTATTACATACCAACTGTGTAGCTCCGAGCCATTGGAAGGTTATAGTGGACAAGTATACAATATCTTCAAGCATTGACTTACGATACTCGTATCGAAGAGAACGAATGTAAGGCAGCTTAGGAAAAGTAACTTGACTCTCAACACCTGTATTACCAAAAATCAGATAGCTCAGCCGTTGTAAAAGGAACTAGCACAAACGATGCACACTTACTGCCTTAATGTAATCTTGAATACCTTGATGGAAGCCCAGGATACTGATCCTGAGGAGAAATGCACTCGAAGGTAGCTTCGTAGTTGAGAGGAAAACAAAGGGTGAACCATAAAGCATGAAGGACTATTACAAAAGGGCAAAATGCTAGGTATATATACTTATCCTGGGAGGATGTCGAATCAAAGGAAGAAAGGTCGTTTAACGGCAAGTGAAGCTTTTGAAGTGTGAAGGCTGCAGCAATGGCAGTCGCTGCTGTTGCTGCATTTGTCGCAGTTGGTGCAGTTGCTGCACTTGTCGCAGTCGCTGCAGTTGTTGCACCTGCTGCACTTGCTGCACTTCTGCATTTGCTGAAGCTGCATCAAGCATAGCCTCACAAGCAAGGGCGGTGAGCGAGAGTGTAGGTCCAGAAGAGGGCCATTGTTAGCTCCCTACACTTCTGTTGATGATAGTGAGCGAAACTTCTGATGCTTTCTCATACTGAACTACAGCGTTGACAAGGAATTGACAGATAATGAAACATGACCTGCAGCAAGATGGGAATCGAGACGCTATCTATTTGGAACTATTTGCAAACACCGTGAAGTGCTCTTCTTATCCTATTCTTGAATCGTCTTTGCAGCGTCGTTCGCGTCATGCAAGGGCCTTACCCTTTTAGCTATGCTGACACCTCACATGGACTATAGGATACTAGCCTTTCACATCTCGACTTTATTAGTCGAAACTGTTCGATTCTTGGACACAGCGATCTTTTTGTATCACATATCTTGTTGGACAATGTGTGGTCGCAGGGCAACAGAAGCCGAATTTCTAATTACACCTTAATTAGACAATCTCGCAATTGGATCATTTAGAACTGAACGTGCTGTTGATGGAATACTCCCTCAGCATAAGCAGTGCCACTAAAGAACACAACTAGATGAGGCATGTCCGTACGTGGTGGTACCAAGTCAGCTATTTTCACCTCGTTCCGGGAAGGCGAGCTATGACGCTGAATCCATTTCCCTCCGACTCAAGAGGGCAACTCAAGATATGCGATAACCGCCACCAAGCTCACTCAAAAGTGTCAAAGTGGACTGTGTACGCTGAAACATATTTCTGCAAAGGTTTTCCATCGTCTTTTGTAAACTATTTCTGGGTTGCAGAGTGTTAGTCTCCTCCTTTGTGGCCGTCCCCTTGCCAAGGGAAAACAGGCCTTGCTCAGGACCAGGGAAGGGGCCCATAGAAGGACGGTTTCATGTCAAGGTCAATTTTCCTACTCCTCCTCTGGTGCTCGCAGCGGCACATATATGGTCACGGAAGGCATATTAACCATCAGCCTGATGCCGCAAATGCCCAAGTCATTTTGCCTCTTTGTTGTACCATCGTTTTCGCCATACCAGCCCGTACGAATGTATGGAAACAAACAATCCACTACACTCGTTGCGTTCTTCAAGATCTGAGATCACCAGTCTTTTCTTTCGCTTTTGTCGAATCATACTTCTCCGCACTTCGGCATCTAGATATAGCGTTGGTGGATCTTTCATGTTTTCTACCAGATCGATAGAGCTGTCGGTACATAGACTGAGCTTTTGAAAGCAGACAATAGGTCAGGAAAGCTCGATCGGAAAATTGTATAGTCTCGTCATTCTGGTGTTCAAACACCGCAGAAATAACAATGTCCACCAGTCACCGGATAAGGAGGCTACCAAGGAGATAATTATCCGGAAAGCTTTACAAAAGCAAAATGACAAGGACAAGAAGACGGTCAGCGCAGCGATGGAAGACGCAAATCAGGTGGAACAGGCAAACTACGTAGAACTAGACGGTATCCCATCCCTGAAGGTGGTTATAGTAACGAAAACTGCTATATTGGAAGAACCCGGTGTTGAGTGCCGACGGGACTCCTACACGCGCTAATTCGACTTGTAGAATATTGATATTAATAATCAAATATCACAAGTCCGAAAAAGTAGCAACTTGTATTTTTAGAGGGCCGCAGCAGACAACTAGCTTTCCTGGATACTACACAGTTGTTATGTAATACTCACCTGTCTTGTTGACTGCCAAAGATAACCAGCTAACTCTAACTGAAAAGGGTAGCTAATCCTAAGTCGAAGTTGAAAGGTAGTAATAGTAAATCTTGATCTAATTTGCGTAAGTCATAAGTCTAGTGGCGAGTACAAGTCACAGCCAGAAGGCCGGTTTATATAGATGTTTTGTGCCTAAGGTAAAGGCATTTGCCACAACTAGTATTCTACAGGAACAGTCATAGTATTGACGATTGCTCTGCCAACTGTTGTGCAACGGTTGCCAAAGTGTGCGCAATTGTTGCCAAAGTGTGCGCAATTGTTGCCAAAGGTTGGTCAATTGTTGCCAAAGGTTGGTCAATCGTTGCCAAAGGTTGATCAATTATTGCCGAACATTGATCAATTATCGCGCCGAGATATTGTACAACAGGCGGCTTCGTGAGAAAATAACTTGGCGGAAGAAACAGAATTAAAGCGCGTCCAGAATAGCGCGATTCCTAACACCCGGCGGATTACAACACAGCACACTTCGTACTTGCTGTTGGGAAAGGCATGCGAGTATCTGACGTCTGGCATCCAACTGATACGCCAAGTCCGGTGAAAAAACAGGCAGTTATGATGATTAATGAGTGGACGTTAATGGGGCAGCGGTTCGACCAGAGTCAGGTATGGGAAAAAACGAACCCCACAAATTGCACGACAAGGCTCGTTAATCAGAATTGGTCGGACAGGCTTACTATGGTACGCACTGTAATGATAGCGAAGTATGGGCGTCGAAGTATGGATAGATCGCTTACGGCAGCTAGTGAGCCATCGTAGGGGTATAACGACTACAATTCCTAGTGTAATCGGCATGTCGAACGAACACCTACGACGGTCGAGCGATTCGACAATGTAGTATGAGGGGAACGTATAAATCCGATGGCTTGCAAGGGACGATCAGTTCAAAACTCGCCATAACCCAACAAAAACAGACGGGGAAAATTCATGCAGCGGGAAATTAATGTACTAAAGGAAACATGGTGTTTCAACAAACCTCGGTTCCGCGCCCCGCTTACGTCAGCGGCTTCCGTGAACCCTCATAGCTGAGACCTTGAGAGACAATAGCATCCAGCTGAAAGCGGCTTACTAGGTTTTTATATTCCCTTTGTACTTCAACAACGAGCGCTGTTCTATAAGATTTCCATCGCCTGCCAGTTTCGCATTCCTCTCGCATACTCTGACAGCTCAAGCCACTCCTTTCTAGATCTTTCCTGCTCCTTAGGCTCCTATACTTCCCATCTTCTTCATTTCCACCTCTTCCATTGGCACTTTACATACACCTCTTCCCATGCTACCTTCATTCTCCTCTTCTTGCAAACATCGCCTTCATCTTGCGCTTCATTAAACTGGGCTGCGCATCAAAAGTTCAGAAGCTGGCCTGCGCATTAACAATTCAGAAACCATGCAAAGATACAGTACTGCCCTTCGCACTGATTCAGGACTGATTTCGGTCTATAAGAAACCCGCTCATGCGTCGGGAATCCAGACAAAGGATGAAGGGTCTATTTAGTGCATAAAATAAGTCCAATACAGCTATCGCAGATAATACACGTCTACCGACTGATCGGGATCGGGCGTAAAGCAAGTTCACACTGGAACTCTGCGCTCTGAAACACGCCTGTTCCTTTAAGTGCACTTCACATGCACGAATTCCCCCTGTCCAATGTCTGAACTGAAGGGACTACGGGTCGAAGGTTACATCACGTAGCAGGATAGGAATTTTTGAGCTTATGAGACTACAACGACGACAAGATGAGGGGTATGAGAGGTCCACTATGAGATATAGAAGCTACATGGACGGGTGGTGTCATGCCTACAGCATGACCTCGACGACTCGCCACGCTGTCGCTCGCCATTCGTCCGGAGGCAGACTTCGCCAGGAGGCAAAGTAGGCACTAGGCGCTCGGCCCCAAATATCTAGAGATTGAGAGACAAGGTTAGGAAGGTTGGGGATCGAGAGCTTGGTTGAAGAAAGGATAAAGGGGGGACAGAATGGAACGGTTGGGATGAATCCCATGTATTGTAGCTCAGAGCGAATATTGCTAGTCTCAAGGTTGTCATCCGGATTACCATACTGCTACCAGATACAACTCTCCAATCCGGCCTTATCAAATCCAATCTAGTTCCATCGTCGTCAGTCTCTGCCTAGCAGTCCTGACAGGTGGTGCGCCCAAACCCTTAATGGTCTGCCGCGCACCGCTCATCCGCTCTCTGCCAGCTGCCCAAATTGCCCAAAGCTGCTCGAAACCCACCCCTATTACGAAACGGGCCACAAACTCGTGTTTTACAAGCACATACACATGTCCCAACGTTGACTGGGGAAATGGCGCAGTGGTAGCGCGTCGAGTTTGCAACACCTTGTCTTCAGGCACACCTGTATAAACTCTCGAAGGACCAGGGTTCAATCCCCTGTTTCTCCACTTTTTTTGCTCTTTTGTGGTTCGTCAGGTATCTTTGTGCTTAGTCGATTCCAAGGTTGTAGTTGTTGTCTGAAGCTAACACACAATCTGACCGATCGCGTATTTGGCCCCGTGGCTCTTGCCTGTGACCTCGTTCATTCGTGTATATCTTTGACCGTTGGTGAAGGTTTTCAATCTGGCGGGTACTCGCTGAACGTTGTCATCAGTAGCTGAACATAGCAAGATGGATTGGAAACCTATGCCTTGCTGTCACTGTGTCATTTTCTGTCATCTCGGAACGAAATGGCATGAATATTTGTATATTCAGGCGTACTTGAGGAATTTTGGGCACACTTGGTCTTGCCACCCGTTTTCAACGTCTGATCAAGACATCGAGAGGAATTATAAGTTTCGCCACTGACCAAGAGCCATGGTAGTCCTGACTATGATGCTGAATAATGTGTTTAGAATCGCTCATACGAGTGATCTATAGCTTGTATTCAGTAAATCTGCCTTTTACCATAATCGGTACACAACACAGTCATATCGATTTACCGTAATTCTTAATGAACTTTATACGTGTCGCGGGCCAGTAGTTAGTGTTACGTAATATACGTAATACAAGTACCGCCGTTGTAACTGGATCCTAGCACAAGTTATACAATAGCTTATTACGTAAGACGGAGCTGATACTTACCGGAGGTGGACGACGAAGGGTAGCTAATCCTGAGAAAGTCTTGCACTCAAGGTAGCTTCGTGATTAAAAGGTAATGAAAGGGTGATTCATAATCATGTATCTGCTCGAAGGATGAACCTCGAATAGACAGCCATATATACGTGTTTGGGTTGTACGAAGATCCTAGGGCGAGAAGCGTCCCTAGGGCAGATGAACTATCTGAACTATCTTAACTATCTGAACTATCTGAACTAGCTGAACTAGCTGAACTAGATGAACTAGCAGAACTAACTGAGCTAGCTGAACTAAGTGAACTAGCTGAACTAACTGAACAGTGGAGGAGAGTCGCGTGAGGCAATCTTTAACGAAGAAGGCTGTCTCTCTACAATACGAAGACCTACTAATAATCAGCATGAATCGTGATAGGCACATCATAAAAGGGAAATCCTCATGCAAACCAAATGCCACGGAGGGGCTCCATTCGATATGATAACGAGTTGTAATGTATTCTGCTTTCAAGGACCGATCGAGTTTAAATTTCCACCCGTACTGGTAGATTGGTGAAAGACAAGCAATAACCAAAATTGTCGCGGGCCAGTAATCAGTGTTACGTAATATACGTACCACGGTACCGCCGTTGTAATTGGGATCCTAGCACAAGTTATCAAATGGCTTATTACGTAAGACGGAACTGCTATTTACCTAAGGTGAGAGACAAGGGTAGCTAATCCTTGAGAGGTCTTGCACTCAAGGTAGCTTCGGAATTAAGAGGTAATCAAAGGGTGATTCATAAAGCATGAGAGCTATTACAAAAGGGGCAAAGTGTCAGCTATATATATACTTATCTAGAATGCGTAGCTGTCCAAGGGAGGCTAAGTGTCCCAAGGGCAGGTGAAGTAACTGAAGCAGGTGAAGTGAAGTCCCGAAGTGAAGTGGCGAAGTGAAGTGGCGAGGCGGTAGAGTAACTGAAGTGAAGTACTGAAGTAAGTGAAGTAACTGAAGTAGCCGAAGTCAACTGAGAGTTGGGCATGGAGATGACTGGACAGGGCGGAGGAGAGTCTTATGTAACAGCAAGTATGTCATCTGGCTGTGTACTAAACTACATGTCTCTACAGCGACTATAGTATCGTAGAATATAACTACAACAACGAAATATCGCGAAATAGATCACTATGGATGACGGCTCTACCTTGATTCCTTAGTATGGTATAAAATAGCGAAGGACGGTTGCTGGGATATAAGGCTGGTAGGTCAATCGTGAATTCAATAAATCACGGTGGCGAAACTATTACAACTGGATGAGCTTCTATATATATTATTTATATTGCATTTGCCACCATGGCAAATGACTCTTTCCCAAAGGCCTTGAGGACGCGCTTAGGGTTGCACAGTACAATAGCACAGTCCATCTGCACACTGCATTTGCACGATCGCGTCTGTGCGACTTGTACCGAAGGCGCAACCTACAGACAGAATCTCTGAGGAAAGAGGTATGGCAACTTGTGCGAGTCGTGCCCACTTGTGGCACCGCTTCCGCAAGTAGAGAATGTCATTGTATCAACTTTATAGGCCTAAATAGTACAATGGCGAGATCAACTGTAAGTACTTCGCATTTGACCCTTGTCCGTCCTCTTGGCTTATTCGAACTTGTTCAATAATTATACAGTTTGCCACCACTTGTAGTAGTTGAGAAAGGATTAATTTCTGGTTGTGGGTTATGGGTTCGAGTTTCGTAGTTGGTTAGTACTTTTGTTATTCTGCCACTTTTGCTGAAAATAGCGAAGTGACATAGTTTTCTATGTCATTTTGTCACTTTGTCACTTTGTGCCATTTATGGAACGAAGTGATAAAGCTAGGTTGTAAGCCAAGGTCTCCTTAGGAGCCCTTGCGCAGGGTTGGCCTCGCCACCCAGTTCTGACGTCTATATAAGACAGGTTATTTTGTAGTAAGTTTTGCCACAATGAATTATGAAACACGCTTTTCCTCCCTAACTCTCCAAGAAGCGCCTTCTTGACTGTACCAACTAGAACTTTAGATAATACCTTTAGATTAGCTCAAAGTAGCGATCTTATATGTTATCTAGTAAGTTAGCCGTTTACATTTATTAGACATCAATAATCGTGAAGCATAATCCTTTCTGACTGATCCCACTTTAGACCTTATACTGTCTTTAGTTAGTATAATATCATCTTTATACTATCTAAATACAACGCTACGTAGGCTCTTTACAGATGCCAGCCGACTACGGACTTATCGGACATCCGTCTCAGCCGACAATGCATGTCAGCTGATGACACGATGTCAGCTGATGCTACTTCATGCTGACTAATGTCATTCATGACATCCATCCCCTTGACATACTTGTCAATTATTCAACTTCTGCTAGGATCCAGTTACAAGGGCGGTATAGTCATACGTATATTACGTACTATTAAGTACTGGTCCGCGATAGTGGTCCGCTTCAGTTCAGTTCAGTTCAGTTCAGTTCAGTTCAGTTCAGTTCAGTTCAGTTCAGTTCAGTTCAGTTCAGTTCAGTTCAGTTTAGTTCAGATCCCTCAGCCAGTGCACCTGCCCCTGAGACGTTTTTCGCTCCAAGGATCTCCATACAAACCAGACCCGTATACATAGTTGCGTATCCAAGAATTACCTCTCGAGCAGTCATACGACTACAATTGACCCCACGATAATGTTAAGCGCTGGGCTAACTCAACTTAAAAGGTTGAGTTACCCAACTTGTCAAAGACAAAGGTTCATTTCCCGGACTTGACAAAGA
This sequence comes from Naganishia onofrii, assembly GCA_030039215.1. Classification (NCBI taxonomy): domain Eukaryota; kingdom Fungi; phylum Basidiomycota; class Tremellomycetes; order Filobasidiales; family Filobasidiaceae; genus Naganishia; species Naganishia onofrii. Next base: position 181,336 of record JASBWV010000028.1, on the reverse strand, counting down.
TATTTCTTCCTCGGAAGCACGCAGTTGTGATGTAATAGTCACCTGTCTAAAAGAGACCAATACCTTAACTGTTGAACTTGTAATTGAACTTGTAGGTCAGCGACGCCTTGTAGTTGGATACAAAGTTAGAACAGTTGTTATCGAAGTAGTATGCGTCCCCCTTCAAAGGTCATGACAGGTAGTCAGATGAGCTTGAAGTTGGACTATCTTATATAGACATATTTTGCCACCGTTTTACAACTGAGGTCCCTGAGGCTCCTTGGGACTGCTACATGTCTTGACCTAGTCAAATTACCTTTTGCCTTCAGACATCCGGCGTCTAGCGTCTAGCGTCCGATGTCCGCCACCTGGCGTTTGGCGTCTTACGTCTGACGTCTGACGTCTGACGTCCGACGTTTGGGGATTTGTCGGCAGGGGTGCGTCATCTATCGACTATCTGTGTGTACCGTGAGTTAAGTTACACACGATAGTTGCTCAGCCGGCTGGTTGGCTGGCCACGTCACGTGCAGCGGAAGTCTGGCTGCCTCGACAGCAGTTTGGCAGGGAAATGATGACGAGGCAATAGTGCGATCAAGTCGAGGGCCCGCACCTCGAATTCCTTCAGTTCTGGCCTAATGGCGTCTGTGGATAACCTCAACCTCGTTTTTCTTTCGACCGCCGCATTGAGCTGGCAGTCTGCTTCAAGTGAAGTTACCAGTTGGGATATTGTTAGTGTCGCGAGCAAGTGATCTATACTACGACGGTAGTTAGCACTGCCGTTGTTAATGGAACTAGCACAACGATGTACATTCACTACTTGAAGCACTACTTGTATACTTTGGGTGAAAGACGAGGGTAGCTAGTCCTGAGAAGTCTTACACTCAATAAAGAGGAGAAAAAGGGTAAAATGCAAAAGTACGTACACGGCCCCCTTTTGGTATGGTATATCATCCGGTTGATCCTACACTTTCCCCGAACCATTACACATCTTCCCTCATACTCGATAATGAGGTTAGTCCTGTGTAACTAGTGGTCGGTGTGGTCCGTCTTGTTGCTCTTGCCATCTTATTTCCAGCTATCATAATCAGAAACTCCAAACCACAACACTTTCAATGGGTCAGCTTAGATCTCATACTCTCCACTTATGATCGATGATATATAACACTACACCCGTTTACCTGCGCCACTGTAGCGATGAAGTCTTCCGCGAGCCCCACCAAGCTACGACTGTACCCGAAGTTACTCATTTCATCAGATAGAAGCCAAGTTGACGAGCCAGTAGGTCTTGAATAGAGAAACAAGCAACACCTCTCAGTGAGATGAACTTCGGACGCGCGCCATGAATGCCAGCGAAAACGTCACATGGAATAATCTAGCGCAAGAAGGGCGGATACGAAACAAAGTGCTATAGTACAGAGGGAATCGAGAGCATATAAGGAACACGAAGGTCCCATAGGCGATCCCTGTCTTCTGACAACCTTCATAGCAAAGCAGATGGCATGATTACGCTCGTGCGGTTCTTCTAGAAACGTAGGGTCCTGTTGCAGAATCCCTTCGTCTACCCAACACGCCCGCTTTCACCCCGAACAGGAAGTTCTCGGGATGCTTGATAAACTTGGATATTTCCGTCGGGTCTCCCTGCTTCACTTTGTTTAGCTTCTCCATGCCATCCGCAGCAATGCCGATGGCATTTCTCGGTGTTTCGTTGTATAGCAGCCTGTCAAACGCCTCAGTGTCCTTCCCAGAGTCTTCAGAGGGCCGTGTTTTGTAGACGTCCTTGGTATCACCAGGGTACAGTCTTGCTCGAGAATCCAAAAGGAGCCAGTCCTGACCATCGTCATATAGAGCACGAAGTCCGCCATCCTTTGTGAGGACGAGGGTAGGTCCATTGATGATGTACGGCTTTCCATTACCCTTGACCAAGATGTACTGATTATTCGTATCTGGTTCCAAATCACCCCCTTGGAGAACCTTGTCTGGTTTGGCCGAGGGTCCCGGAATATCGGAATACTTCCCCACCACCTGACCATCAGCCTTTAAGCCCGTCAAGAGATACATTGCCGCTTTGGCAAGTTTGACCCTAGCTTCCTGAGTGGCGAACGCCTCCCGATCCTCTTTGCCATAAAGCATGTGGTCCCATGAAGGTGTAAATTTCTCTGCGTCCTCCCCTTCTTTGAAGTCGAGGTATTTTCTGTTCTTCAGCTCATTTTGCACATCTGGACGCATGTAAGCCTCCATCAACGCTCTAATTGTAGAAAAACAGTCCCGTTGAGCGTCACAAGCCACAACACAAGCAATCGATCTTTTCCAGCACGATACTCACAAGGGCCAAACTACAGCGCTATCTCCAGCTCTTTCCTCATCGATCATGAACTCGATCTGTCTACAGATTCTGTCTTCCGCAAGAGGGAACAGCGTGATGTTTAAAGATACTTTTATGGCTGGCCGGCTCTTTGGATCTGTGATCCTGATTGCGTCGTTTATTACGCCGTTCGTTGGATCAGTCGACCAGATGGCCGATTGGTCTGTGGTCCAACTCAACTTGTCTTGAAAGGTGCTGGTGAAAGGTTCACCAGTGCTTAAAGAAAAGTCCTTGTCGGATGCTCCGAAGATAGCTTGTGCGATGAAGCTAGACAACAACATTTGCACGAGTCGAACGTTTTTGATACTGTTGATAGCAGATAGTATCATGTAATGCGTACTCTGGATGAAATTTCATCAGTGCATTAGCGGCAGCCGAGAGCTCCTGCCAGCCTCCGGCATCTCTGTGACCAAACGGGTATAACGCGAAGTCGTCTCTGTGGGTGTTCTTATACCACGACATCGCTTTCGCTATCGAATCCGTGCTTAAGCCCGACTCTGTTGGAAGACCGCTCTGCAACGCCTTCGACGGATTGAGCGTAGTCTCTTCCCCAGTAATCTGAGGTGCAGGTGATGCTATATAGGTGCAACTCGGAATCAGCACGCGTATCGAAAGCTGTCCATTCTGTGGTCAGACTACCTTGAGCGAAGCCACAGAGAGTAACCAGCGCCAAAAGGCTGCAAGTCAAAACCATAACTGGACTACTTGGATGAACGTCTTCGGAGTTGAACCTTGGTGAATGTATCTGTTTGTTAATTGAGAACTGCTTGAATGTAGCTCCCGATGTGAGGTGAATCGTAAGGGCGACATTAGTTGTGGTTCAATCGACTGGTATTTATGGCCTACCTCGCACGAGAGCAAGTTGACGGGTGCTCAAGAAATTGTCTGCGAGTTGCTGCAGAGGACAAAGGGCTATGTAAGTGATGAATGGGCATATGTAATATGCACTGAGGTCACGCCAGAGCACAATGAAGGTGAATGAACATGGTAAATGGAGTCGTCCGCTAGGTGGGGTTAAGGAGTGGAAACATATGAATGGAGACACACCCGAAATACGACGCGGAACTAGGGCAATGAATGTAGCCTTTGATCATACCATACTCGCTTGAGCTTGAGATGAAAGGGGTGCGGTCTTTCAAGCTACGTTGCCCAACTTGCCTTTGCCTTTAACCATTGCAACATTCATAAACTCTTAATGTATACGGGATAAAACGCTGGACAAGCAGGAATAGACTAAAGGGCACAAAAGGGTACGATTTAGAATACCTACAAAGTGCAATACGTCGTCAATACATTGAAAAACGGACATTGGGAGGGTACGCATGGCCGTAACATCATGAAAGGAGTCAACTGATTATGTGTTCGGGTCTGGCACCAACAAAAACTTCTTTTTCACGTAACTGTTAACAGCCTAAGCCAATACCTTTGCGCTGACCGCAACTTGTAGTTTAATACAAGCCGTTCAAGTCTTAGCTTTGATGGTAACGTCAGAGAGTCCACCTAGCCAGTCTCAACGCCTGAGACCTATGCAGTGGTTATGTAACACTCTTTGTGACTTGCCTAGCAATCTCTACCTTGTATGTGATGACTAAGGCTTACGACTTCCTCAAAATGATACTAAAAGTATTGTACTGATAACTTGATCCAATCATGGCGTGTCATGACTACATAGCATTACAGAGTGTGGCAAAGATTTCCCACTTCCTACATAGTTATTAGGGTTGTCTAGTAGTAGCTGAAACAAAGCTGTAAGGCGCTTACAGCATTCAAGAAAAAGCGTATGCGTTTTACAATACTGCAGTGTTCGGCTGGACGCACTTATCGATCTCTGCGCACTGAGGTGTTCATAGAGTGAGGTATGTGAAAGCTCTATATATCTTAGCTACTTAGAGAGAGACCACGGCCACGTATCGGCGACAGATGAAAGGTAGCATACGTACAGACGGAATATGAGGGCCAAAGGTTAGCGCCGATGTATCACCATTTTCCTTCAAGCATCGTCGAACACGGATCAGTCTGCTTTACAAGTTTCGGAACAGAGGAAGCGCACGAGATTCTCAAATGGCTGAGTCTCAATCACGGTAATGTATTTTGAGGCAAAATCGTGAGCATCTCTTCTCCCTTAGCTCAGTGGTAGAGCGCGACACTAGTATCATGGATTCTGGAATGTCGAGGTCAGTCGTTCAAATCGGCTAGGGAGAATTACGTTTTGCATGTCGTCAAGCTGGACGGCTTGTATTCCTCTTTTGGCGAAGTCGATAGGTGTATATGATTGAGTTTGCAAAAGGATGTGTACGGAGCCTACTTGGATGCCGCCAACAAGGTTTTGTCACGGATATGCTGTTTCACGGGCGCTGCCACTTTGTGGGCAGCCTTTTGATGATCGTTCTCGAGAAACCATGAAACCAGGACAGCGCACAAGACAGTCGCGCTCTCATCGATTGGCTTATGTAATCAATAACAGCGGGTTGACGGATAATAGCGTTCGTTCATAACGTTCTTCTTCATTTCCTTATTCTTCTGCCAACCTGTATATGCTCTTGTGCTCTTCTTCCTCCGGTATAACTTCACTGCTCCAGGCCTCATCAGTATGAGTACCCCGACAGGACGTGCACGTCGGACAGCAGCATCAGCAGCACGCGACGCCATCTCCACGGCCGCACGTATTCACTCGGCAGCGCTGCTTGAGGATGAACAGGTCGAAAGAGGTAGTCCTTCTCCTTCCTCCGGCGGAGGAGGCAGGCGTCGGACAACGCTGGGTAAAAGAGTCTCGTATGCTGAGATTCCGGTGGATGCGGATGATGATGGCGATGAGCTGATATTACGAGGGGATGACGATGCAGATGCGGATGAAGATGATCATGATGTCGATATGGACGACGGAGCGAATCATGGAGCGGACGATGCTATTGATCTTGATGAGACAGGTACGCTCTTCTTCCGCCTTCTTTCGTGCCTGGTCTTCTGCTGTACCGTCGCATGCTAACAATCCGTATTGTTCTTCAACATAGGAAGTGTCTCTTCAGCAGATGCAACGCCAACGATAACCCGTACACAACGACGGACGCGCGCTCCTGCAGTCGGACGAGGTGGCGGAAGACGGAGGGGCAGAGGGAGAGGGAGGGGCGGAAGGTCTGGATCTGCGAGGGAAACTGGGACGGAGGATGATCAGGACCAGGAAGAAGCTGCGGATGATGGAGATGACGGAGAGGATGCGCAAGCTGTTGAGGAGGCTGGGACGCCCGTTGGTGGTACGAGTGGTACAGATGTCGCGGAGAGTATGTCATTGTTCCGCTTTTGTTACTCGTCGATGATCCTGAAGGCTGACCATCTGAAATTGATATGGATAGTTACACAACATAAAGTGAAAGGTGTCTTGTACGACGTGATCAACGATGAGATCGAGATGGAGGAGGATCCGCGGGGAGAAATGAAAGTGGATGCGAATGGTCGACTTCTCGGTGGTATGTCTTCAACTCTACGTTTTCTCATTCATGTGTACTAAATAGATATTCCTGCTTTTTGTGGGTGTCTAGGACGGGAATACAAAGTATGGACCCTGACTTCTGCCGACCGTTCCGACCCGCAAAGGCTATACGCACTTTCAATCGATATCGCACGTACCGTCGGCTTCGCGGATTCATCAGTCATGTTGCGGCGTTTACCCATGCTTGTGAAAGTCTCAATGACACAGTCGGAGAAGGAGCAAGCGATCGAGGCCGGCAAGGTGCAGTCGAGTATGAGATTACGGAGCGTGACGATGATTCCAGTCAGGAATGTGTACAAGTATTTGGGGGCAAAGATCGTAAAAGGTGAGTTCCGGCTGGCGTGCGATGATAAGGGGAACGAATACTGAAGTATGGGATGATAGATGGTCGATATGTGACCGACGATTATTACGAGGAGGCAGCTAGAGAGGAATGCGTAGAGAACGGGATCGAGCCGGGCTCACTGGTGCCTGATCGACCTTATGCCGTGGACCAAGATCATGCCGACCGTACGAGTGGTGGAGGTTATGGCGCAGAACGCTCCATCGGCGCGCCATTCTACTTTCCCGGTGGACCAACAACGCATTGGGGCGGAGCCGGCTGGAACCCATGGCATAACGCCGGACAGGGCAATAAGCGTGCGAAGCTGCAGGGCCAAGGGTTCACACGGGACAATTGGATGTGGAAAATGGCACAGGAGGCGAGGGAACGGGAGAGGGAGATCAGGGAGGCTAGGGAACATCGGTTGGTGGATTTTTCAGGAGAACGGTTGACGGTATTCTACGAGCAGTATGCGGGAGATGAGCAAGCCTCGGGAAAGCAGGGGATTAAGACGGATACGGCGGTGACGGTAAATGGTTCGACAAAACAGGAGCAAGCGGAAAGACGGACCACGCCGCTCGCGCAGGATGTCGCAGGGCTTTTCGAACGTGATGATGCATTCCGACAACGGTACCGGCAGGCGACGACTACGCAGAATGAAACCTTTGACGAAAGCCAGCTGATGGCTGGGGCTGGAGATGTGGGTTGTGTGGTGGTCGAGACCCGGGCAGAGACTATGTCGAGGCACGGACAGAGCGCGATCAAGCTCAAGGCGGGTGTATATCGCGGGATGTACGAGGTACGTACTAAACTTGGGCTCCAGGGGCGAATCTCAACTAACGAAATTAGATGGGTTTTCTGACAGCCACATACGAATACCCCGCATGTCCGCCAGGACCTTCAACCGACGCTGGCGTCCATGGACAAAATCGCGCTCCTACCGCAGGTGGAAACCAAAAAATCGCGTTTTCGATGGGATCCGGATCATACGTTTGCTTCTACGCTCACGCTCCGAAGGATAGGTCCGAGCGCATCAGCAGTTTACAGTTTGGATTATGCTTTCGAGGCGTCGCCTCAAGAGGACCTCGACGAGGTGGCTCAGAAGGAGCGGATGGTTAGAGAGGCAATTGAGTGGGACAGACAATCGCGAGGCGTGTAGCGTGATTTTGATTCTTGCAGCTACGTTATTTTGAACATTCGCTTTCGCTATGGCCTCTTGTACTTGAAACGATGTTTGAACATTGTTTTATCAATTCCATGTTTTGCCATACAACTAACTAGTCTTCAATTTTGAAACGTCCGTTTTCAGGCGTGCATAGATCGGAGCACCTTGTTCCAATCGTCGTAATCGGCGTCGACAATGAGTGTATCCACACTCATAGCCCTCCAACTTTTCAGCCATGATGTCACGCGCACGACATGGGGATTCGACCTGATTGACTCGTTCGACGAGAATTCCGTTCTTCTGCCGTCGAGATTCCAAGACGCAGACAGCATCTTTGCAATCTTCCGAAGGATCTTGGACGCTCTTACCGCAAGAGCACCTACGTCCGGCCAAGCAGTTACGCCATCAAGCAACTCGATAGCATCGTGCAATGCTTGTTGCATGTCTTCTAAGGATTCAGTGTTAGCAACTGGGTATGCTGCTGCGCCGTGAGATTGTGACTTGTCAGCCGCCGCGTAAGCTATTTCAACTCGGGCGATAAATGCGAGGAAAAAGGCGGCCTCAAACACCCTTTCGACGCTAAACAACCGAAAGGCATGTTTCGATTCTTGTAGTCGCGCGGATTTCTGTATGCGAAGAGCTCTGAAACAAAGCTTTGATAGCTTGGCACGAACGGTATGTGGCGTTTTAATCGACAAATACGCGTTAAGTTTCGGTCGGTAAAGGGAAAGTCGAAGGCTATAGAGGAAAGACTGTATATCGATTCGATGGAAAAGTGAATGTGGATCCTGTACATTCTCCATTGTCTTGGTTGCTGGTGAGATTTGGTAGTAGCTGGGTAAATCGTCTTCACATGCTTGAAAGGCAGCATCGTAGCGGTCAACGGCTTCGTCCGAGATGTCTGCAGCAGTATATGCTGCCAGTGTATCCATAAGAGGGCTCATGGATTTGGCAATGTGTGCCATAACAATAAGATGGACGACGGGCGCGGAGGTATGCTTGTAATCGTGGTAGGGTAGTGTTGAGAGCACGCCGGTCGAGAGCTGGTACAGCTCCGGGTCAGAGACGACTGCAGGAAGCTGTGTCGACATGTGATGATCGTGGATCACGTAGGGTGTCGATGTTTCACTATTAGAACAGCTCGATCAGCTTGGAGCTCATAAAAACTCTGCTCGAACTCACAATGCGTGTAATCTGTCCGCGATATACAACGTATAGAACATTCGTCTCCGTAATTCGCGCTCGACAGTCGGTGTATCTGGAATATGATCGGATTAGCTTGAACGAGCACAACACAGCACCCATAAAGACTCACTCTCGCGTTCACGATGCAGTTTAATCGCCTGCGCCACCTTGATACCTTGCAGGAGGTACATACCTGCCCCAATCAATCTTTCCTCGAACCTAGGCTTCTCGCCTTGTCCTGTAGAAATATCTATACCCGCCTGCGCCGCACACATCCTGGCATATCGATAACATACGAGCTTCAGGCAGACTTGCATAGGCGAAGGCGAATCTTCTGCATCTGCAAGGACAGATGCGAGAATGGCGTGATCCATGTACCGTCGATGCAGGGGTGTTTTATCCTCCATGGTGGACGGAGGCGACACACCTGGTCGTCCTGTAATGATGCGGTCGAGTCCACGTGGATATGCGTGTGGATCCACTGAGGAAAGCATTAGCTGAGATGATTCTTCTGGCAAAATGCGTAAGGCATTGGCCAGGATGGCAAAGGCTAACGCCAATGTTGTTGCGTCCCCAGCTTTGAACGCTTCCACTGGCATGTGTTGTTGACCTTGTCCCTGCTGCTGAGTCGAACGACGATGTAACAAGTACCTGATTTCGTCCAGGAATGGCGCTTGGAGGAGCGTCACCCCTTCAGCAAGGAAGGCATCCTGAAAAAATGTTTGATATAGAATATGTTGTGTTCCAGGTGGCGGAAGCACGGTGATCAGCGCTGCGAGACTAGAAGCATATGGTGATGACGAGCTTTGTAAGAAAGCAGGCATCGAGTCATGGCTCATTGCGCGAGCAGAATAATCTATCGAATCGCCAGCCCGGCGGTATGGAGGCTGATCGTATCTCATCCCAGGCATTGCCAATCCCATTTGCTGTGGAGGCGGCGGAAGATACCCTTGACTTCCTTGATGATTTGGCGTAATGCCACTCGGGCCAGCCGCGAGAAAGGACCCGGCAGAATGGCTGCCATGTGCCATTACCGAATGCTGTATCTCTGGCATGAATCTTGACGACGCCTGCTGATGGGTTGCATGCGCAAAATTCCGTCCCCCGGGTGGCAGAGCGCCGTTATGTCCAGCAAATGAGCCAGACATGCCCATCCCATACCCGCCTCCCGTTCTACGAGATAACGAAAATCCGCCACTGGGAATTGAAGGTGGTGGCGGCGGTCTACTGAAGTCGGCGGAATACCTCGCATTCGGTCCAGCTGATTGAACATAAGTATCGCCACCCCCGTTGGGAATAGCATGATGGTCTTCACTGCCATTGCTTTGAAGTCGCTGTGAGTCTTCTCCTCTGGTGCGACGGGGAGAGGTAATCCGACCTTTCTTGTGTTTTGAAGGACGTTGATCTTCTTCGACTAGTGCGAGGATCTACAAAAACACGACAAGGCGTAACGCTATTGATTCAGTATCATAATCCCCTTTGTCGCGCTCCGGGTACCCACCTCTCCCTCAACATCGCCCTCGGTCCCCGCACTACTCCGCACTTCCACCGTGCTCTTCCGCTTCCCCGCTCTTCGCTCTGCAAACGGACTGTCACTGCTTCTTGTGGCTGCCGCATCTGCAGCAGATACAGCTTCCGGTCCAAGACCACCCAAGAATCGTTCATGCGCTAAATTCACACCGCTCGGGCCGGTCGCCTGACCGTGGCTTGTGGTGCTACCGCCTAATAATGTCGATGCTGTGATCGATGATGATGATTTATATTTGGTTGATCCTGCATGTCCTGCGATGTGTCCATCTCCGCGCGGCTTCGTCTCGCGGGGATCGTGAGTGGTGGTGGTAAGCGGATCATCAAGGCTCGATGAACTATGCGTTCGGCGCATTTTTCGCGGAACGGACCCGCGTTGTCGATTACTGCCTTTTCGACTTCTCTCACTGTCATCCGATTCTGCCGCGGATTCTTCGTCTTCCTCCTCGCCTTGACCGTCGTTGTTGTGCGAGTTGCCGACGGCGGACTGGTCAGCCCTAGATGTTCGGCTGGGAACGTCTCGACCCTGGCTTCGTTCTCCACGCGTACTGACGTACCCGACGTACGACGGGAAACAAAGTCCACCGCCACTGCCGTTGGCTTTCTGAAAATCTTTACCTGCGCCGTTCCGGCTTCCGCTTCCGCTTGCGGTTGTGTTCCCATTGATCGTGCTGCCGTTCTGGAACTGCTGCTGTGGTTTCGATACAGTTCGTTCCTCCGCGTTCTCGTCACCTGATGATATGCGGCGTGATCTCTGATTTCCAGAATTATTCGAGCCAGCTGCCTCTTCGTCTTCGTTTTCCTCCTCTGCCTCGTCTTGATCCTCCTCCTCGTCGTCTAATTCATCAACTTCATCACCATGACCGTGTCCATTCGTACGTCGGCTTGTCCGGCTACTTGTAACAACCTGTCGAGGTTGGCGTTTGTTGTGATTATCGTTCTCCGCTTCGCTTTCGGAGGAGACCTGGGAGAGTTGTGAATCGGCACCGCCGAAATGTTCCCCTTCCGAATCTGTGAACTCTCGGTTGCCTCGACGTGAAGAAGGTAAGAGGGAGCGTCTCGCTATGTTATGGTATGGGGCGTGATAGTATAGTATGAGCATGAGAAGCTGCAACGGGATAAGGAAGTCGGAAGGAAGGCAAATTACGTACGATCGAGTTGCGTCACACTCGTCCCTGTTGAAGTCTTTTTCCTATGAGACTTTTTCGAACCCTGTGCCGCTGTCGACGTTTCCTTTCCTCCGAGTGATGACCCTGTTTTCCCGGCCGTGCTCGTACCAACGGCTCCTCCCAGCGACGTCCCAGCTGCAGAAACTGCGGGCGTCAAGACGATCCCTCCCGGATAGACACATACCTTGCCACCCCTCAGACAACCCCTGCATGCTTCTCCAGGTGGACCATGATCGCACCGCTGTTTCCTCTTTCGACAGTTTGTGCATGATGAGCGGTTTCGGAGGGGTAACACTGGAGTAAGGGAGTGTGAAGCCGGTGTTGGTGGAACTGCTATTGCCGCGTGTTGCATTGTCTTGTTGTTGGATGGTAAAGGAGCCGTGAATGGTGGATACGGCAGTGGGACTGAAGATGTATATGATAAAGGAACCGGTAGTTCGGAAAGGGATGGACCGGGTTGTATGATGTCGTTCGGCATCCCTGCAAGCGCTTGTGTCGTAGGTCCAGCAGGCGGTAGTCCAGCCATTTGCGGATCTGACGTGGTCGATATGGATGGTACTGGCTGTAGTACAGACGGCAGTGGCTGTGAAGTGGCAGTGGCCTCGTGCACGGTCGTCCCTGACTCGCTACTCCTACCCACATACACCGACGGTCGAACATCATTTGTCGGTACCTCTGAATCAAACATGGGCGTAAAGCGCGGCCGTGTGCTTTCCTCGTTGTCATGTGCAGACCCCTCCATGCTGCTATTGCTGTCCTGCTGAATAACGCTGCTGCTTCCCTGAATGGTCCAGGTCGTCGTGACCGGAGGTTCAGGCGGCGCACCCTGCTCCATCTTAACGTCCATCAACGGTCTTGACTGCTCTTCAGCATGTGTTTCCGACATGGGTTTACCGCATTTGCTTCTACTCTGTTCGCATACCGGTATGTCACACCTCGACTATCAGTATCATATATCACCTACGCAGACCTCGTCCGCCCCTCCGTTCCCCTCCGCACGACCGCCGGAATTTCGGAAGCGGGCGGCCGGCGCAGTAGCCACGGCGCCCGGAGAGTCCAGTCATCATTTCGCCATATTCGTTCTATCGAGCTTTCCATCGTTGGCCGTCGTCGAGCCTTCGGAGGCGGAGGAAGTAACAGGACACATATACAGAACAACATATTTTCCATCCAATACAACTTCTGATTACAACTCTGCCTCCTCCTCTTTTTTCGGCTCCTCTTCCTCCCCTTCCTCCTGATTCCCGGCCGTCTTCAGCGGCGCCGCCGCACCAAGTACAAACCGTTCCATGCCTTCACATTCACTTCCACTGCCTTCCGCAATAGGCAACATCATCGGACTCGCCGTCATTCCTCTCCCCTCCTGCTCGTCCGCATCTCTACCCGCGCCAGTCGGAACATCGAGAAGCCACTGTTTTTGTCGTTCTATAGCGGTAACAGACGGTGTCGGTGGCGCCGAGGGAGCGGGAGAGTCGCCGGTTCGAGTGGAAGACGAGGCGAGTGATGAAGCGCTTAGGGTGCGTCGTCGGCGTTTTACGTTTCGCATTAATCTGGTAGGGTAGATGTGATGTTAGTATCCAACCTGTCATGGTTTGCAGACAAAAGAGAACATACTTCTGAATGACTTTGAGTACCGTACTATTTATCACGCGACACAAACACATCAGCCCTCTCTTCCGTACGTATACCCACAGCCATGGCCTATGTCAGGCAGGGAGAAAGAGACCCACAATAATTGCCGGAAACTTGTGATCGCTGCACCAAGTTCTTCCTGTGTAGGCTCGGCCACATGTTTTCCGATCGTGTACAAGTTCTGTAAAGATTCCAGATGTAAATTAGTTAAAGTTCATATGGCAAGCCAACGAGTGGGGGCGGCGAGAGGTTAGAAAGTGAAGAACAAAACGTACTTCATCGGTCGTCGGAAGCGGCTGGGAACCATTAAAGGTGACCCATGCTTGTTCCTACAAATCAGCATATCCCATCATGCATAAATATCATTAGTTTCTTTTCATCTGCCGCTCTGATCTATGCGCGGCTTTCGTGAAGTGATGGACGTACCCTGAGATCAGTCATAACGATCCTCCGTGTCGGATCTTTATCCAGCATCCGACGTATCAGGTCACCAACATCGTCGTTCCATTCAAGCGGAATAGGCACACTTTGTCGTTTCGGAGTTTCAGATGTGCATCTGGGTCAGCTACGACATACGCGGGGAAGCAGATATACGGCGGAAGGGGTTGTGGGACTGAGCACTCACGGTCGGTCCCTGATCGCTTCGAATAGCTCCAAGGGGTTTGCCGCTTCGAACGGTAGTCGGCCGCGTAACATGCAGTACAAGGTTATACCTGTGAATTGGTCGAGCGAGATTGATATATGACATGACGAGCCGCGTCAAAGAAGCGAGGAAATGGCTGACGTACCAAGACTCCATATGTCGACCGCTTTGGCATGTATATCCCGCTCAGTCGCTATCCACACAAACTGAATTTAGCGTCGACGATATCGCTCGATTTTGCCCGGGAAAGGGAGGCCACTTACAAACAGCCGCTTCTGGACTCATAAACGCTGGACTTCCGACGCTCTTTCTCATCCTGTCGTCTCCGGCGCGGAACATCTCCGAGACGCCAAAGTCGCAGAATTTGACGATCTTTCGGTCCTCGGAGAGGAGAACGTTGTCCGGCTTGATCTACATGCGGGAGAAGGGCATTAATAAGCAGGTATACACGCAGTGGGGCAGAAAGCTGGATCGAAAGTGGACGTACATCACGATGCGCAACGTCATTCTCATGCAGATACTCCAACCCAAGCACCAGCTGACGGAAATATTCCCTTGCAACTTCCGTTGGTAGAGGTGTTGTCGTGTCCCCGAGCTTGATATCCATGACGGTTCCACCAGACATGAACTCGAGGACGAGGTAGAGAGAGTCGGAAGTAGGAACGTCGATTGCTTCATACAGCAAGACAAGCTGTAATGTAGCGCGATCAGATACGTCAACTTACCTGACAAGAGGAAAGCTTACATTGGGGTGACTGAAAGGGGCGTAGAGTCAGCACAAGTCCACCTTGATATGATGAATCAACTCACTCTAATTTCTTCATCACGGCGATCTCTCTCCGAATCAGCTTGAGCGGATCTCGTCGTCGAGACGACAACCTGCTTTCTTTTTTCTCCGCTTCTGACCCATCTGCGCCATGACCACGGTCTTTGACATCCGTCGCGTCCGCCTCGCCGTCCTTTCCCCCATCCTCCTCCGACTCTGTCTCTGTCTCCCTATCTTCCTTTCGCCGAGCGGCTGGCCCACGTCGATGTCGGACCTCAAGATGATGTTGCCTTCCCAGCCGATTCTTGGAAAACTCTTTCAAAGCCTATCGTCCCCACACTGTGCGCATTAGCGGCTGCTCCGATTTCATAGCAGGCCGAAAGGATAGGGAAAGACGCACATAAGCAGCTCCTGTACCAACGTCAATCGCCTTGTATACATTCCCATACGCCCCCTTGCCTATTAGTTTTTGAATCTTGAATTGGTTGACTAGGCGTTCCCCCATATCGCTTGAATAATGCTTCGCATCCAGCGTTTCCCTGACCCTATTTTCCGGGCGCGTTAAAGCACATGGTTAGCATTCCCGGCGCTCGCGCAGATTACGTTGAGCGATGAGCAGAGAGGAGAAGAGCGACTTGCCTGTGTGTACTGCTTGTTCTCCGATGTGGGCCTTGCGGCGTGAGACAGCGTGATCTCGCACTCGCATCACTTGCAGGTTCATCGGCGCTCAACATCCTTTCTTTACCCTTTTTCCCGGTCCCATTTACCGCACCTTCCCCTGCTTTCTCCGCATTCTCCCGCTCGTGATATTCTTTCCTCTCCCTATTTACGGTTCCGGGACTCGGGGTGTCGTACCCGAAACTCTCGCTCTTTTTCCTTGAGTCGTGCATCTCTGACGCTGAATGGCTGATAGGCTCCTTTGCAGCAATAGCCATCGAATCAACACGTTTTTGTTCCGCCTGGCCATCCCGTTTGGTTGAAGAAGCGCCTTTCCCGTTGTCCTCTTTACTGAGATCATCCCGTCCATTGGCTTTTCGTTCCTCTTCTCCGTCTGGACCACCGGAACATGCCTGTTCAACCTCTTCCGGCAACGGCTCGAAATACGAACTCCGCAGATGCAGGGCATGATGTGCCTCGCCGTTGATGCAAGGCGTCTCACATGCAGATGCTGTCGGGCTTGTCGAAATCGCTCCAAAGAACGGCTCTACAGCAGGTGGTGACAGGTGGATTGCCGAGTCTGACCTTGTAGTTAATGGAGGCGAGGGGAGCGGTGATGCCGTTGGCGGGGTTTTCGAGCGATTTTGCTGTGGAGATGATGGACGGGGTGATGCTCCGCCGGCGGAAGGAGACAGACCGTCTTCTTCTGCTGGAGAATCTGTAATTTCCACTTGCTCGTCGTTCTCTGCTTGCTCCGGTCTCATATTACCTGTAGAGGGACCCGATGAGCCTATTCCGTGCGGACGAGGAGCAAGACCGAGCGCTACAGTCCGGGATCGAGTAACGGGGTCAGCCAACGCATCCAGCACTTGCTCGATTCGATCGTGTCGCAAAAAGACTTACGGTGATGGTCTGGTGACGTAGAACGGGAGCGAGCACGAGTGTTCTTCACACGTCCAGGCGCATCGCCATTACTGGCCGAGTTCTTCTTTGATGCACTTTGCCTCTCTACGCCAGTCGGTGCGAGAACGGTGTCCTGCCTCTCGATGCCGAAATCCCGCCCATGAATTATCCCTGTATTGCCTTGACCTGCTTCACCAGCCGAATTTCCGGTTTCATTGTCTCCTTGAGGAGATCTGCCAAGACCTTCCATCCGTTTCCTGAGCCATCCCGGCAGTTCGTCGTCGGAACCTTCATCGTGTTCACCCGCTGGAGAGTCCGCAAAGATCATTTCGTCGTCATTTATGGCAGGTCCAGTTTTATCATGCGGAGTGAAGGGAATGCCGTCTGCTTCGTCCGAAGGAGAGTCGAAGATGGTGATTCCTGCGTCTGGGTCATCGTTGTTGTTATTGCTGGTCTCCTCCTTAGTGTTGTCCTGCATCGCGTTGTCGACAGCAGCGTTTCCATTCTTTTCATTCGCACGCACAGCCTGGTGACCTGATCGCTTCTGATCTATCAGACCGTCATCTACCTGTGCCACTCGTGTATCCGACCCGATAGGCGTAGGAGGAACAATAACCGGTGTGTCGGGAATCTGCATATCCATTCCTCGCTCGACAGCAGACAAGGGCTGTTTTATCTCGTTGGAAGGTACTGGAAGCCCGGCATTTCGAGGGCGGGTGTGGAGGCTGCTCAGAGGGTTGGGTACGTTTTGTGTGTCAATCTTGGGAAGACGTGGAGGACGAGACATTTCTCGTGTTTAGCGAGTGAAGTCGAAGATGGATGGGGATGGGAAGAAGGGGAAGTGTTGAACACCTGGTGCTGAAATCCGAAATACCGCAACGGGCCCGGGTGAGCAGATCAGATAATAGATACCGCGAGCTAGTGATCAGGAATTCGGGAGCATCCGAAGTCTATCTTGATTCTTGATCTTCTTGATCGAGATTTGGTCTTTGGTCTTTGGTCTTTGGTCTTTGGTCCTTTGCCCTGCCAGCCGTCTGAAACGTGAAACGACGATATAAGAGTCAGAAATGTGGTAAGTGCTATCACTTGATACATGCTCTACCTCCCTAGATCCTAGTTAAGTGCTTTGGCCGTGTTGAGTACGGTATTGAGGGACTCGCCCTATAGGAGCCCTCCACTCAACACATTCAATCAATTAGCATGTTTACCTTTTTGTGGCCGTAGAGTCGACAACTTATGGACACCGCTGTGATACCTATGTAAGATTGTTTAGTGAGTACGTTATTGTGTTGTCATCTTGTTAGGACATGACGTTCCGTGGTGCGCGCCTTTTCACCTACAACGCTACTCAATTGGTTATGGCTTTTGTAGGAAGCCGCGCTAGGTCACATAATGGGCTACCTCGCCGCCTGAGACTCCGTCAATAGATGGCGGTGACCTTGTGAACATCGTGGACACAGGTTGGAAAGGATGGACGCAAACCGGATGACCCTGGCGTAGTGACTGGCGATGGTGGAAGCTTGAACTCTGGAAATTATACCCGAGGTCTCCCCAGTGAAACAACGAAAAGAAAAATTTGGGTAAACGCAGACAGCTGTGAACATGAAACTCAATCATGCCCAAACAAAGCTGAAGCCTTGCCAGGCGCCGCTAATGAGAGGAAATCTATGTGACATATAGTACAACATGTATTGGTACAAAGCGGACTGCTAAAAGAAGGAAAACATTGAGAACTTCTAACAAGAGCCGAAAATCTGTGAACATGGCATTTTCCCCTATCTGATAGCGACTGTCGTAGGGCGTACTCAAGGCGGAGCATGACTATGGTCGCGCTGTTCGCCTGGATACATGGGGTCCTGTAACCGAATCCATCCTTCGCCGAACAAGAGCTGCATCTTTCGCAGACAAGAAGTTCTCGGGGTGTTGGACCAACTTAGACATCTCTGTCGAGTCTTTTTTCTGAATGCTTTCTAACCTAGTGACGTCACTTGGAGTGAAACTGATCGCGTTGACGGGTGTCTCGTAGTAAAGTAGTCGGTCAAATGCCTGGTTATCGGTCTCGTTAGCTGGACGTATTTCGTTGTGAACTACTTTCGCATCGTCAGGGAATAGCTTTGCTCGACAATCCAAAAGGAACCAATCCTTGTCGTTGTGATAGAGAGATCGGATTCCACCATCGATTGTTGAGACGAGGTTGGGGCCAAGGATATTGTATTTCTTTTGGGGGTTGGTATTTGTCAACAAAGCCTCGTTATCTGGAGCAAGCTTGTGTAGTTGAAGATCGGGCCTCTTGGTGACAAACTGATCAACAGGATCAAGACCCGTCAATAGATACAGTGCGGCTTTGGCAGCGGCTACCCTGGTTGTCTGTAGCTCTGAAGATATTCGATCGGCGTCGCCATAAAGCTCTTGATCCCACGTGGGATGAATGGCCCAGCCCTTTCCTTTGAGTAATTTTTGAACATCATCGTCCATATATGCTGCCATCAGGGCTCTAGAGGTTGACGGAAAGACTCGTCAGATATGCGCAAGAACGGTTTAAGGAGGAACGCATCTTTAAGCACGTACAAAGGCCACGCTACAGCACTGTTTCCAAAGTTGCTCTCAGACACAGCAAATGTGACGTTTTTTGGCATTGGGGTTTTCGAGAGTGGAAATAGAGTCAAGCTAAGAAAGGCTTCTACCCATGGTCCGGTAGTCTCGTTTACCTTGTTTTCCACGCGGATGGCTGGGCTTGTGGACGAGATGGATAAGGCGACATTTTTGAAAGCTACGTGGTCTTGGAAGGAGCTACGAAGGTCGGACGAGTCGGAATTGCGTGGCAAAAAGTTACCGGGTCCTGCGCCGAAGACAGCCTGAGGTATGAAGCTAGAACGAGACTCTAAAAGACGTCAGACATGCTTGCGATGTCGCCTTTCGAACAAAATCACATACTCAGGATATAGCGACATCAACGAGTTGGCGGCGGCTGATAGTTCTTGCCATCCCCCGCCATCTCTTTTGCCAGATGGGTACAGCGCGAAGTCATCTCTGTTGGTTGTATTGTACCATAACATCACTGCCGGGGTTAGTCGATCTGGTTCAAGGTAAAGACCACCACTGACTACCGGTGATGCAGCGGCCTGGGATTCACTAGGGTGAGTCTGGGGAGTAGGCGTGGCTATGTGGATGAAGGTGGCGATCAGTATGCTTTCTGTGTACACGTATCCAATTTCACGCAGTTACCTTGCGCGAAGCCCCAGAAGGCAGCCAGGGCCAAGATGTTGTATGACAAGACCATACCGGGATGCATTACGATAAACGTCTTTGGAAGTGAACCGTGAGAGGCGTATGTGTTCAGAGCTCCCTATACTGCGTGCTTCTGTGTGTTGTCTGAACGTGAGTTGTATCGCAAGCAAAAGGTCAGTTCTGCTCCAAAATGTTCCTATTTATAGCTTTTCCGGCATGAAAGCGGACTACCGGTAACTCATGAGATTTACGTCTGACCGGTTGGAGAGGACAAAGGGCTGTTAAAGGGATGACTGGACTTTGTGCCGTATACTCACCTGATGTCTAACATACCTGGAAGGGATGAAGGGAAACAAACAATCTGAATGGGATTTTGAACTTGGGTTTGTGGCGAAGCTCGGGTCCAGGAGTAAGGAGAAATCAATGGAGGTATACTTGAAGCCGAATGGCTGATTGAAGATAAACAGAACAAACGCGAGATCACCGACTGAAACATCCTTTTCTCTTGCAATGTACCTGCATGCATTTGGGATGAAGTGGGGGATGCCGTGTTGTTCAACTTGTTTTTCAGCATTGAAACATGCATAAACCGAAAGCTTATACAACCCCTAAGCTAATACGGGATAACAACCCTGCCTATCAAGAGAGGTACTGTACAATATGATAATTGTTGAATGAGCCTTTGTTCAAAGCCAATGTCTTGTATTTACGCAGGTTTAGGTCTTGGTTTGAAAGGGGAAAACTTGTTGATACCGCCTTACTTCTGGCCGCCGTGGGCATGAGAGCTTCCGGATCGAAAACAGCCCGATTTGTGAAGGGATGTAATCTGAACGTGAAGAGTTATATGGGGACAAATGCACTCCTGGAACGGACACAGGGAAGATATACATCGCCGTACCGTTATCAAAGGGGTTCACTGACTGTGTGCTTGGGTCTGCTACCAGCAAAATCGTTTTGTTCACGTAACATGCGCGGTGGACTAGAGTTCCGAATGAATATGAGTATGGTGAATAAACGCGATTATTTATTCAGATTTGAATATGAATACGAATATGAATAGCAGCATCTTCAGATTGGAGCATAAGAATGAATAAATAACGGCAAATTATTCACTATATCGAGCCAACAATGAATAGATTATTCATATCTGAATAAATATGAATAAAAGTCTAATTTCGTGTATATGAATATGGATATGAATATAGCCTTTGGCATGACCATGAATAATTTTATTCAAGTTGAATTATTCATCGGAACTCTGCGGTGGACTGGTATTGTGTAGCTCCGTGCAAGAGTTTCACCCTTTTAGCAGTACTAACACTTTCCACCGACTGTACCATCTCTTGACTCTTCCCCTGCTGTTTTCTTTATATCAACTCCATAAGTTCGACCCTCGAGTTCCCGATGAAGCCATCTTTTTGTTACTATTGTAATTTGTAGCGTAGATAGTCACAGATAAGCTATGACCAATTCCTAGTGACGCCTTCGCTAGTTGATCTCGCCATTGTACTATTTAGGCCTATAAAGTTGATACAATGACATTCTCTACTTGCGGAAGCGGTGCCACAAGTGGGCACGACTCGCACAAGTTGCCATACCTCTTTCCTCAGAGATTCTGTCTGTAGGTTGCGCCTTCGGTACAAGTCGCACAGACGCGATTGTGCAAATGCAGTGTGCAGATGGACTGTGCTATTGTACTGTGCAACACTAAGCGCGTCCCCAAGGCCTTTGGGAAAGAGTCATTTGCCATGGTGGCAAATGCAATATAATAATATATATAGAAGCTCATCCAGTTGTAATAGGTTTGCCACCGTGATTTATTCGATTCACGATTGACCTCCCAGCCTTATATCCCAGCAACCGTCCTTCGATATATTGTACCATACTAAGGAATCAAGGTAGATCCGTCATCCAAAGTGATCTATTTCACTATATTTCGTTGTTGTAGTTATATTCTACGATACTATAGTTGCGAAAGCACGATACTTTTGAGTTTTGACTGTACCCCCCGAGGATCTAGCTCTGGATTAAATAGACATATCATACTCATATTCTATATGTTACTATCTATAAACTTACAACGTGGATGGCATTCTTACAATGAACTAAAAGGGGTCAATGTAGAATACTCACACTTCGACTTCAAGTTCCGTGTCTTTCCGATACTAGACTTCGACTTGTCCGATGAATAGACTCCTGCGGAGCCCTACTCAATATGTATATGTCTGTTGAAGGCTCTTCCTTGGGACTTTGCAGAGTAGCAAAGCAACATGCACTTGATACATGAAGCGACGCTTTGTAAAGCTATACCGCGCCTGTGGATTTGAAGGTGCAATACGCACAAAGGTGACAAAGCTGTAGAGATACAACCTAGTTGATCACGTGTAGTACATAGATATGACCATGCACTCCTTGTCCTTTCTACTTCTTACGTCAGCTTCCTCAGTCGCAACCAGTGACAGTCGCTATCGTGCCTGATATCTCACTGCACCATACTTCGCCGAAGCTAGTACTTATGAAGCGTATCATACCTCAACGCATCAGGCTTCGCCGAAGCTAGCACTCGTGAAGTTCGACATACTTCGCCGAAGCCAGCACAAGTGAAGCTACTACTTCGCCTTCTCTTACTTCGCGGAAGCAAGGACAGCCGAAGCTACTGCATCGCTTCTTCGTACTTAACCAAGCCTCCCGCATACGTATATATAGCTGGCACTTTGCTTTTCTTTGCAATAGCTCTTATGCTCTAAGGATCACCCTTTGATTACCTCTTAATTCCAAAGCTACCTTGAGTGCAAGACTTCTCAAGGATTAGCTACCTTGTCTTCCACCTTAGGTATATAGCAGTCCCGTCTTACGTAATAAGGTATTTGATAACTTGTGCTAGGATTCCTAGCCTCTCTTATCAGATTTGCCATCCGCGGAATTCTGTAAAAGTACTAGCTACGTTGTAAGTATATAGATAGTATGATATATAAATATGACATATCTTATAACTACAGAGCTAGATCTTCGGTGGGTTTAGTCGAAAGTATTACGCTTTCGCGACGACAGTATCGTAGAATATGACCATAACAACTATGTGTAATGAGATAGATCACTATAGATAGCGGGTCTACCTTGATTAATTAGTATGATATATGATAGTCAAGGACGGTTGCTCGAATCTAAGGTTGGGAGGTCAATCGTGAATCGAATAAATCATGGTGGCGAAGCTATTACAACTAAATGGGCTTCTATATATAATGCATTTGCCACCAAGGCAAATGACTCTCTCATAAGGGCTCCTTGAGGACGCGCTTAGGTGACACAGTGCATTGCACAGTGCAATTGCACAGTCGCATTTGTGCACCTTGTAGCAAAGGCGCAATTCAAAGGCAGAATTCCTAAGAGGAAGGTACTGTCTACTTGTGCAAGTTGTGCAGACTTGTGGCACTGCATCCGCAAGTAGAGAATATCCTTATATCAACACGTATAGGTCTAAATACTACAATTCAAGGATCAACTAGCAAAGGTGGCACTGGGAATTTATTGTAGTACTCAACTGCGACTATCTACTGATACAACAGCAGCAAAATGGTTATCGATCCGGGAGTCGAACTTGTCGAGGTGAAGTCGAAGATAGGAAGGTGAAGTCCTATAAGCGGAAGGTGTAAGTATTGCTTGAATGGTGAAGCTCTTGCAAATTCCCCATACCCCGATCGGTTTGGAATTCCCAGGCTACTAGGATCCCTCATACAACGACAGTACTGTCTGAAGTATATTACGTAAGACTAATTACTGGCCACCGACAGAAGCTGTGGTGGAGGCAGGACTACCACATGGTTTCCCATCTGCTTCAAAAGAGACCAAATAAACAAATCTGTGACTAACAAGTGGAGGAAAAAGTGACACGTCTGAGCGATATGCACTTCAAGATCTGAAGGGGCTGGCACGCCGGCGCAAGAATATCATGACATACTATAGTGCAGCACGTGCTAATACAAAGTTACAAACAGAGTTCCATGCTGCACAGCATAACACGAGCATCCAACGGTAACGTAGATTTGTAGGGATTCATTTAGTCTCGCTGACGTCACGGGGTGACAGGTGGCAGGATTACCCTCTAGCCGTTCTTCGAGGAACGTAATGTGCTGGTGGAATCCCCTCTTCGCTGTACCGGACTTTTCGGCTCCACAGACAGGAAGTTTTCTGGGCGTATGGTCAGCTTAGATATAGCCCACGGTGCTCGGTCCTGCACTGCTTTTAGCTTCTCAGCATCTTCTGGAGAAAGGATGATGGCGTTTCGTAACAATATGTCGGAATACGCTGGTCTATCATATGCCTGATCGTCATTCTCATCCTTAAGTTGGTCGTAGGCAACCTTCGGTTCATTCGGCTCACTAGGGGAACGTTTTGCTCTGCAGTCCAAAAGTAGCCAGTCCTTGCCATTGTGGTATAAAGGACGAAGACCACCGTCCTCGGTGAGGACTAAAGCCGGGCTATTGGAAACCTCATCCAAATCGAGCATGTTATTGTAGACCTTTTCCTCAATAGGCTCCAGACCGGTCAACAGATACAGTGCTGCCTTGGCCGCGGTCAGCCTTGATGCCTGAGTTGCATTGGATACTCGATCGATGCCACCATAGAGCTGTTGACCCGATTTCGGGTTTACGTTGTAGCTTTGGCCCGAATTCCCTCGCTTAGCCAGTTGTTCATGAACTTGAGGATTCATGTAAGCGGTCATCAATGCACTAAAAATGAAGAGAAGCGTCGTTAGGTAACAATTGCTAATGACATTTCAAGAGCCCACAAACTGCTCGGCGAAGCACTCACAGAGGCTATGCTACACCGCTGTCCCCAAGGTTGTCATGGTTGATCTTCAACGGCACCCATATCTTGAATGGCTCTGGTGAAAGAGGAAATAGGGTCATGTCTAGCCCCGTCTGCGTCAATGGCCCGTTTGTCGGAGTATTAATTGTGGTCTCGCGTATAGCGGGACTTGTTGCCGTAACTGCCGAGAGAGCAGTGTCCCAAGCTAGGCCATCTTCAAATGTGCTTCCAAAGTTGCCTGGGGAAAAGTTCTGAGGTTCCGCGCCAAAGATAGCTTGAGGGAGAAAGCTACAACGGACGACGCCAAACACAGGTTAGGCCTATTTGAGACTGGTATTACAGGGTATTGTCTCATACGCGGGATACAGTATCATCAACGAGTTGGCAGCCGCCGAAAGTTCTTGCCAACCTGTAGCGTCCCTTTTATCAGACGGGTACAGCGCAAATTCGTCTCTGTGGGTGTTCTTGTACCATAACATCCCTACCGGGGTTGATTGCATGCTTAATCCCGATGACACGGAAAATCCCCCACTGACCACCGGTGATGCAGCGATCTGGGAATCCTGGGAATCACTAAGGGGAGTCTGAGGGGTAGGCATGGCTGTGTAAGCGAAGATGGCGTTCAGTCGGCCTTCTGTGTACAACCCCCTCTTGCGTGACTTACCTTGACCGAAGCCCCAGAAGGCAGCCTGTGCCAAGAGTCTGTATCTCGAGACCATGATGGGATGCAATTCAACGAAACGTCTTGAAAAATGGACCTAGCCGAGCGTCTATGTTCGTACACTGTGCTCCCCTGTGAAAGTGGTTAGTACGTTATATGTGGAATGCGTGGTAAATGCATATATAGGTTCTGCTATACATTGTTGCTTATCTATAGCTTTTCCAGTATGAGAGCAGATCACTAAGCGGGATAAGATGAATACGAGTGGTACGAGAGGATAAAGGGCAGCCTATGCTGAATGCTCTGTGAAATGAGCGGGATATATCCTGTACAACGAGCGAATGTCCGAGATCAATGGAGGGAAACCGACAAGCGACAATATGAATGGGATTTTGTGCTTGGTTACGGCGCTAAGCTGCGCTGAGGGTGGAGTATATATGAATGGAGGTATACTTGAAGCGCTAAAACTGAACGAACCCGCGATACGTGAACCGAGTCAACCGACGCATCCTTTTCTCGCACAATGTGCTTGCAATCTTGCATGCATTTGGGATGAAAGGGATGAAGTGACCGAAGCCGTGTTGTTCAACTTGTCTTTCAGCATTGAGACATGCATAAACCGAAAGCTTATACGGGATAGCATCTCTGCCTATGAACGGATGTACTGTGAAAGATGATGATCGATGAATGAGCCTTTTTTCAATGTTTTCATGCACCAATACTCTAATAGTAATACGACATTTACGCAGGTTCTAGGTCATGGTTTGAAAGGGGGAAACTTGTTGGAACTGCGTCACCTCTGGTTGCTCTGGGCTCAAAATGTTCTCTGCAGGACGCTGGACAATAGCCCGAATTGTAGAGGGATGTGATCTGAAGAATCTGGACGGTAATATTTGATCAAAAGCGATCTATAATGAGAGTCTTTGGGAATGAACACCGGATACACAGCGTCGTAATGCCATCAAAGGGGTTGGGTTGATTTCGCCTTCCCGAGCTCCTTCAAGCAACAGAAACAGGCACAGCCAAGTTAGAATTCAACATTCGTCATGTTTCTTGGCCGGGCCTTGTCTTGTGCCCCTGTTGCCTTGAAAGCACATGTATCGTGATATTTGCTTTGGAGTTTCGACTTTGCAGAATAGCAGAGCAGCATGCACTTGAGGTCTAAGGTCACGCACTGGTCACGCTCTGTCCAGCTGTACCCTCTGGCACGAGCTGTACTGGAAACCTCTGGAAACGCAGCCCCGTGCTTATCTAATCTGCGTCATCCATTTATACTTTTTGCATCCGCGCCCAGCTGACAGCGTCGGTTGGCTTCGGTTGGAAGGATGTAGCAGTTTATACGTCATCCGGCGGCAGGAATATCGTAGGATATATAGGGAAAGAGGAGGGTAATCGCCCCTATCCACATTCTATTTCAGTCGCAACAGTCTATTGCAAGCCCCTTTCCGCCCACGAAAATACATTTTCGATAAAAGACCTGCTACAACAATGACCGCTCCTTCCTCCCTACACGCGCACTTCCAAGAAGCACTCCAAGTCCACGAAGGACCTTCCACCCCAAGCGGAACGATGAGCCCTCATACATCTGGAGCAATCCCATTCAGTCGACCAGCGAGTCCAGCGGCGGTCTTGCGTGATCAGTTGGCGTTTATTGGATTAGGACAGATTGGGAGGTGGTGTGCGTTGAATTTGGCGAGGAGTTTAGATGAGGATGGAAAGGTACGGCGCCGTTTTCTTCTTCCTTGTTTTCGTTTTGCGTCTTTTTCACTGTGTTAGTAGCTGATACGTGTGATTTGTTTGATTCTATCAGCCTCCTCTGATGGTATGGAACCGTGGCGCCGAGAGCCTCGAACTCTTCAAAGCCCACGCGGACAAAGAAGACATCCCCTACGTCGTTGCCGACAGCCTCGACCAGATCGCGCAAAGGGCAGATATCGTGTTGGCGTCCTTGGGGAGTGACAAAGCGTCTGAGGAGGTATTTGGCGAGTTGTTTAGCGCTTGGGACAAAGCAGAGAGGGAGAAGAGTACAATTTTCGTTGATATGAGCACGGTGAGTAATTTTTGTAGGTTTGAGATGGTCGAGCAGCGAGGAAGGCAGGTGGTAATCAGAAGATGAAGCAGGTGATGACGACTTAGTGGAATCGGCCCAAGCGGGCCAAGCGACATCAGCCAGACAGTCAGCGTTGAACCCAGAAGCCACCGGAGGGTAGTGCAACGCGATAGTGTCGCATTCTTTGCATGTCGTGCGGGCAATCGCGATGGCGGATTGAATAGCAACAATGAGCTTTTCGCCATTGCATACATTGCGTAATCAGGAGGAAAAGCAGCCGTAGGGCGGTCAAACACTGTGTCATGGATTGGCAACGCGTTATGCGAATGCCAGCGGGGAAGCGCGTGTCGACTGGCCTTTGTGTACAGGAATCCGCGATCTATTGGGTCAATGCAGCTTGCAGGGAGGGCTGCATTGTGAGCACGACTCATGGACGGATAGTGTTGACGCAGGATGAGCTGGAGGCGTTAAAGGAGGGGTATCTCGTCAGAGCGAAT
This sequence comes from Naganishia onofrii, assembly GCA_030039215.1. Classification (NCBI taxonomy): domain Eukaryota; kingdom Fungi; phylum Basidiomycota; class Tremellomycetes; order Filobasidiales; family Filobasidiaceae; genus Naganishia; species Naganishia onofrii. Next base: position 154,294 of record JASBWV010000028.1, on the reverse strand, counting down.
GAACGCTTTACTCGGCAATGATACATGAGTACCTTGTCATGATCGTCCACAGCAACAAGGATGCGCGCTAGCTTTAGATAATCTTTCACCACCTTCGACACGCCTCCTTCGCTGTGGCACATTCACGTTTCATCCACTGACATCACATTTTCCTTCTCTGCAGGTCGGACCTTCCACCGCAGACAAACTCGAACGCGCCTGCTCCTCCGTCCCAAACCGTCACTTCCTCTCGGCACCCGTCTTTGGCCCACCGCCACTCGCCAAATCCGCCGGCCTGATTATGGCCATCGCCGGCCAATACCATGCCAAGAAACGCGTCTCCCATGCGATCTGCCCTGCGGTGGTGAGAAAGGTTATGGATTTGGGAAGTGATGTTGAAAGGGCGGCAAAGTTCAAGTTGACGGGGAATGCAATGGTGCTTGGGTGCATGGAGTTGTTGGCTGAGACGATGACGTTGGCGGATCAGAGTGGTGTAGGCGCTGAGAAGGTATGTTGTGCTGTGTTGGGTGATGAATAATAGAAAGCTGATCAACTTGCGTATGGTAGTTGTACGAACTTATTCAGGAGTTCTTCCCTGCGCCTTCCTTCATCGGCTACGGAAAGAAGGTAAGCTTGTAGTGGCCAACATGTTCATCGGTTAGATGGACGACTAATTCGTACCTCGCTTGCAGATGTTGACCGACAACTTCAAGGCCGACGAAGGTTTCTCCCTCCAAGGCGGAATCAAGGATGCTTCGTGAGTACCGTCCCTCTATTTCCAATCCTACCTATCATCTAACCCTCTCTCCTACTTGCCAGGCATATTCGAAAACTCGGAGAAGACTGCTCGGTACCCCTGCCTATCATCGATATTGCGCATCAGCACTTGATCACCGCCCGTGCCACAGGTGGAGGACAACTCGATTGGAGCAGCTTGGTAGCTGGTGAGTTAATGGCTTCGTCTATGAAAGGATGCAGGGTCGGCCATTCGGGTAGAAGACTGATGTCTGGTTCTTTTTCGATTCAGGTGAGCGAATCGCTGCTGGTTTGCCACCTTTCAAGCGACATCTTAGGTTGGAGCGGTACGACTAGGCGCGCAGCTCACGAGGATATGGTGAGCGGCTGAACACGCCACAGATGAACATTCGAGATATGGGAAAATTTTGGCTTATCACGATAGTACAGTGTAATAATAAGTAATGAAATGAGACGGATGCACACGTACAGCTGATAGCCGCTGAATTGGTTGCCGCTTTTAGTGTGTCATTTTCGGTAAAGCACGAAAGGCTGGGAAGTGATTGATCCATGATTCCCCTTCCGAGCCTTCTATCACATTCTAATCGATGAGCAGACTGCTTGAGCTTCCACGATGCTTGAAAGGATATCTCGCTTTCTGACTGCCTTCATTCTGTTTCTAGAGAGTCGTGATATGGGCAGCCACTCCTCCCTTCTGTATCGACGTATATAGAGCGCAATAAAATCGTCGCGAAGTTCAAGACGACGAATTCTCCGGGTGCTGCATCCAGGTGCTCTCTGGACTTCGCGAACACTTGAGCTTATATCGGTGGCGGAAGAGTCACTCAGTCGTCTTTTACAATGCCGCACTTTGGCGCAGATGAAGGCTTCAGGCATGAAGAGTGAGTTGTGTTTCGTTTTTAAGGCCTGAGCTGTTACACCCCAAATCTGCGGAAGACGTGTTTCCACTCTTACGATGTGTTGTTGACACTTTACACTCGATACCTCGTCTGGATTCCTACTGTACGGTTCACTTACTATCTTGCAAAGGGTTGATGAGCTACAGAAGCTTTATCGTGAACAAGAAGAGGGACTGAAGCGCTTCCAGAGGTATTTGGACGCAGCGCAGAACATCGAAGCTCAATCCAGCATGTGGATGGAGATTGATAGGCTGAGACTGTCCATGGCGCTAATACGCACCAGGATCGACAATCAAACCATAACGTCGAGGGCAGAAAGACAACGCCAACAACAGGCGAGGGTTCGAGTTCCCTCAAGCTCCCGGCGAACAGGGTAGCGACGAAGGAGAGCCCTTGGAAGAAACCCCGAATACTGACCATTCTCGTAGCTTGTCGCGGACGGCTTCTTATCTCGATGAGAACCAGCGAGAGAACACAGCTACGGAAGGGCTCTCAGTCCGCTCTACCACAATCGATGAAGGTGACGCTACTTCCCTCTCAGTGTTCACGAGAACGAACAGCGGAGATAGCTCTACTAACTCAGTCGCGCTCGCATTGCAGGCTTCGAACGTCTTTTTCGACGTACACAATCTGAGGATGGGGCAGCACAAGGGGACCATGACACCCAAAATGCACATGATCACTCCTTAATCGCGTCTGCGGGAGCCAACACGATCGATGGCCAGGGTCCAGCAGGAGGATCACCCTCAAACCTCTCGCTTGGTGATCTGGAAAGACGAAACAGCTTTTCATAGAAGATTCTCTCTTATCTTCGCAAGTATACGTGCGGGACGGTACGCATTTGGAAGGGAGACGGATTTGAAAGAGTAGACTGGCGCAATATTGTCCCTGCTGGCTCCAGTATCTAGGGTGTGAGAGTATGTTTAATAGTTGTTCATTTCATGGTAAAGGTAGAGAAACCTCATTGGCTATGCTACTCCTCTTGAAAGTGGTAGCGTACAGGACAGCTTGGAAGCGCACGCGTTCGCGTTTTGCGACACTGTGTCGAAGGCTGAAGCAACCGGCTTACCGAGTAAGAGTTGTGGCGTGAGATTCCTTCTTTCAAGTCGAAACGCAACCAAGTCATCAAGCGGGTGGCAGTCGAGGGAAGGCGACAAAGGTGTATAGATCTGGAGAACCTGGGTGGACTGAGCGCTTCGATGGAATCGTGATGGACAATAACTCATAGGCAAAGTACCTGCGCGGAGACTGAACGTGTGTGAGTTCGAGCCTTCAATCAGCTTCTACTGCCTGAAAGGCCTGGCTGGTGAAAGATCTTGCCATCGATCAACCTCCTTTCTTTCTCTTCACCAGCAGAAGCGCCAGAAGCTTCCACAATTCCTATCGAAAATTCGCCAAGTGAAGGTGGAACATCAGGATGCTGTATAAAGGCGGACGTTCTTCCAGGTGAGGGCCACTCTGCATAGTTTGATCGTACAGTCCAATCCCAATCTTGCTGCTCGAAACTGTGATTTGCGCCGAGTACGACTCACGCGCTGAGAATGGATCGACAGAGCTTCGACAATCCTCCAGAGGAGGAGGATGGCTGCCAAAGTTTTTCTTTAGGGGATGAAAGCGAATGGGAGGAGCTAGAGATGCAGTGAGTTCCGGTCCTTACATGTGAGGGTAAAGCCGTCGGCATTTTGACTACCTGCTCACGGAACAAAATACTTTGCATGTGTCCCTTCCGCAACCGACGCCGCACTCTACCAATCGTAAATTGATTTTGAAAAACAAGCGAGCTAGGAGATATAAAGGTCGGTAATCTGCAAGAACCGTCTTCTCTAAAGACACGTGTCCCCGACTTACAGGCACAATTGCTCGATAAGAGACAACAATTTCTGGCACTGAGTGAAAACCCCGAGGAAGAACGAACAGCGGACGAAAGGACTTTGCTGGCTGAACTACGTTCGTCCATGCATGATATCACCATGGCCATCCGGCATATAGTAAGAACTGGGATTGTCGACTCCGCGTGGCGCTTCGAAGCGACGTATGAAAGGGTAGTTGACACTACGCCTGCTGAACATGGCTCAGAGGGCTCAGAAAGCGAGTTTGCAGATTTGGATGGCTTTGTTGATACGGCATGGACATTGGTAAATGTGGAAGGCGTCGGAGATCAATCACAATCACCGGGACAGACGAGCCGTGATTCAATCGCTGGGTCGAACGGAAATTCTGCAAGTCGCTTCAACGATAGACACAGCCGCTCTACTTCTCCACGCTCCGCAGCAGGATCCGAACCGGAATAGAGACATCGAACTGAAGCTGCTTCTACAATCGGGCTGCAAATTCTGTTGTCCGTGTTTGTTTGAAGATCCGAATCGTATTCCCGTTGTACTGGCAGAATGGAACGACTTTGTGAGGAGTAGAGGTGGTCGTGAGAAGGACTGGTGTGGAGTTATGTAGTTTGAAAGGCGGGTTATAGCTGCAGCAGAGAACAAGTATTAAGCAAGTTGTTCAATACGCATAGTGTCGTTGCTTCGCTTCAGGCGCGTACCAATCGTGAGCTTCATGTCCTTGCAAAGTACAATTGGTCTCGTCGACGAAGTCTCCTATTGACTACCGGTCCCCATGATCCCGGTATGAGGGTGATAAGCTGGCAGCATGACAGACAGGAACGAGTGCAGGTGTGTTCTTGCGGAAATGCCTGAGATTCCTCAGCTTTCGTGAGCGGCGTGGGGTGACGGCGGCGGCGACAGAGCTTCCTTCCTACGCTGTCCTTCCATTCGTCTCCATGGGCATATCTGAGGATACATCTGGTGACAGCCTTGGTATATGGAGCAGGGGTCATGCACAAGGACTTCGTTGTCAATGCCTGATGAGTCCATGCAATGGCTGGAAACGAAGCTGGAAACGATCGAGACTAGCCCGCTGGGCCAGCTGCTGGGCCATCTCAAAGATGTAGGCTCTATCTTCTATCCATCCTATCTTATACACCGCCAATCACGACTTGAGCGAGACAGCCTTCCCATAATATACTTTCCTCTGTCCCTAATAGATAACGACCACTCAAGATATCCTCTATACCGCTCACGAGAACAGAAATCATCGATTCAAAGCGGACCAAGATCGCAGAGGCAGGTCGATAATCTTGAGAGCCATGAAGACGGAATCACGGATTATTGGTGTAAGTCTCATAATATTGGCTAATCGCTACCTGCCATTCGAACTTCTTTTACTTTCTAGACACCTCGAACTTTTTGAAAAGGTCACTTGAAGCCTGTCATGTCATCACGCTTCGACAATCAATACGGCACGAGTCACAAGAGGATCTGTAGGCTCGAGCGCTTTGACGGACAGTGAGTATCGCTCCAACCTGGTGATGTCCGATAATCTGTTTTCACTTATAGAACGGACGAACAATCGCCAGCTATTGCCTTCAAAAGCCATCTTCCGCAGAAGCGATACGACGACTAGGCGTGCGACTTGGCAGGACATGAATAGCGTCTTGATACGCTTGGGTTGGACGATCAGATCGTGCGAGAGCATCGAATTGAAACGACGGTACGATGTATCTGTAATTAATGCAAGGGAATCGAAACCAGATGAAAGCTACGACTGTGTCAAGCTCAAGACTGTTCGGCGATCATCGGCAATGACTGAAGTACTTCGAAGAGACCTGGATCCGACGACAAGCTTCCGAGACTTCTATTGGATGACACCCAATGGATTTTTTTTCGCTTGAGTATCGAGCTTCCTTTCTTCCCCCTACTGTTCTGTCTGAAGAAGCACCCCGATGTTCAGAGCTTGTGCAATGGGCATCGCTCAGCATGACATATGAATCCATGATGTTTCGCCTTTGAAAACTTTACTTGCAAGTCTCGTTCAAGTCTTTCGCCAAGTCTCGTCCGTATCAGTATAACAAACATTGAACTATTCATTCGAATGCCTCACTTCCACCCGGACGAAGGCTATACCGGAGCATTCGTCTTTGGGGATCCAAATCCAGAGTAAGTTTCTTTCTGCGTACTAGTCTATGCAAGCCTTTCCAAATCGCTTCTCTGCTATCGCCTTCTTCGGCGTACTGAAGAATCTGTAGATCTGCTCGATACCGTATTGACCTATAACACTGATGCGTTTTTCATTCGCAAATCTTCCAGTAACAGACAGGTGGAACAGCCAAGAACGACACCTACGCCTGGTAATTCGCTACGCGCACAGCAGGGAAGACAGGAAGCACGGTTACGCGTACTAGACATACACTGATTTGGACCGGGATGCGGAATTTAACCACTCAACCTCGTCAAAGTATTCGAGAACGGCTTCAAGCGGAGATCGCGGCTCTTACGAATTCCATGCGGCGAGTCGACGAAGAAATCAGGGAGGTAGACGAGGAGAATACATCGAACACATCAGGGAGTAATGGAGCGGATGGGGTTGGAGGTCAATCGTCGGGTCTCGAACAACCTGACGGCGATGCTCGATATACAGCGGGAGAAGATCCTAACGATGACAGCTTGACCCCCATGATGGGGACAGCTTACGGCACCGAGGTCACGTCGAACACTTCCCCTGAAAGCCCGCGCAGAGGGGTTCGAGCAGAAGCTGAAGATTTCGAACGGACATTGACGAATGTCACCGCGCCGGAAGTGGGTTCCCGTGATTCAATCGCCCTCCCGGCGGCATCTAGCTCAATCCTAGCGGCAAATGGGACGGATCGCTCGTCTACTCAGTCTCCTTGATCCTGCCCCTGGTCTTCAGCAGGCCTCTCGGCGACTCTTTCAAGTAGCGGGCAAGTCTGTATTCATTCCCAGATTTTGTGTTCGCCATCTTTACGATTGGTATCTGCAAAGGATGTATGCGGGGGAAATGAGATCCACGGGCACTTGGTCGCGAATCGAACTAGACTGAGTCGTCGCCCAGATATTAGCTTGTATTTGTTGGAGATAATCTCGACCTAGCTACAGATAAAAATTAATCAGAATCATGCATTCATTCTGGTTGACAGATCTTCCTTGGCCATATACTTGCGGGTAATAAAAGCCTGAATGAATCTAGATACAACGCGCGAGGGTAGCGGACAGCCAAGCTCTATTGTGTTCGTCAGCATCTTGGCTTCCCTTCGCACGCACGACCGCTACAACGCATTGGTTGTATCGCGCTTCTTCACTGCGCAAGAAGCGTACCCTGAGAAATAGCGAATCCAGTTCAATTTTCCTATAGGAATTTCCATTTGCGGTAATGTTAGAAATATGGTCATTCCTTTGTCGTTCAAAGAATCGCGAGAACCATAATCTAGCTTTGCCGGGTCGACAAAGCAGGCCAGATGGGCTATATATCTCAAGCCCGAGGGGTCGCACTTCCTATTCGAAAGGATTTGCCCAAATCAACGAACATCCCTTCTGCGTAATATCACCCTTTTTTCAATCCGCCAAGCAAAGACACACAGCGACAATGAGTGGAACACAACAATTTGGCCAAGAAGAAGCACCAGTAGTGAAGTATGTCATTGACTGTCTTCCTCATTCACGTAGTGGTTGTACTGACGCATTGACGATTGACACTGCGCTCTTCATATTGCCTGCTGCAACTTTTTCCTTCACGATGGATGTAACAATAACTTTCAAAACCCGCTGCCAACTTGGAAACATCATATTGGCATCTCACAGTAATGGCAGCAGACCACCATTCTCGTCATCCGCTGATGAAGTTTCTTCCAGATTGCAGAGGCTCAGAGACAACGCTGGCGCGGTGGAAGCAGCTTTGTACGCCAGGGCCGCGAGCGACGGATTCCCACCGTCCGAGGATGAACTGGCGGGACTTGCGGCAATGCGGTCATTGATTGCAGGATTGCAAAGCCAATTGGATGTCTTGGTCGTCAATCATGTGGTAGGCCCACCGGAAACGCAAAACGACGATGTGAGCCATCATCACACACAACGAGAGGAGATCGTAGAGGGAAGGAGCGAAGCTGCAAATGGGGAAGCGTCTTCAGGGGAGGCTGATTGGCAGGAATCGCTCTATGGGGTTCCTGAGCTCATGTCTTTGGGGACTCTGGGGGGGAATTACACAGCCGATGACACAACGCGGTCGCCGGCGAATGCTCAGGATGAGGGCCTCGCGCAAACACAACAGAGTCGACGGACAGCCAGAGAGGCCCAGAAGAACCGCCCGCTTCTGCTAGAAGTACAACAACTCTTGCTTAACCCTCAGACCGCCTTACAACTCTCGATCTACCGAAGCTTTGGGGGAAAGCATCAGGTGTTTGATACTGCGAAGAACATGACGGGACGTACATCAGGAGAAGGATGCGTATCGAGGAGTTGAGCAGGCGGAATGAAACGATCGGAAGGGATCTTGGGTGTTCAACTGGCCCATTCATATGTCGTAGTAGATCTTCCAGAATCCAGATCATGTATAATATAGTTTAGTAGTTAGCCATGTTGACTCACGTATGAAGATAATGGCTATACTGCAGTCGATTACACCTATATCGAGGCATCTCTACGGTGACTGCACTTGCAATGCAATCCCCCCGAAGAAGAAGAGCCTGCTATCAGCTCTGTGTCGTTGATTAGACGACGTGATTGCACTGCCGCGACGTCGGACGCGAGTCGCTTCGATGGTCAGTACATCCTAGAACGAATAACCTCGTTCTGCCACTGCTGCTAAGTCGCGCTGATGAGACTGTTGATAGCAGCTCCTAGAAAAATCATCCCTTCCGAGCCTAGAGTAGCTAGAGTAGCTTAGAGCATACGAGTCAGTCGCAAATAGTCGCTTGTTATCTCGGTGCGATTATCGGTGCTAAAGCGGGCGTCGGGGCTGGCCGAAACCAACGTGAACGTCGATGAACTAACTTCTCCCCATATATACCTCAAGCTCTCCAGACTGCCTGAATCACCCGGCTTCCGTGTACAGGCATCGAGCGACATTAATACCATGGACAGACTACCCACCGATTCTTCCTTACCTCTGCAGAAACCAGACAATTGGCCAAAATGGCGTACCGTAGCGCTCCTTGCATGCTTAACGCTGTTCACCATTCCGTATCTCGGGGAATCGGTCTCTGAAGTTGGGACCGCCAACTGGATCCAGAGCGGCATCGGAGGGGGTCACCCATCAGCTGCTGTCTGCCCCGCTCAGCCGAAAGCATTGGTTCCGAAGATGGAGTTCAAGTACGACGACGAGTATAAGCGGCACTCTGCAGGTCTACTCAGCGCAGCGGTCGTGAGTTCCGTCTTCATATACCCAAGCCTTGAGTCATGCCTGATTATGTGCTTGGGTGAACAGCAAATCCCGACGGTTTCGTTCGATGATATGGGCAAGCCACAGGAGGATGCCCGATGGAAGCCGTTTTTCGAGTTCAAGGATTGGTTGACCAAGACTTTCCCGCTTGTGTAAGTTTCATGTTCTAACTTTTTAAGTGGGGGTGCTTATGGTTCATATGGATAGGCACGAGAAGGCGAATGTGGAATACGTCAATAGTGAGCTTACTTGATGGTCATTCAAGAATAACGCTGACGTCGCCGTGAATCTGGTTAGCGTTGGGCATCGTACTCACACTGAAGGGCTCCGACCAGTCCCTCAAGCCCCTCGTCCTGTAAGTCGCGGAATCTCCGTACACCTTGTACAGCTCTTGACCGATCTTTTTTCAGGATGTCGCATTACGATGTGGTCCCAGCGCCGGCGAACACCGCCGATCGATGGACACACCCTGCGTTCAGTGGGTACTACGATGGGGAGTACGTATGGGGTCGAGGCGCGGCGGATGACAAGACGCTGCTCGTTGCGCAATGTACGTCCATTCACTACTCCCCATTCACTCTTACTGAAACCCATTGTTTTCTCGGATCAGACGAAGCCCTAACCCGATTACTGGAAAACGGGTTCTCCCCGCGCCGATCCGTCATCTTCGCCCACGGATTCGACGAGGAAGAAGTCGGTGCACGACAAGGTGCTGGACAGATCGGGCCGTTCTTGGAGGAGCGGTATGGGAAGGATGGGGTTTTGCTTGTTATTGATGAAGGGACGGGGACGTCGGATGATGTTTGGGGTGCAGCGTTTGCTATGCCTGCGAATGCCGAGAAGGGGTATTTGGATGTCAAGGTTAGTACCTGTGCTTGCAACATCTACCAGGTGAATATGCTGACAAGTTTGCTCCACGCAGGTCATTGTGGGAACACCTGGAGGGGTAAGTGTTCGGTTCTTCGTGAGTCGATAATTCGCTGATGGATTTTTCGCCTGCAGCACTCCTCAGTCCCGCCTGATCATACCGGGATCGGGATCATGAGCCAAATCATTCGCTCCATCGAAGACCATCCATTCGAGCCTACTGTATGCCTTTCCCATATTCTTTCCTTCGACATTCCCAACTAACCACTTTCCTGCTGCAGCTGTCAGCCTCGTCTCCCCATCTTGGGCTACTAGCGTGCGGCGCGGAACACGCGCCCAAATTCCCCAAACAGTACAAGAAACTCTTGAAGAGCCCGAAAAAATGGGACCGACTTGCCTCGTTGTGGGCGAAAGAGTCGTTGGCGCAAAAGGCCTTGCTATCTACTACTCAGGCCATTGATGTGAGTTGATCTGCTCGTCATAACGGTAGGGTGCTATCGCGTTGTTGGCTGAGCTTTTTGACGCAATAGATAATCAATGGCGGCGTAAAGATCAATGCGCTTCCTGAACGTGTGGAGATGATGATGAACCTTCGAATCGACTTTGCATCCAGCATCAACGAAAGTCCGTAACGCCCCCTCGAATCAGAGCCACATGCATACTAACAGACAAGTCTCCCTGTTTTCATGTGTAATAGCTCAAGCGCACCTCGCTCACGCTATCTCTCTTGTCGCCAAGAAACACAACATGACATTCGCAGCCTTCCCCACCAAGGAGAAAGCCGCAGGCGAACTAGGCGCTCGGTATGTCGTCGCAGAGGTGTTTGGCATCCCGCTCGAGCCCGCGCCGTACACTGCAGAAGAAGGAGGAGTGTTTGACATGTTTGCTGGGACGATCAAGTACGTACACTCTTCCATTTATTTGCCAAATCGGGCCTTGTTGATTCCGGTGTATTCTTATAGGGCTGTTCTCCCCGGACCGAATGGAGAGGAACGTACGGTATCCCCCTACTCGTCAACGGGTAACACTGGTGCGTTCTGTTGTTTTCGCCTTGCTAAATGGTCCTTTGCCACTTTACGACTATTGTGACTGATCCCGGGGTGAGGGCTTTGGACGTAAAGATACGAAGATGTACTGGAACTTGAGCAAGAACATCTTCGTACGTTGCTGTACAATGATTGTTGGTGGAAAGACTGGGACTGACGGCGCTATCCACCGCATACAGCGATTCATGGCAGCTCCTATGGGAGGCGGTATGAGCGGTGCTGTAAGGACTCTCCTTTTCCATTGCCAATTGCCCACACATAGACAATCAGCTTACCACCCTCCAATGAATTCGAACTAAATTTTAGCACACGGTCAACGAGAAGGCAGATATCAACGCCCATCTGCAAATCCTTACGTTCGTTCATGGCATCATTCAAGCGGCGAACGACTATACTGGCAAGGAGTAAAAATCTATGCTGTGATTCACAAGACGTGCGCGAGGGGGAGATGATGGTATGTATAGCTCCGCGTTAGGATTGTGTCGGGCTGGTGTTCGAGACGGATGGTTGTAAGAGAAGAATCTAAGGGAAAGAAACTAAATGCGGAAAAGGCGATAGGACGTAAATCATACTGTGTGATAGACATTCGTTTGCTCCTACTTCAAATCGACAAAAAAGCACTTTCGTCATGTTGTCCGCTAATAGGGAACGGCGAGTGGCACGAAGGAATAGAGCCGTAGTGGCCGATGGCGGTATCGGAAACTGCCATGATGGGCAATTGGTGCAGCAACATCGCGTCACCGCAGCGAGTCCAGTGATCATCAATCGTCCTTGGACCTTCGGCAAGTTCGTCGTAACGAACGGCGAGTAGATCGGTTGGAATCTCTACCTGCCACGCTCAGCGTCGTTTCGTCCGATAAATGCGGAGTAGCTGTTTTGGGGTGCGTCTTCCCAAGTCTAAGTAGTACAAGAAAGGGAGGAGCAGATGAACATCGTGCGTGCAGCTGTGCTTACCTCCAGATGCTTCCTTGTCCAGGCTTTCAACATTCAACTGGCTTTAATCCAACTGCTAATAAGAACAGGCCTGATGATGATTCCTCCTCCACGACGCTTTCCAACAGTGGGGTCTGTCCAAACGAAAGGAGAAGCCTGGAACTCCCTATCTCATGCAAAGAGGCTTATACATGCCTCGGTTTAGCAGCTTAGCTTCGCTTTCGGTGTGACCGAGGCAATATCTAAAGTGCGTTTGCTAGAGTTTCAGGCAGTGGACAGATCTTACTACACAGGACGTATTTCATCGACCGTCGCTTATCAGTCCTATTTGACGGGACTACCACAGAACCCCACTGATGCGGCCGGATTTAGTATAGGGCTCGAATTTTTAAATTTGCTGGGCAACTCGGTCGCGACATGGTTACTCACCCTACGGACGTCAGCGATAGGGCCGATGGGATATTCATCAATATCATTGAAAAAGCTATTGGGTTTCGGCTATGTTGGTCGCCTATTAAACCACGGTAGTATTAGATCAACTTACATATCACTGACCGAAATGCAGCTCACGGAGAACGGACGAAACGAAAATGAATAGCAGCCATGCAGTCAACAAGGCAAACCAAGGTGAAGTTAGGATGGGAAGACGAGCAGGATTTCGAGATGATGGGGGAGACGCTTTTCAACGGAAACCGATGGAATAAACCGGGTATGAGTATCCTTAATTATGAACCCAAGTAAGCTCCATGCTGTGACCGTCATCCAGACAATTGTTCGGCGACTAACCTTGGTGTCTTGCTTTTCTTCTAGGACCGGAGCCAAGACTGGTGCTTTTGTTCCCTTCCCTGCCGGTCTGGACCCCACCGCAGACTTCCACACCTACTCCATCTCTTGGTTCCCCTCAACTTCTTCCAGCAACCCAGGCAGGCTCACCGAATACCGATTCGACGGCGAGCTTATCGGCACACCCTCGAAAGGCGCCTCGATTAATCCCTCGAACTTGATCATCAATCACTGGACGAATGCTAGTCCCATGTGGTCTGTCGGACCACCGTTGGAGGACGCCGTGTTGACGATCAGGAAGGTGACGGCCTACTTTGACAAGCCATTGGCTATTGCCGCGGGGACCGATGTTATCAAGGATGCCGCTTGCAGTGCTGCCAACGCTTGCAGGGTCACCGCGTGATCGCTTGTTCCTCTCTAGATCTTGCCTGTCTCCTCGCTTCGAAAAAAGGGGTTCTTTCCTTTCTCGTCTGTCCTGTAGAAACGAAAGCTTGTCTATAGTTCCAAACTCTTGTAAAAGCCGCCTTTCCGGGATCATGCAATACTATTCGTTCCTCCGTCTATTCACGTCGCCGCGTCTTCTCAACACCACAAACACCGGCTATCGTTTCAAACTCTTGTACAATGGCACTTCTATTTCAAACTCGTTTTTTCGCAACTTTCAATACAACTTTGTTTATCGGCCAATGCTCTTTACCGAATCTCTCCCCAGGCTCCCCAACAACCTCAATCGCCGCCAAATCCGAGCTCTACTTCTTCCCAGCATCAGCGCCGGCAGCACCGGCAGAAGAAGCCTGGCTATACCCCTGCACAACACCGTCTCCCGCATTGATACCATGCGCGATCACCGAGGTGGCGAGCATCCCGTCCATTACGACACTACCGACGTTGGTGCCTGTTTGGCCGATATCTGTGCGTCCGAGTGAGCGACGACGGATTAGCGTCAGAGCCAGAGTCAGGGTTTCGGTTGGTTTTGGTGGGTTTGGGGGTTAAGTTTAGGGTTTGAAGCCGGGCGTTTGAGTGAAGAACGGGTAGGAATGGAATGGGAACGAGGCGGGCCGCGAAAGGTACAGAGGGAAAGATGGAAGCGTCAAAACGTACCTTGTGCGACTTTATCCGCTTCAACGCCGTACCGCTCTTCAATCCCTTTATGAGCGCTTTGGGAAACGGACTGAGCGATTTCTCCGGCCCTAGAGATCGTTCATGCATGCGAGATGTAAAAGTGCAGTAGGAAGGCACATTGCGCATCGGCGAGTCGGTAGGTGGAAGTGGAAGTCAAAGGTCATAAAGAGAAGGTGCAAGAAAAGCGTCAGCGCGGCACTGTACGACACGGGTTTCCAATTCTTATCATGTTCAAGAAAAAGGACGACGAGCCTTTGACGAACGAGCGCCGGTGGACGAGAAAGGTAAGAAGGAACAGCTAACAGCTGAGAGCAGGAAAACGCAAGAACGGAGGGAGGGGGAGAGGGAGGGAGGGAGGGAGGGAGGGAGGGAGGGAGGGAGGGAGGGAGGGAGGGAGGGAGGGAGGGAGGAGGGAGGAAAACGAATTGAAAAGTCCGCGGGGGCGAAGCGGCGGCGGTGTCGCTGGTGAAGCGAGCGTTGGTGAAACGGTCCTCGATGAGAACGAGTTGAGAGCCGTGCAACCTCCCCGACCCCTACCTCAACCCCTATCTCTAGCAGCTAAGCACGCGACAACCTGGAACGCCCCCCGCATCCCGCCCTCGCCTCCTGCATCTCCCTTTCCGCTTCCCCTCGCCTCTCCGAGTCGGACCGCCACGACACGCCTCCCCGTGTTTTTTCAAAACAGACGACTGCCAGAATGACGCACCACGCACGTCGCACGCCGTACGTCGTCCGCCGCCCGCGACCGCGAGATTGAAGGAGATCGAATGCCGCAAGTAAGATGATGATGACGCTTCTTTTTCCCTCTTCCTCTGGCGACCAAGTACTCCACAACTTCCTGGAATTCCTGGAACTCTGTTACCGGGGATTGCAAGGAAACCCTTCCGACCTGCAGACTTTAAACTTCAAACTTCAAGAGGCCAACTCCAAAACGCAAAACCCAAACTCCAAACTCCAAACTCCAAACTTCCAACTACTTCATACTCCGAACTCCAAAGTCCAAAACCCAAAAACCCAAAACGCCAAAACCCAACCCAAAACCCAAAAACCCCCCAAAAAAAAAACCAAAAAGAAAACGTCCAAAAAACGTACCGACCGACCCCATCCACCACACCCAACTTGACCTCCTCCCACGTCTCCAACCCGGCCTGCCCGAAATTCCTCACTGCCGCGCCAGCAGCAGACGTCGCACCACCTTGTTGGCTTTGTTGTAGGTCAATCACATCGCCTCGTTCCCCCGCCTCTTTCCCCTCATTGAAAGCGGAAGAGGCAGAGGCAGAGGGAGAAGAAGAGGCAGAGGAACCGGTCCCCACGACACCCGCAGCGAGTGAGCCGAGGTACGCAGCACCGTCGTGTACCGCATGCGTGAGCGTTGAGCTTGCTGTGTGTGTGTAAGAGGAGAGTTGGTGGGTGAGGTGAGCGGTTGAGGAGAAGGTTTGTTTGGCGGTTGTTGTTGAGGGGCTGAAGGGTCCGGTGGTGGTGGTGGTGGTGGTGGTGGAGGAAGTGGTGGGAAGAGAGGCGGTGGCGGTGGTGGTGGTGCCGTGTGTGAGTCCAGCAATCCGATCCGCGACGACCCGTCCGTAGTAACCCAACGTATCAGCAATCGTCGTCCCATACCCGGCACCCGCACGTCCATCACTATCGGCAACCGCGGCAAGCTCATCCTCAATATCATACCACCCCTGTTCTTTCCAGCATTTGTACGTTTCTAGGATTTGTTGGAATCGCGAGGCCAGGCGTTCGGTTTCGGTGTATTGTTCGGGGGAGGTGCTGTGTGAGGGGACGAGTTTGATTTTTCCGAGTTGGTTGAGGGTGGCGGGTAGGGTGGTGGTGGTGGTGGGTGTGCCGAGTTCTCCTCCGTTCGGGCCTAGGTCTTTTCCCGCTGCCGTGCTCGTGAAAGTCTCGAGACCGACGTCCGCGTGAGCGTCTGGTAAAGCAGGCGCGAACAGGTAACTCGCATGTTCATGGTTTGTATCGGTTTTAACGACCGGTGTGCCTTCTTTGATCAAGAACGTCGCCTCGTGGTGATCTACTTCGCCGGTGGAGGTGCCTGTGCCGTTGCGGGTGATACTGATGGTCAGGACCTCCTTGGGATGGTCAGGCGGTGAAGCGGGTAGGAGGGAAAGAACGAGGTCGCCTTGCGCGAGGAGGATGGGTGGGGAGGTGGGTGTGGGGAGGTGGTAGGCTGAGATGTGGGGGAATGTGAGGAGGTGTTGTTGTTGTTGTTGGGCGGTGGTCATTGTGTGGGTGGTGTTGGTGGATTGAATTGGAATGGAATGGAATGAGGTAAGGAGGAATAAGGATGAGCCTTTCCCTCTTATAAGGCCAGTCAGGCTGGCGTCATCATCATTCTATCGATCTATAATTAGCTTCCGCTCTAACCAGCACCACCACCACCAGCAGCTCAATCCAAGATTATCAATACTGCTCCTCCTCCTTCCTCGTCTTTCTTTCCAAGTAGCGCGCGGTATCAACCAACCAACCAACCAACGGACGGAATGTCCATCTTTTTCAGCAAGTTTAATGTTACGCGGCAAGGTGGGTGGGTGGTGGAGCTTCTTGTTGTTTCCGATCTGTGTTGTAGCAGAGAAGAGTGGATGAGGAGGGTTGGTTGTTGGTTGTTATCGCTGATGATGATATTCTTAGTGTTCTACACAACCACCTTAAGCTTCGGAGTCGTCAACCTGAAACCATTAATCCGTACGTCCGTCCGTCTCTTCCTACCTCGCATCTTCCTTCCTCTTCCTTTTCCTCTTCCTTTTCCTTTTCCTTCTTGCAATCCTCTTCCTGCTGGTAACCCTCAAAACACTAATATCAACCACCACCACCACCACCACCACCACCACCACCACCACCACCACCATCAACGACGACTCTGTTTCCCGGGCTTTTTTTGGATCCGGTAGCTGGTCGTAAGTCACCTCTCTAGCTGTACTACCACATCAACTCGCCTCGCAACACAGACACCATCTACCTCATCCGGCGCTAACCTTCCTTCCTCCCTTCCTTCGTTCATCCTCGAACACACAGACGTCCTCATCTGCCCCCGCCGCATCGTTCCGCGTCTGCAAGACCTCTATCCAGATGAAATAGCGGACCTGTTTGTGGCGGTGCAGCGTGTTGCGCGGGTGTTGGAAGGTGTTTGGGAGGCAAAGGGGTGGACTGTTAGTTGTCAGGTATGTTGGGTGGTTGTGTTGTGTTGTGTTTGGTTTGGTTTGGGTTTCGTTTGGTAGTTTTTGCGGTTGGTGGTTGGTTGTTGGCATATATCGTATTCAGTCCGCGTTCTTCCTTTTCCTTTTCCTTTTTCCTTTTTCCTTTGCTTCTTTCGTGTGTATGCGCGGCGCGTCTTTCCCCGTTCTTTTTGCCGGCCGGTTCGTTCATTACGGGAAACGGATGAGGGAAGAGGTGTGGGAATGAGGAATGAGGAATGAGGACCGAGAGTGAGATCGAGCGGTCTTCACGTACTTGCGTTCTTGCGTTCTTGCGTACTTTGCGTACTTGCTTATTTGCATTCTGGCGTACTTGCGTAGCGTTCTTGCGTTTCTGTCGTTATTGCGCTCTGGCTGGCGTTCTTGCGTTTCTGAGTTCTTGCTCACTTGTGCTCTTATGCTGTACTTTGGAACACGGAGGAACGAGGAACAAGAATCGAGGAACGGCAATCCTAGTCTTTCTGATCTTTCTGGTCTAGTAGCCTGGTGGCGGACGACGAACGAGGACAATATGTATGTCGACGAACGGCGCACGGGAAAGAGGAAAGGACGAATGCTACGCACATCAGACGGGCGGACGGGCAGAGAATGGCGGATGGAGAACAGAAGTCGAATCGTCCAATGATGATGAGAAGGTTTGTGTGTATGGTATTCCTGTCAGAGGTCGGTGGAGGGACGCGGGTGATCGGTGATCAGTTATCAGGGCAGATCCGATCAGGTCAGGTCAGTTCAAGGTTTTGCCTTGCGTAAAGCGTCGAAAACGAACTCCAGCATGCTGCACTACGCAGCTGCTGCATGGTGCAGCGAGAAGCACGTTGAATGTAGGTAGAGACTGCAGGTGATCGTTAGAAGATGCCTTGTACGCAGGTACGCATGGTATAACAGTGGCCGACCTCCGCGCACTGTAGGCTGGTAGGCTGGTGCCGAGGACCGCCTCGCCTTGGAGGGAGGTATAGGAGCGACGTTAAAGTCCGATAGTGGAGCGCAGTGGTTTGTGGATCGACGTAAAGGCTATTTACCATGAATACGGTTCATAGTACACCCAAGTGAGCTGTGGTGATTGTTTTGCCTGTCCTACGGTTGCCCTTTCGAGATGCTATCTGTCCGACCGCCGAGAGCAATGTTCCAAGGTAGAGCCTGACGGTGGAGCGTAGCGTGTGTGTCTGTTTTTATTCGGGTTGGGTTCTCCGGCGGCTTCAAGTCCTCCGATTACCCGTTGCAGAATGAATCTATTCGGATTTAAAGGGATTCCTTTCGCTATCGTCGTAGGGTGATCAAGAGACGAATTAGGGGTTGTCTTGCTCGTTCCCAAGCAGGAGCAAGCGCGGGAGCATGTCATGATTTTCTTCGGCGTTTGGGGGTGTCGCGGGCTGGGTTGCATGACTTGAGGGGATTTGTGCCTCCACGGCTGGGAAAGCGGCAGATGACTTGATTCTCGCTACGTACGTCGCGCACGTATGGGATCCAGGTGGTTCTCTCCTTTCATTTCTGTCTTCCCTCTTGCTCCATTCGTTCATTTGTTCATCCGTCCTACCTGCTGTGAGAGAACTGATCTAATGAACCCGCAAAAACGCAGGACGGCAAAGCGGCAGGACAGTCGGTCCCGCATGTGCATGTCCACCTGATACCGCGTAAAGCTACCGATTTCGGGGGTAACAACGATATGATCTACCCCGCTTTAGAGACGCATGAACAAGGGTTGGGTGGTCTGTTGGACGAGGCTGCGCGCGGGGACGTAAATACCGCGGAGAAAGGGAGACGGCGGACGACGGGGTTGGTGGTTCCGAAGGATGAGGATAGGGTGCCGAGATCGGATGAGGAGATGTATGCTGAAGCGCAGTGGTTGGCGTCGTTCTTTGCGCCGTCCTCCGGCAAAGAAGCGGAGACGGTTCGATGAGCACTTATGCTCGCTTGGTCACGGGTAGCAGGGGTAGCAGGAAGTTCAAAATCGCATAGCATTTGTATTGGTTGCGGGTGTATCATGCTATACAGTCATGCATTCACCTTTGTCCTGAGGGGTTTCCTCTCCTCTCCTCGCCGCCTTCCGCGACGAAGTGTTTGATGAATGAAATGTACCTCGTGTTTATCTTACACGCAGGTGAATGTTGAATACACGTACCTTGCATGCGCCCTCGACTGACACTAGTGGTATGTATATAGTATACCAATCTCATCCTCACTGACTGACTGTGAGTAGTAGTATAGTAGTTGGCGGCGACCCGGCGGCCGGGCCTCGTCGATCATATCGTTTCTGGCAGTGACGAGTGAACATCTACCTCCCGTCTTCCTTCTCGAAATCAGAATTTATGCAACCTAACCCACTCCCCACTCGAATTCACTTCATTCATTCACAAAGCTCACATATACCGTGCCTTTCTCGCTCGCGATGGCTCAACGTCCGGGCCAAGCCCCGCCGCCACCGCCGCCGAGAATACCGGAATCATGGCTGAGCGCTTCAGAGCAACGGTTTTATGTCGCTGCCGTTGCTGGAGGTCTGCAGGTAAGTTACGGCACCGTCACCCTGACCACAGAATAGTATTAACGATTCTTCCTTCTGCTCGCAGGTCTACAAGCTCAGCGATGCGCTGTTCCATTTTTATCGAACGACGCTTTCCACCTCTGTTGCACCTACACCATCGACCTTTCTCTCTCCAATAGCGATAATCAACAGGTTCCTACCATTCAACCTCGCTAATTGGCTACCATTTATTTCCCTTGATGCATCAGCGGCTTCGACGTACGTTACCAAGTGGCTGGTGTGGGATTGGTTGGTTATTGCGCTTGTCATGTGGTTGAGGGTTCCTGGATTGAGGTTTGGACCTGTGAAGGGCTTGGTGTACGCCGTGTTGTTCACGTTCTTTGATGCGTTGGTGTTCGGTACCCTAGGTGTAAGCTCGGGAAAGTTGAGCATGTAGCGTAGGTCTAGACGGCTGATTTTGGACCGACTGTCAGATATGGGCACAAGCGGCACACCTGCTCGTGTTTTTCGGAAAAGGTAAGCCATTTCTACAATACCGATGCGTCACTGCTTACGCTGGCTGTGATGCATCTCTTGCGTAGTGATCACAAATACTCGCGGACAGGTGACAACGTTGGGCAACAAGGCGGCAAAGCCCTGGAAAGTCGTTGATCAGGAACAACATCTACTCGGACACCGATCGATTCGTGTTCTTCCCCACGGGTGAGTAACAGGCACGAGGCGCAACAGCAGGCGTTCCCGAAATGAAATGCTGACCGTATATTGCATGGGATGTAGAACGGCATTGTTCAACCCTCTCTCCGCGACCTATTGCCTACCACCATCAAGCGGCAGCAAATCCCTCCTTCACCCCGAAGCCGTATTGATTCCCGTCATCACCAACAATTCCGAGCCGTACAAGTTATGGTACTCGGTCCAATCACTAACCGACCCTGAATCTAGGGCAGAACCCATCCCGCTGATGGGATCTCAGCTTGTTCGGGGTGACCGGAGATTACTGCAGAAGCGTCTTGCGGAAGGTGCAGATGAGGAGGATGCCGATGATTACTATTTGGATGGACGGAACGCGCATGCTGCGGGACATCAACAGTCACAGCAGCAGGGAATGGTGCCGCCAGCGCTCCGCGCTATAGGAGGAACAGCTGGTCAATCGGGAGGAGAGGGGTCTGCGCCCACAGCGTACCATGTCCGATCAGTCAAGCCCGGCGACAAGGTATCATCATTACCCCGTATCATCGAGCCGAGTCAGACAATCTATTACCTGCCAATCAAGGAGCCTGGGTGGGTACAACTTGAGCGTGTTCAAGATGCAGATGAGTCGGATTTCAGGATCCGCAAAACGTCGAGGCACGCTCTAGTCATCGAGTGTCCAAGCGAGGGCAAGATGCTGGGTGTGGTCGAAGATGAGCGAGCCGAGGAAAAGGATGGGGACGAGAAAACAAAGGCTCGCAGCGTCTTGAAAAAGGCGTTGTTCAAAGGTGATCATGCGCTTGCTAAACGGACGGCGTCGGGGCCAACTGCTGGTGGTATACATCATCGCTGTGTAGGAGACGACAGTGTTGTCAAGATGCGCGTTCGAGGCGTTGGCGAACTTCATGTCGGTTGGCTGATCCGAGAAGGCAAGGGCAAGGACAGCAAGGTGGTTGAGGAAGGCGTGATTCAAGGGATTCAGCATTCCGATCCGGTATCTGTTGGTGCGAATGCACGTGGGGAGCCGTTGCTTCTCAAGCACAAGGATGAACGTGCGGCTGCTACCGGAGGACAGGTCGTACTGGCCAACAAGGAAAAGCAACTTGCGGTGGATCGGAAAGTGTCATTCAACGCCGCGGCAGAGACACACGATGCTTTCTTGCCAGTTCCGCATCGTCAGCTCGGTCGGTATGAAGTGGAATTCCTCAACGTCACAGATCAATTCGGCAACTTTCTCCGACCGGCGCAAACCCAGTCGACCGTGTTCGAGGTCCACCCGCTACCGGTTGTTTCGTTTACCAACTTTTGCGCGCAGCCGCGGAGGTTGAAGCTGCAGCAGAACGGAACGGTTTCGTTGCCGATTATCATGCCTGGTGCGCGACACAGCCCGGATGGCACCACCAGGGTCAGAATTTCTTTCAAGCCGAGCACTGATGGGGATGAAACCTCTGCATGGGAGAGAGAATTTGAGATGGAGGGCAAGAGTCTGGCGGTACCTGTCGGACAACCTGGTACTTACTCGATCGAGGAGGCGAATAGTCGTTATTGTCGTGGGGTGGTGAATGAACCGGCGACGTGTGTGGTCGAAGCTGTGCCTGTTCCTAAAGCCGAAGTCAAGATGGAAAGTCTGTCAAACGAATGGTGTGTAATTTCCCTTCGATGTCCTCTGGTGCGGACTTGGCCTCAAGGCTGATCGTTGTCCTGTTACCCGCTGCGTAGCGCTGGGGATACGGGTGTTCGCGGGACTATTCAGTTTACCGGGACGCCACCGTTCACAGCGACTTACAAGGTCGAAAGCGGTAATAGAAATCCTCTTATCAAGCAAATCACATCGAAAAGCGTGATTGCGCATTTTACCGAAACACCTCCATCCCCTGGGCAGTACACCTATGTAAGTGCGCGCGCATGAGATTCGGCAACCCGTCAGTTTAACTGACCCCATCCTGTACATCGAAAAGACGGTGCTTAGCATTTCGGATGAAAACTATAAAGATATTCCGATAAAGATGAAGCCTTTCAAGCAGACTGTTCATCCACTACCCAAGTTATCAATGTCGCACCGAGCCGGGAGTCAAACTCTCTGGAGCTGTGCGAAGAATGACACCACGGTGCATTTTACGTTGAGTGTAAGTCAAGCAGAATGCCAAAGACAGCTAGTACTATCACACTGATATCGTATCTTCTTTCCAGGGCATGGCACCTTTTACAGTGGATTACACTGTCAGCTGGCCGATGGGCTCGTACGCCAGCCAAGCGACTTTCACTAAAGCCGGAAATCAGCATATCGCATTGCAAGTGCCCACGGCGGTCGCTGCGACCGGTGGACGCTTTATCGTAACATTCACCGATATCAAGGATACCAATGGATGTGTGGCGCGAACAAGCGAGAGTACATCTTTTGATGTAAAGACGACTCGAGTAGGTGACCTTTGTGGTATATCCGCATAGCAGCGTTGACTAATCGCCTTCCGCATTGCTATTTACAGCCGACAGCCAAGTTTGGCGACACTGGCAGCAACAGGGTTATTCAGGTTGTCGAAGGTAGCTCTGCTCGCGCAGTCGTTCGCTTGACAGGTGAAGGGGTAGGTGTTGCCGTTCGTTGTCAGCATTACTAGAAACTAACTGTCATCATGATCCCTTAGCCTTGGACGGTCGGCTATACTCACAGTGATCAACCGACAAAGGTCGTCGAATACAAGGCAGATACACCCAATGCTCCTCTAGTCATGAACCGCAAGGGCGTTTATCGTTTAAGATCCGTGAGTGCCGACGCTCTCTTCACCCGGGTCCTAAATCCCACCACGTTTTCTACAGGTCAAAGACGCACATTGTCCGGGCAACATCGTGGAGGGAGCCGACTCGTTTGAACTTACATTCCTCGACAAGCCCTCGGTCAAGCTTCCTGTAGAATTAGCGCAACAGGACAAGGGTTTGATCCACGCCAGACCGCCAATCTGTGCAGGTGCCGAGGATCACGTCACATTGAACCTAGAAGGTATGTATAGGTAGGTGTGCCCCACAGAACTAGCCGCTGACTATCATTTCGTATCCTAGGACGAAGCCCCTTCCAGGTCAGATACAGACATGAACACACGCTTCCAGACAAGACAAAATACAGTGAAGAAAAGGATATCGTTTCAGCTGTAGACACTGGAATCCTTCATATGGAGTCTCAGCCTGGGCAGCACAAGTATACGGTGCTGGGAATCAAGGACAACTCGTACGATTTCGATGCCAAGACTCTCAAGTCGGCCAAAGGCGTGTTCAGCATAGTACAAGAAGTATCTGGTAAACCAACAGCCGGGCTCGTTGCATCGTCACGTTTGACTTACTGCGTCGGCCAACCGTTCAAGGCTTCGCGCGAAAATGCTGCGACCATCGAGTTTGCAGGAAAGGCGCCGTTCGAAGTCGATCTCGCTGTCGGCCCGCCGGGATCTCGACCTCATCACAAGCAAACAATCAAGAACATCAAGGGCAGTACCTGGAACGTTGAATTACCGGAACACACCTTTTCACAAGTTGGATCTCAGCTATTGACCATTGTGTCAGTCAGAGATGCATCGGGTTGTCCTGCAGAGATTCTCAACGACGACGATCTATACTTGGGTATCGACGTCTTGGAGACCGCGACGATCACTCCCGTCAATGAACGGCTCGATTATTGTGTAGGGGATATGTTGGAATTCGTATTAGGAGGTACGTCGCGACGACCAGGCTGACGTTCGCTCACTCTGCTGACATGTTAGGTGCTATCTCTAGGTACCGCTCCATGGCATGTTGCGTAAGTGATGCATGCCGTCTGGGATGATGATGGCCGAAATCTGAAATTGTTGCCGTTGCAGATATAAATTCAACAAGAAGACGCACGATGTGGTTGTCCATGCTCCCCAGTTCTACCGTCTTGCGGAAAGAGCAGGTGATCTAGAGATCAAATCCGTCTCCAACAAGAACAACAAGGTACGTGCTCGCTTCGCTCCAGCATAATGGATGGCACTCAAGTAGACCACTTTTTGGAAAACAGTGCAGTACTTTGGTAGATGATATCCACAGGAAGATTCATCCCTTGCCAAAAGCCAAGATCGAAGAAGGCAAGCCATGGCTGCATGAAGGTGAGTTGATTTGACCTTGGGCGCGGTAGCGAGATGCAGTATCCTGACTGGATTGTTTCGCAGGGGATGAAACCGAGATTACCTTTTCATTCAAGGGTACTCCGCCATTCACCTTGTAAGTATCCACAACGCTTCGCAGAAGACCCGCGCTGATATTGCGATCAAATTATAGCACTTATACTAGGTCCATTCCGGATGGACGAAAAGGAACCAAGGTCGTGGACACTCAGGTAAGCAATATCTCGGGCTGGCCAACGTGACTTGAAAGCTGACAGGATCCCTGCGGCAGACAATCCCCGACATTCAATCAAACAGCTATACCTTTTCAACGGCCATGGAGGGAGAATATGACGTGACGTATATCAGAGATGCCTACTGTAGCTATCCTCCAGAGCCACGATCGGCAGAGTCAAAGCAGAAACTGCTGCAATGGTAATAGGATTGCTTGTTTTGCGTGGGATACGATCCAGGCAGGACAAGGTGTAAGATAGATGGCATAACTTATATTATTTGGGAAGATTGTTTGTTGCATTTGCCTTTGCAAGAATGGGCAGTCCGTCATCTCCCGACGTGGCATGAATGAAGCCTGCTCGGCAAGACGCGATCGTAATAAATCGTCTATGCATGATTATGAATGATCGATATACGATACCGGTGCTAAAATGGATACAAAAATGTGTACAAACTGGTATACCGCCCAACCTTTTGCGCATGCCTTTGTCTCGCCTACACGACAAGGCGCTCCTCCGCTCCCTCTACTGCTCCTTGCCGTGCTTGAGATCACCGCCAGTCTGCTTTGTTTCATCTAGTAACCAACCAACGTCAGCAAACCCCATCGTACAAATGCGTTTCGCAAGACTCGTAAAACTCACTGGCAAAGTACGCGGAAGCCTTGGAGGACATGACCATCTCTGCCTCTTCTTGCTCAATCGCATCCTCTGGCTCGGAATGCACGTGCGCCAAATACTCTTGCCTCAACTCGCTCAACTTCATCATCCTATCCAAATCCGGATCATACGCCAAATGACGCTTGAGCACGACTTTTTCCCACATGCTCAGGTGCCGAGGGTGGACGGCGATGCCGCAGTATTCGTGGGCGCGGCCTTGGCGGACGTAGGACCAGTATCGTTCTTGTTCCCGCAAATCGAGACCGGTCGTGTCGGCCAAGAAGACGGCGCTCAGGATCAGACCTGTCGGGAAGGGGACGAAAATCGGGCCGGTTAGTACTTTTGAAACGATGGCAGGAACGTATCCCCGGCAACTAGGCCACTCACCGAACAACCCAAACCAACAAACGACCCAGAACTTTGTCCTATCATCGATATAGTTGTACAACACCGCAGGCGCCAACGCTCCCAATTTCCCGCACGCGGCACTGAACCCATGCGCGGTCGCACGGACCGAGATGGGGAATACTTCGGCCGCGATGAGGAACGTCGTGCAGTTGGGTCCGAATTGTTGGAAAAAGCCCGAGAGAAAGTAGATTGCTTGGAAGCCGTGGATGTGGGCTGGTTCGCGGAGGTAGTTGTACATGACGGCCGGGAGGAGCTGCGCCGCGCGGGGTAAGGGAGGGTAAGGGAGGGAGGGTAAGTTTGGGCATTTGGGTATGGGAGGAGGCGTGGGGGACTTACGAAGAGCAAGAAGTTGAAGAAGAATCCAACGCATTGCATCCGTTGTCGACCGTACAGCTTGTGGTCGATCAACAACGCCGCCATGTAATAACCCACGAGGGCTACTCCAATATTAACAAGGTTCCACAACCAACCGGTCATGACGCCCTTTGAATCCGGGTACAAGACCTTGATAAACGTCGATTGGAACAACTTGTTGCCGTAGAAGGCGAAATCGTTGGCAAACCATGTTCCGGCGGTGGCAATGATTCGACCGCCAAAGTGGCTAAATACGAGTTTGAGGGATTGGACGTCGTACCCGGATTGATTGACTCGTGCGTTCTTTTTTGATTTTTTCAAGGCGGCAGAGGAATAGTGCATTCGGTAGTATCGGTAGTAGACGAGCCAGAGGGTCATGGCTGCCATGATCCCGAATTGGACACGGAACGTCCATTGGGCTGATTTTTTGCCGTAGGGTGGGTTACCGCCACCGTGGAAGATCAAGAGGAGGACGATGAGCACGACTTGGTTGAACATTTGACCCCAGCCCTGCATGAGGAACGCCAAGACGACGTTTCGTCCTCGATGGAGTTTATCATCCCGTTGGTTGATCGCCGCGGAGCCGCCTTTGGCCTTGTATTCCATCGCGGTGGACGATGTCATGGGGTATTCCCCACCGACGCCGAATCCGTAGATGAACAATGACCAGCCGTAGCAGATGACCCAGCCGTTCAGGGATGTGCCCCACATGGCGGTCAACATGACCAACCCGAGAAACATGATCAACGCATCTTGCACCAACCCGGCTTTACGGCCAATCCAGTCGCCTTCGAACCCGACACCGATTTGACCAATGATGATGCCGAGGATCTGGAGGTACGTTTGGGCGGCGATCCAGTTCTCGTCGCAGACTTGGTAGGTGGACCAGCATTGGGGCCAGACTTGTTTGAAAAGTGGGGTGAGGTTGCCGATGGAGAAGAGGGTGTATCCTTCAGTGAAGAGCTGCGGGCGAGCGCGAGCACGAGCGTAGCGAGTGCGAGTGTGGTGATTGCGAGTGTGGTGATTGCGAGTGTGGTGGGCGAGGAGACACGATACGAAAGACGATCAGCACATTTCTTCTCCCAAACAAGGAAAGGTATCACCGCCACTACGCACCCCGAAACCACCCAACACATATCTCGAAAAGTACGACCTCACGGGACTCAGTGGATCCTTTTTAAACATTCCTCCGATATGGATCAACTCGCGCTTGGCTTCCTCGTTTGCCTGCCTGATGGCCCAGCGGCCACGATGGGCGCGGGATAGGTCGGCCCAGTAGACACCGTCGACGTACGAGTCTTCCGGGCATAGGTCGTCCCATAGCGGGTGTTCGGCGTCGATTTTTGCGCCGTTGGGGAGCGTTTTCGGAGGGTGGGGGGTGTGGAGTTGGTTGTCCGGGTCTGGGGGGATGACGGTGGCTGTTTCGTTGGCGGAGGGGTCAAAGGTTGATGCAGCTGGGGAGGAGGAGGATGCCGAGTTGGCTTTTTCGTGGGTGTCGTTCATCCTAAGGGGGGTGGAAGATGGTGGTGAGAACGGGCAAAGGGTGAGGAACGAACGAACGGCGGCGATGAAGAAGGGAGTGAACGTACGTGTTACTGATTGGAGCGTTATATCACCACCACACACAGAAGAAAACCGGCTTGTAGGCTGCTGAAGAGAGTGACGGAGGGGGAAAAGGGAAACGAACGTGCTCAGCACCTGTTCCTTTCTTTTCTTTTCTTTGAACCAACGCAGGCAAGTCTATATGTATCCAACCGACGTACTTACCCTTCCCTTCCCTTCTTTATAAACTAGCACCCGGCCGACCGTGATAAAAAGTTTTCCGGTCTGCCTGCCTGGTCTTGCCGCTTTCCGGCTGCCGTGGGGCGTGGATGGGCTGGCTGCTGGGCTAAAGGTGGAGCGGAGGCGTCAGTATCTTTATTTTAGGCAGGAGATTTTGGCGGATGGGCGGGGGGTTTGGTTCCGCGTGCGGTCATGTGACCAGAGAGGTCGGTGGTCGTGCGAGCTCGGGGAGAACAGAGTCGGAGAAGGTGGTGGGTTATTACGTTGCCTTGGCGGTGGCGTTGGTGCTCGTGTGAGCGCCTTCTTCCTCGTGTTGTTTGGTCGTTGGGTAGTGGTGGTATGAACAGGCAAATGACTGGTTCAGTTATTTATTATACGTTTCTTATTTCTCAGGCCAGTAGTCAACCGTAGGGAGTAAGTAAAGCGAGGCGAACAAACGTTTGTTGGTGTTACACGGCCCCCTGCGAGCTGTAGGCTAATATCTGGGAAGAGATATACATGCGTCATTCTTACCATGGGTTTGTCTAGCCGTTTCCAGGTTTCCAGGCTACCTGCGACTGCGTAGCGGCGTATTGCAGGATCGTGGGTATACTTTCGTGCACGGTGGTGGTCATTGCATCGATCATCCTAACCAGTTACCCAGTTAAAAGGGAAACACCTAGAACCTAGACCAGCAGCTGCGGACCCTGCTGATACTCCATACTCGTTATAGGTCGGTTTAGCTCGATCGTTCTCCCCTGACCTGTCATCAGTCATCCAGCATCACGAGTACGGGTACCAGGGGTGTTATAGCTGGTGTTATAATTTAGCACGCACGTTTGTCGTCCTCGTTTTTCGTCGTTTGGGACTCGGGGGACTCGGTCGCGGCGGGACAGTGGAGGAGAGATGGGTGATGTCCGTTGATTCCGTTCGGGGATGGCAAGATGGCAACGGCACTAGCTGATGGCTAACTAGCGACGAGATTTGACTACTTGACTACTTGTCTACTTGTCTACTTGACTACTTGACTACTTGACTACTTGTCCACTTGTCCACTTATCTAACGTGCCTTCTTGAAATTGCCTACTTACAACGCCGCCGCCGTAAAAGACTTGTCATGTTGTCATATTTGTTGGATTTGTGGCGATTAGGCCACTCCGATGAACGCTTTCTTGTTGTAAAGAAACAGCTAAAGAATCCCCAGAGCTTATGTATGAGATTTAGTTGGCGACTTTGGTAGATGATCGATCGGTAGGTAGCCTCTAGCCTCTAGCTTCTAGGCGCGTGACGGCAGCAGCAGTGACTGCCTGCGCACTGCTATAACATACTATCCCCCTCCTTCCGTGGCTCCAGTTTGACGTTCTCAACCCGTTATTGAGATCGCGCCGCCTTTGCCCTGATCCTGGCCCTTGCCTATACCCGTACCTATGCCCATACCTATGCCTGTCGCGTTTTCCGCTCTCATCGCGTTCTCATGAACGTCGTTTTCGTAAGCCGACATAGAGGGAGTCCTGATATGATATGATACGATGTGATGTGTTCATGTCGTGCTATGCTGGCGCCGTGCTATATAAGCAACACGCGGCGACCACGAGCTTGCCGGCGTGCGTGTGTGCGCGATACAACTTTTCTCAGTAACAACCCCCCTCGTTGTATCGGGCAACTGTTCCCCGTTCGCTAACGCTACACCGCCGCGTGGAAAATCTCCTCATCAAGCGTTTGTTCAATGTACTCCCAGTCCACAGCCGATGCCTGATAAACACCTTCATATGCCAATGTACTAGCTTTCAAGAAGAAAGGCTCGAGGGTTCGGATGGTTTGGATCTTGTTGTTGTTGTTGTTGTTGACGGTTGCGAGGACGGGACGACGTTTCCCGTTATAGATATGGTCTTGTATAGGGATTGCGGGGACTGAGGTGTCGCTCTGAGGAGGAGCAGGGTGGGATGAGGTAGACATTAGCGTGGGTATCGAGGGAAAGCGGCGTGGAAACGTGGCACACCTCGATGTTAGCGTTTGTTTCTAGAATCAGTCTCGCCAGGCGGTCAAGGATTGACTCGGAGACTTTTTGTTCTGTGTGCGATTCGGATTCCGAGTAGATGGCGTCTGCCGTGTCCGTCAGGAACATCCATTGATGACTAGAATGCGGAGCGGGCGCGAAAGGCGAAGGGGTGATGCAAAAGTGTCAGATGGCTGTTGGTGGGTAGGCAGACTCCCGTCTTGACTTACATCTGGAAATCTTCTATTTGTAGGGCAATGAGTAGGTCGAGAAATTTGCAGGCAGCCAGGATGATCGTCAGTTGGTCGGAACCATCTTTCGGGAGTTGTTGGATGGCGCTTTCAAAGATTTTTATCTGCAGGGTGGGAGGTGTTAACGTAGATGCTTGATGAAGGCTTGAAGGGAATTGGACGTACTAATTCCGAGAGGATCATGGGCCAGAAATTCGTTAGCTGTTGAGAAGAGAAACGACACAGCATTATCCTCAGGCACAAATATACCTAGATATGGGTTGATCAGCTTGTTAGCGGCTCTTGTCAGCGGCTTGGTTTCTATTGACGAGCACCTACCTCGGCGTTTATTGCAGGGTACACTGACGGCGACCGGAGGATTTCCACAAGCCGCTCTTGGATATGCGGCAGTTGAATCAGATAGTGATTAGTCTCGGCCGCGAACAGCAATAGCGATAGCCGACGAATGTTGGTAGCTTTGGTCGCGGCTTCCTGTTCCTTGTTTGTGAAAAAGTTGCCGGACAATGGCGCACCAATGCGAGCTAAGGAGTAGGTTGCGATGAGATGTTACTCGGCTTCATCGACAAATACGCGTAACCCACCTAGCAACTCTGGGAACCTCTCTCTATCTTGGTCCATCAAGCTGGCTACGATACTCCGCCACATCGGTCGAAGTTCTGGCTTCATGCTGAAAAATCCGGGGTCGTTGAAAATATCCAGGATTATTGCTTTCCAAAGCTTTAGAGTATACGTTGTGCGGGACAATCCGATCAGGACTTCCAGCGCTTGACGTTCAGTGTTCATATCGCAGCTATGGGAGCATATCGTCAGAGATCGGCCGCCCTGCGCAGAGCGAAAGGTTACCCACCGAGTACGAGTTCGCAGGGTTGGAAGTACGAAGGTGTTTAGGATGATCGTGGTGGCTTGCAGAACACGGTCTTCCTCGATGAGAATGTTTCGCAAACTCGGGACCGTTACATTGGCGATGAATTGCCGAGTCTACCACAAAGCATGATCAGTTCGGTAGCATTATTGACTCTTTCCAGACCTTACCTCTATTGCTCGCTGGCGAACATCTTTTTCTTTCGTAGACTAGATCAGACTTTTACCGGCGATTTCTCGTTTGTCCGACTGAAACTTACGCAAATTCTCGGCCTGGTTGAGCAACGTGGTCATTTCATTGACGGAGGTGGCTGTCGTGTCCAGCATTTTGATAAAAGTGTCCTTTCGTTGCGGATTGTCAGCTGATAGGCCACAAGTCGCAGCCCCTGACCAAAACACCTACTTGTACATCTTTTCTGTATCGACGATCCGTCAAGGCGCTCGTGGAAGCAACTTTGACGAGAACTACGTTTAGTATTCTACCCGACAAATAAGATGCTGTCAGGCTATTGTAGTCGGTGGGCAGGAGAATGTACGTACTGAAAGATACCCGGTGTCAAACGCCTCTTCTGGCTAATGTTGGAAGATTGCATCAGAGTTTTCGCTAGTCCGAGACAATATGAGCCGGTCTGCACAGCGATTGGCGCTTCCAGTCTGCTAATGTAATCTCGAAGGAATACCAACATCTTCGAGTCGGTTCTGTAACAAATCGGGCAAGAGGTCAGCCAATGATCATTGCGGAGGATGGTTCAACGCTTACGTTAAATGAAGATTCCTCTTACGCTGCTCCTCCCCTGCGGCCAAGCGCTTCGATAATACAGAGGTAATCAAATCCACTACTTGATGTGCACTCTCTGCTATATCGTCTACAATGGTAGACGCGTCCTGGAACAAAGTGTGTAGTTTGCATTAGCATTGGCATGAAACCTTCCCATATGATGTCTCGCATTCACCTGGAACGGTTTGTCACCAAGCGCAATATCAACGATACTCTCGATGAATTCTTCTGGGTGTAAGCGATAAAAGTTTCGCATGGCTGCCAGTGTTTCCGCTTCGATACGCGACTCGAGGGATTCTCCGCTGCGAACGTAGACGTCCATGAGTAATGCGATGACCGAGCGCATGCTTTCCAGCCCCGCCGTCTTGGGCTGGACGTCGGAAAAATGTGGTCAGAAGGATGGCTGGACGAGTCTGGTAACATGGACTCACAAGACCATTCTCAATTGTGCTTATTTCGCTTTCCGCGGTCGACGAAGAGAAGACGTAGCCCAATAGCCCAACCGACTCGTTGGGCATCACGGGTGTCTTGTTTGGGTTACTTTGACCGGCTTTGAAACCGTCACCAAGAGTGTAATGAACAAGACTGTTGACCGTCCGCAATAATAGTATCAAGTTGTCTTCACTGGCTGCATGGGTCTCCCGGTCCGATGAAGGCCTAAATATATCAACGGCCAATTGAAGAATTTCGTGGCTGATGACGTCGATGAGAGGGAACAACAGTGGTCGGACACTGCTCGGCAACGAGTTGCCAAATACCAGAGTAAAATCTAGCCAAGAATCAAGAATGTCGGCATTGTGCTTGTCTGTGATGCCACTATGGACAACTTTCAGGAGCAGGGCGCAGTTCTGTTGATCTGCATCGTCGTGTGCATTCTGCTCGGGTGTTCCCTTGGATATAGACCTGCGACCGTTGTCGCTCTGCATCTGGAACCGCGCGATCAGACGTTGAAGCAGCTTCAAAAGCTCGACTTGCAGATCAATTTCGCGCAGGGCAACTGCGAATGAGAGGCGGTTGATAATATCGTGTTTCAATGTCGAGAGAATATCCAACGTGAAATGCCACTCTGTCCCGCAGAGAAACTTGACGAGTTGCGTTACTCGAATGTAGAAATGCAAATCACCGTGCGGCGTTTGATCGAATGATGCACGCGAGAACAAAAACCTATAAGACGGAAGAGTTCAGTGGTGAGAACCTGCGCTTGCCCACCTTTACTCACCGGACCAGCGTCTCTAAAACGAAATGACCGTAATGACAAGGCTGAGGCATCGCGACTACAGGCCTCAAATCAGCTCAGAAACAAGCGTTGTGCATAAATACGACTAACTCGTTTTAGAATACGCTGATAGTGTTGGTTCGTCCACGGTGCGTTCTTCCATCGCCAATCGCAACGATCTTCCGCCAATTCGGATCACTTCGTGTAGCTTTGACACGTGATATGTCAGGATACGGATATCTGCTGGTTTCTGGAATAAGAGATATTCGTAGTCTCGTCCTGCGTTGTGCACAGTTCCTGGATCGACTGGCGGGGCTTGGCACAGCATGGAACAAAGGATCCGATCCATCATTCTGTCATGTGTGTGGAACGGTTAAGCAAGGTATCAAAAAATTTCACAACAAGTCAAACATACTTTATAAATCCCTGGGGTTCCTGCTTGAGCCACGCCTGCACTGCGCGCTGTACCTCTGGTTTCGGAGAGTCCATGTTATCCAACAGATAAAACATGGGTTTATCCAGCGGGAGGCGACGAGATTCAACTGAACAAGGAATGGTTGTCAATAAGCATCCGGGCAATATTACACGATCAAACTCACGAGAAGCGTCCCACAAGGCACTAAAAGCATACACACTAGAGCGCATGCAAGTAGCTTGATTGCAAAAGCATTCCATAATGACATTCTCGATGAGGCCGGCGTTCAAATCGGTATGCATGCGCCAGATGAGGGAAACAAGTTGTGAATGTTGCGCTGTGCGTGTTTTCTGCAACAAGCGAAAGGCCTAGACGCGGAGACGCAAGTCAGCGAGAGTTGTTGTCATCTTTGATATTATAGTATCTTACTGTGGACAGTATACTCTTCGGTATACCCGTTTGGACAAGATTGAATGCTGGTAGGAGGTTCTGACATGACTGCAACTCTGTTGCAACCTCAGTAATTTGGACCAAGGCGTCTTGCCCATCTGTCTGTTTCAATTAGAGTATTGGAAATTGCACTCGAGGTCTGATGGTGTGCGAGCGTACCTTGAGCATCTCGGTCATCCACTGTGAAAAGTCTGTTCTCGCCCACGGAATCTGCTGGTGACTATCCATTGCTTTGAGTTTTCGCACGAGCGCTCGCAAGAGCCGCAAGACTTGTAGATGCTGCGGTATGGCATGTTTCATCCTTTCAAAGCTCGTTGCCGCCGTTAACCCTTGGAATAGAAAGATCGCCACCTCGGTAACAGGCACAGGCGGTTCATTGGGTGGTTTGAAGCTCGCTTCTGATGCATAGTAGGTTTTCGCAAGTGCACATATACGTTCGGAAAAGTCTTTGTCCGGTTCGGCGGTCGTGGGTGGCGCGTCTTCGGTCTCGGTGGACAAGTTTTGTATCAGCATCTCCGTGACATGTACGATCACGTCGATGTCAGGCGTGTCGACAGTCCGCAGATGCTCGTCGTCCTAGTACGGGTATCCGAAATTAGGACATGATACCTAAACCCATGGGCCATCGTCGTTGCAGACTCACATTCAGCCATCGCACCAATTGGCCCAATAAAAGCGGAACATGCACCGTCGAGATCTCTTTATCGCTATTCGGAAAACTCTGTAGCAGCCATTCGACCATCCGAAGCGTCTATTACGTTTCAAAGAAAGGGCAAAAACTTCATCAGCCGATAACCTCTGACGGATGATCGCTCTGCAGCCAATGTACCTCGATGAATTCGACCGGACTTGATTCATGTTCCGCTATCCTCGTGTACACGGCGCACCAGACGACGTACGGCTCAACAGCGTTGTAAATCGCCTGCGAAGAAATCCTCAGCTACACGCTCAACCAAAAGACACTGTCAGTACCTAACCGAGCGCAAACGCTAGGAACCACAACAACTCACACTCTCCACATCTCCGCCGCCACTACCTGTCTTGTCCCCTGTCTGTCGCCGTAACGAATCTAAAGCAAAATACGCAAAATCCAAGGACAACGGGTACCCGATTTCCCATTTATCGAGCAAGGCGACGAATACTTTATACGCTTGCCATGGATCTGTTTCCGGGTCGCCGTGTGGTTGGTCGGACGCTTTGATATCTCTCTACATTGAGAAAGTCACAGTCAGCATAGAGACGACCATATCTGCACCGCTAGAGACTCACTTTGAGGGCCTCGATCACCAATCCCATCCCTTCCCTTTTAAACCGTTCCGACTGTTTCGGCCCATCTTCCTCCCCGCTCCCGAGGAACCACGTATAAAGCCGTCTACTGAGGGAGAGGTCTTTCCGAAGCACGATACTACAGGCAGCGGAAACGAGCATCAATGCATCGTCTGCGGCTATTGGTCTACCGGTTAGCAGACAGGCATAAAGTCAGCATCAAAGAGCGCAGAGAGGGAGGAAAGGGAGGAAGCGGGACGTACGATGGTTGTATAAGGGTCGCTACTGGTACAGCCGAGTTGAGGAAATCGAGGACGGCACGGAGGACAAGGACATTGCTATCCCCCAACGCCGCACACAGACCACGAACCATCAACCCGCTATCGGGGCCTATCAAATCCTCGAAAGACGGGCGATCCAGCTCCAATGCCGAGGATACCGCTACCTGACTCGAAACGGCTGCAGACGCAACGCCAAGCGCCGGCGCCAACCGTCGATTCAAATACCCCATCGCGGAAACCCTACACCCCGGATTCGTCAACAACCCTAAAAACAAACACTGCACGAAAAACGCAGGTCCGACGGCTTGGGAAACATGATCGAGCAACAGGAAACACCTTTCGTAAAAGTCGCCTGTGGGTTCTTCTATCCCTGGTAAGACCGCCAACGCGAGTGCCTTTGCGATCGGCCGTAGGGCGGGACCGAGGGGGAGGTAAAACTGTTCGTAGATCTCTAGGACGGCAGGTCGGACTGCTGTGGATGCGTATTGGAAGAACGGGAGGAGGCCGCTACTCCATATTTGAAGGTCGTGTGCGAGTCCGTGTGGACCGAGGGAGAGGAGGATGAGCCGGTAGACGTCGAGTGAGCGGGAGTGGACGCCGTTGGGGAGGGCGGGGTTGAGCCCCTGGGCGAGGCGTTTGGCGATGATGAGTTTGTGGGGGATATCGGTGATTGTTGTTGTGGCGGTTGCGGCGGTTGTATTATTAGTCGTCGTCGACGCGGGCGGTGGCGGTGGTTGTAGTGCTTTATGCAACCGGGATAAAAACGCGCTGAAATCCGCCCATTCGGAAACTTCGGTGAATGTTGCCAATGCCTTTTCGATCTGTTGCGCGAACCGCTTGTACCGCGGGTCCGAGGTCGTCAGTGCTGGCGAGGGAAGTGGTGTTGCTGCGAGTCGAGTCAAGAGGAGGATAATCAGTCGTGGGTGCTAAATTGACTGGTTTTAGTGCGTGAGGAGGTCACGAGCAAAGGAGTAACTGATGGTATGAAAAGCGAGCGAAGCCCGATACGATTACTTTATCCTCATTGAAAGTAGTCGGCCGTTCTTCGCCTCGTCGTTCCTCCCTCTCGCTCTAACACCCTGCCTCCCTCCTTCTCTCTCTCCTCTTCCTCCCTCGATCGCGAAGACTTCGGAGACGGCGAAAGACACACATAGAAACTAACAGACTGTTCCGCATTTCAAGCTTGCCTGCCTGCTTGCCTGCCTGCCTGCCGGGATGACGGAATAGCAGACCACGCTTCACATGGCTGCTTTGTCCGACTTCCTAAAAAAAGGCCGATAGAGACCAAAAGACAAGAGACCAAAGACTTAAAAGACGACCACTAAAGATCTTGAGCTCTTTTTCTGTTCTGGTGCTCTTCATCGGTTGACCCTGCACAGGAAGACCGACTCCCTGCCTGCCTGCCTGCCTGCCTGCCTGCCTGCCTGCCTGCCTGCCTGCCTGCCTGCCTGTCTTTCAGTTTAAGACGAGGCGGATCTGCCATACCATTTCCTCTACCGAACGTCGTTGGATGCCTCGGAACCAATCAACCAAGTGACGGCACTGATACGACGCTCGTTCTTCCTCTCGCGCGCTCTCTCTTACTCTCTTTTGCTCTCTCTTGTTCTAACTCTCGCACTCGTTCTCGTTCTCGCTCTTGCCCTCGCTCTCGCTCGTAGTCCCTCGCTCGCTCTCGCTCAGGCTGGCTCAGGCTCGTTGCGGGACTTACGGTGGCTCGTTCCTCCTACTCCTGCAAGACGAGGAGTATTCCTTCCACTCCCATTCCCACTTTCACTTCCACTGACACCCGCAGCAGCTACACCTAACCCCGCTCCTCTACGCACACTCACGTCCGAGTCAGTCCTCGTCCTCGTTCTTGTTCTGGTAAATGGGGCGGGGAGAACGTCGTTGTTGTTGTTGGTGCTGTTGGTGGTGGTGTTTTCTGATGAGGTAGGGGTAGAGGTAGGTGATGTTGCTGCTGTTGCTGGTGCCATGCTTCCCGCTTGTTCAGGCTGCTGCTGCAACGACGATGGCGCTGGTCCTAACCCCGGTCCTGCTGAGTCCATCATGACGTCTTAAAGCTAGGCGTCCATTCCCGCCGTCTTCGCTTTGTTTGTCTGTCTGTCTGTTTGTTTGTTTGAAGCAAGGGTAATGTATTCGACCCGCGTTGTAGGGGTATCGTTTCGCGGGGAAAAGTGTTTGTTGTTCCAGTAAGTGTGTCGTTCGAGTGAGTGGTCGTGTAGTAAAGAGAGCGGGTAAAGAGATCGTTTACTGTCATTACTGTCAACCACCTCCCTTTGTAATTTGGATCCGCGCGGTGACACCTCCTCCTCGTCGTCCGATCACTCTCCCTCCCTTGCCCTTTCCCCGCCTTTCTGGTAGTTATACTGAAACGGGGTTCATCTGGGCTGGTTCTTATGACCAGGGAAGGAAACCAAGACGACCGACCAACAAAGGAAAGCCTAGATATTTTACATGAGGTGGGAGTAGTAATACCAGCCAGCCAGCCAAATGTCTCATTTCGCGCATCTAGGTGATGGATCCACGTACGATGTTTTCTTCCTCTTCCTCCTCCTCCTTCCCGTGTGCGCGGCAAGCTGATCATACGACCACTCTTACCCTCCTCTACCGCTGCTGTCTCACCTACGGTTGTTGTCCAATATGAAAAAGGCTCAATCAAGCATGGGAACAAGCACTGACAAAGGCCGTAGGAGAGTTTAAACACCTCGTGGGCTCGTCGGGGTCCAAGAGCTGGAAGATCGTCTCGCACTCTCACGGTTCTGGGAACGGGAATGCTGCGACGGGAACTGGACAGGGAGAGGGACAGGGAGTGGGACTTATGTCACCAGGATTTGGAAGGGAAGTGCCGGTGCCGGTGCCGGTGCCGGTGGTATCAGCCACCACTCCAGCAACAACCACCACCCCAGCAACGACGACGACACAATCATCAACAGCAGCAGCAGGCTACCCGTTCCCCGATATCATCACCACCACCACACCCACCACATCCACCGTAAACCCCCCACCAGCACCACCGCCAACCACACGAGACGTAGTCATGCACCGTCGATCTGGTAGGTCGGGCGATACGTACCGTGCGACGTTGGAATTACCTGCTTGTTATTTCGGAGGAGAAAGGGGTGGCGGTGGCGGTGCTGGTGGTGGTGGAGGAGGCGGCGGCGTGTGTATTGATTCATTTGCGAGAGCTGTGGGTACGCCTGAGGCGTGGATGCGTTGTGAGTCGATTCTCTGGGTCCATCGAATCCTGTTCAATCCCATCCCGATCCCAATCAATCCCGTCCTTGTCAATTGGATGCGATTCCACTCCCGGCGGCGGCGGTGGCGGTAG
Source organism: Naganishia onofrii (assembly GCA_030039215.1). Taxonomy (NCBI): domain Eukaryota; kingdom Fungi; phylum Basidiomycota; class Tremellomycetes; order Filobasidiales; family Filobasidiaceae; genus Naganishia; species Naganishia onofrii. Next base: position 115,943 of record JASBWV010000028.1, on the reverse strand, counting down.
AGGCAGAGCCGGCTTGTCCTACTGGAACCTCCTACCCGCCCGCCCGCCTTTTCCATGTTTGTTTTTTTGTTTCATCGTCATCTCCCGACTTTGGAAACCCGTTCTACCTTTCTTCACTTCCACTTTCATACCTACCTACACCTCCACATCATATCTATATCCATATCCACGTTCCACATCCGCCATCCATATCCGCTATTCGTTATTTGACGTTCGATGTTCATCCGACGAGACGGTTGACGGTCGAGAGGGGGTACACATTACATGAAACATGTGATTCGATGTGATTCCGTACAAACGCTAACCCCAAAAACGGTTCTTCCTTCCTCTTCCTCTTTTGCTTCTTCCTCGTGCTTCCCTACTTTATATCGTAAATCACCTCATACGTGTGGTACCGCTTGGTTATCGCGGTTCAACTCAATTCCGTTCGGCTCGGCTCGGTTCGGTCGGTTCAATTCGGTTCGGTTTGTGTGCGCGGCGCGGCGGTGCGCGCTGTAGGGCAGAAAATGGTAGAGGATGCAAGTACGTTGGATTTGCTGGATGTGCATACGAGGGTGAATGCGGTAAAGTTTCGGTTGGGGTGGCCTTCTAGGTGCGTGCCGTGGCGGGGTTTTTTTTATTTCGTGGCGTGGCGTGGTGTACGGGTTTGATGGGGCGGGTTTTGTTGGGGCGGTTTGTGCCTCTCCTTGCTTCTCTGCATCTTTTTTTGGATTGGGGTCCTACTGATGATCATGGAACGAGCGGGGAAGGCGGTGATGACGATGATGGTGACGAGGAAGAGGGACTACCTCGCCCGAGACCTCGCGACTGAGACCGCTGGACTCTCCATCACGGGGCAGCTTGATTTGTCTGACCTAATTCGACCCGACCCGCGAGGGATATGGGTCACTCGACTCGATTGGATTCGATTCGGAAGTCAGGTCAGGTCAGGTTGAGGATATGGAAATGAAGTTGGGAATGGAGTTGGACCGCAAAGGCGCGGCTGGGGCGAGGTCGCGGGTAAGGTCGGGTCAGGTCAGATAAATGAATTGCACGTGCGGGCGAGGTATTTTCGGGCGCTTGCCGAAATGGGTTTTCATGCTAGGCAACATCTGCGTCGCAGTCTTCCTCGCTTCGTCGGCGCCGTCTTCATTCCCGTCGTCGTTGTCGAGTCCAGCGCAAGCGCGCACCCAAGAGCGGGAGGACGGATCATTGTTTGATTTGTGTGGTGCGCAGACGTGATTCTCGGGTACAAGTGCGAGTGCGAGTGTGGATATAAGGTTACTCGAAGCAGGAGAGGGACAGCCACGAGAAGCCCGTCTGGAACGTGGTGACACAGATCCGCTGGGGCAGATGGGCCTGGTGAACGGTTCCATTGATCGGCTAGTTACTGGTGTTGGATGTTCGGTTTATTTGGTTTGTGTTTGTGTTTTTGGTGCCTAGGGCTGGGATGTAGACGTGAAGAGATGGCGTACCCCATTCTGGCTGTTTTACCTTTCTCGTTGATCCTCGTTCCGACTGCCCTACCTCCCACCTCACCTGCTCACCGCCGCTTTACCTTTTCTCTAATGTCGCCTTCACCACCTTGGCCCCCCTGCTATCGCCTCATTTTCTACCGACTGGAACCCGGAATATAGTCCCCGAGACGCGATCACGATATCCAGGACATACGAAGATTTCGCGTCTCTCATCGACATCACCACGTCCCTCCCGCGGATGGCGGACGAGCCCGCCTATTTGAGACCCAAGCCGCCCTATGTCCGTTCTACAATCAACCTACTCGCATGGTGCGTACAGATTCAGAAACCGGCCGCAAAGACAACATCGTCGCATACCCCGGGAGTAATACCTCCGCCGTCGACAAGACAAAAGGAATGCTTCACCCCAGCCGCAACGGATACCGTCAAAATAACGTGTTTCTGGAACTGGAATCCACACGGTACATGGGCCGTTGGTGCTTCCTTGCCCCTGCATCTGCCCGCCCTGCTCATCAACCTCGTGGAGTTCGTTCGTGCGGGGCAGGCAGAGCAGATTCCCTGTGTTGCGGGGTACGGGTCGCAAATCTCGATTTATGGAGTGCGGTATGATCCCGTCAGAGTTCTACTGGGCGTGGACTATGCTGTCGTGCCTGAGATGAAGGGTTCTACAAACGCGGATGTAGATGGTCGGAAAATAGAGGCGGAAGGTAACGGCAAGGCTGCAAGGGAGAGGGATCAGAAAAGTCTCGTACTGGAGATGAGTGGTGCGTTTAGTTGGGATGTTCAGGTGCGATATCAGTCCAAGGCGACCACAGTGGAGAGTTCGCCCGAATGGACACCGAGGTTGTCCCGCTCTAGACTTGGCGCCTCGGCGTCATCATCGGGAATGCTGAACCTGCAACTGGCTCACCGGGAGCCACGTCACGAGAATGATTTGATACGGATTCATGTCACCGTTGAGCGGACTTCTGGGAATCCAGGAGACGTGCGACTAAATGGCGAGTTGATGGCGGTTCCTCATGCTGCGCGTTCCCCGCTTCCAGGGACGGAAGGACTGGGTTTGGGCCTGGGCCCTGTGGACCATCTATCACCCGAGCATATCCAAGGCGCAGAAACACCGCAAAGCGAATTCAGCCTCGATTCATCCCTCGTCCCGGACTCTGTGGGAGGAGGAGGAGGATTTAAGAGCCGTTCCCGATCGACAACATTGCGGAGTTTCTCGAGTATGGATGTGGCCTCGCACCAATTACCTTCGCGGGTGCTCGTGAGGAGTAGGAGAAAGGGAAGGGGCAGGAGTCCGGCGCAGGAAAAGAGTATTGGTTCGTTGATCAAGCGGAATTATATTTGTGAGTACCAAAGGGTGAATGAGAGGGAGTGGCATTGACGGGTGGTCGTCATTTGCTGCGGTGGCAGATTTCACGTCGTTTCTGCAAGAACCCGATGCAAAATGGCGTCAAATAACAGAAACCAAGGGAGTCACCGTACACCATCTCAACTCTATTGACCCGACACTGTTGGTCTATCGCGCAGAAGCAGTGTTTGTTGGCGTGAGTTTATGGGATTTATGGGCGATTCTGGATAATTGGGGCAGTCGGGCAGTATGGGACAAGTCGTATGAAAAGGCAGATTTGCTGGAGCATGTGAATGAGATGAGCGAGCTGTGGCATCTTGTCTATCGTGCGGGAAAGTCCACTGCGTGAGTCCCGACGCGTCTCACAGAGCTGAAGCGCAACTAATGGTTTGTCTGGTAGTGCGAGAGATGCCGTGCTGCTGCGCACCACATACAAGAGCCCGGATTGTATACACATCTTTGGATTGTCCGTGGACGACAAGGCACTCTTTCCAGATCTACCGGCATCTGATGAGCCGCACTCGATTCGCCAAACCATCGCTCTGCAGGGGTGGTCGCTCGAAAAGCTCTCGCCCAACACGGTGCACGTCACGCTTATCGAACAGGTTGACCCGAGGGGTTGGTCGACAAAGGGAGCCGTACAACAAGCAATGATCACAGCCGTTAGTGGCTTGGGGGAACATGCGATCAAGATTGGCGCACCGCCGGCGATTGTGAGGCTGGAAGGTGCGCAGTTGAACTATTCTCAGTTGATTGCGGAAAGTCGGCAGATGAAAGTCACGTATGAGCCAGCGACGGCTTGGACCGCAGTTTCAACATCCAAAAAACCGGGATCGCTTCCGACGTATTTAGTTGATGGCAGTGGTTCCGGAACGTCGACTCCAGCTATCGAGGATGCCGAATCCCGCGTGATGGCGATCGAAGACAAGTCGCAGAGTATAGAATGCAACATCCGCTGCGATACGAACAAATACTGGACATCCGGGATTGATATCGTGGTCGATCCTCCACCTCGTTCAGTAACGGCTTTGCATCGTCACAAGCTGGCCGAATCGGGAGGTGGACTATGGGTCACGATCAATCACGACAAGGCCGCCATAGGATCTGAATCTGTTTCGCTGACCTTGCGAGCAAAATCAGGGGATGATAAACGGGATCGTTTCCCGCTCTTTGTGAATAGCGCACTGATCAAAGTCGATACCGAGGAACTTGGAGAGGCGGAGATTCAGTCGATGAAAAAGCAAAAGCGATCCAAGCTTACCAGACGTCCATTGGATCAGCCTCCCGCGCTGCCTGTCCTTCGAAGACAGGCGACATCAAATAGCCTGCGGGATTCTGGAACCGTCGATGCACCCCGTGGAGCAGCCACACCGCAGCTGTCGCCCATGGTCGCTTCCAATGTGTGGTCACGTTTCTCCAGCCCGCTAACGAGCATCTACAGCAGTGCGGCACAGTCCTCCAAGAACCTGTTCTTAGCCAAACCACTATCACTTGCGCAAAACGATTTGACCCAGAAAACGCCAATCGATGCGCTGGGCCATGCGTTTGAACAACTGTTGCGCATTCACGTAGACCGATTCAGCGAGACGACAAGCAGCGATGCACAGTGGCAACAAATCTCCAAGGGTCCCGCCGGGATTGTTGAGAGCAAGACTTTACCTTTTGTCTCAAACGACATACCCGTTTATCGGTCTAGCCGCATCATCCAAAACTTTAATGCCGACGACATATCAGCCGTCATCAGCAGTTGGAGTCACCGCAAAGTATGGGACACAAAGTTGATGCAGTTGACAACGCTGCAGAGTTACGGTGAAGGGGTAACCGTCGACTGGATGTCACAAAGCATGGCCTTTCCCCTGAGACCTCGAGGCTTTGTGGTCGGCAATATGACGGTCAAGGGCGATGACGTTGGCAACAAATCGCCTCTTAGCTCGACATCGGCCACTTCCAACGCCAGTCTCACTTTCCACGTCTCGACTTCCAGCTTTGACCGGACAACTCTGATGAAGCGCGCAGACCGATTCAATCCTCAAGGCTACACCATTGGCAACGTCATCTTGGAGGGCTGGATTCTCGAGACATTGGATCCGTATTCTCACGACCATTACCCCGTGCCGAGTACTCGCTGTATGTACGTCACGGCCGTGGATTTTGGGTATCTGCCGCTAGCAGCAAACAACCTCGCAAACGCAGCATTGCCACAGAGACTGAATTCTTTGGAGAAACTACTCCGACACAACTCGTACTCCCTTCCATTGCTGAAAACTCCGAAAGATAGGGTACTGGTTGCCAAAGAAATGCTTCATGCACGGCAACAATCGTCTCGCGGTAGCTATACCATAGAGCGTATGTCGACAAAGTCGATCTTGCTGCAGTCGCAGTGTTCTATCGACGGCAGCTTCGAGTGTTATATTTACATGCGACCAGGTTCGCCATCGGACACCAGTGGAACAAAGTTTCCGCAGGATTGGTATCAACAAGAACCGCTCGAGACTCAGAATTCGAAAGATTCAAAGTCCAATGATACAGCCGCATCAATGTCCCCGGATTTGGACTTGGGAATTTCGCCTCCCAAGCCTTTCGGGAGCAGACTATTGTCCGCTACCTCAGTTTCTTTACCTCGGATTAGCTCTCCGCTCTCGATCAACTCGTCGGTAAAGTCTCGTCGGCCCATACGGATAGTCCCCGAGACTGTTTGCGAGCTTGTGTTTGAGCGAAGTGCAAGCGCTTCCTTTGACATTAGCTTGGTATGCACGCCCCTGAGGCAGGAAGATATTGATAGACCGATCACTCTGCCGCATGACCTTGATCGTACCAAGAGATCACTGGACATATACATCGAAAAGGCACCAGCTCCAGTGCTGAGAAGCGCGATGAACGAAAACGACGTCTATTCGATCAAGATAACGGACCCGGCGACGGGTATATCTTCCGGACATCCTCTTGGCGAAAAGGCAGAGGAGGTGTCAGTAACATCGGAGACAGGTGACGAGGGCACAATGCCGTGCCTCGTGCAGTTAGTGCTGAAAAAGCGCGAAGTGCCGGGAGATCATCCTTTCATGATGGACGGACGTCCAGTAGAGGTACGGGACATTGGTCACGCTCCTTGTTCTCCCAAGCCTTCCGCAGCAGAGTGGCCGCGACTTGACCGGTGAGTAGTGATTTTCATGAGAGAAATAATTCGTCAACTAAATGACCTGCACCACTTTCAGAACGATCGGAACTGAAAAGGGCTTCAGTTGTAGAGTTTTGGCTTGTGACGTATCCCTGTCTGGTCTCGACGATGGATCCGCATCACTTCTGGAGGGCGGCGGTCAGCCTATCGCTGCGAACGGGTCGGCACCATCTCCTAAACCCATCATTACCGACGAGGCGTCTTCTGTAAGTACAGTTTCTGTGTTATATACAGGTAGTCAGCTAATAATCTCTTGACCTCGTGTTTTACAGCTTGCAACAAAGTCTCCTCCAATGCCAGCTAGACCCGTTCGGATGAACTCTATATATCGCTACCTCGTCCAGCCTGTCAATCTGAACCGGTTCAGCTGGCCCATGTCCGGATACCCATCACCTGCCGTCAAGCCGCAAGATACCGATACGCTGCCACTCGACGTCCCGCAGGAATCAACTCAGCTAGTCGAATCCAACAACGTTGGAACCGTATCCATATCACCAATCAGCGGTACCGAAATTGTTTTAACCGAAACGACACCCCAACCTCTACTCAGCACCGCCACGCTTCTGGTATTCGCCATCATTCTGTCGTTTGTTCTTGGTTTCATGTGCCAGAGGCTACTGATGCATCCGGAAGACTTTATAACCGTCAATCACCCTGATCTCAAGCTTGAAGACTTGAGACGCTTGTGGCAAATCAACGTGTTCGGCCGCCACTTTATCCTCGGGATGGCTGTTTGATCGCTGCGCGATTTGACCACGTATGCCTGAGAAGGAACCTTGTATATCATATCATAGCAGTCTATATGCAAGTTGTAGCGGTATAAACACGGAATGGAAATATCCACGGGGAATACATCGGCTTTTAATCAATTTGCGTGGAGCTCTCGAAAACTTTACCCTTGTACTTTTCCAACCCTTCACCATTGTAGCTAACCAACGGACTAACCTCTACTTCCACGCCTTCCTTGACGTCCGCCCCGGCAGCCTGCAACCACCGCTTCTGCTGTCCATAGATATCCCTTCGACTCGTCTCCGGGTTATCGCTCTTGCTCCCCGGTGCATTCTTCAACGGTGAGAATTCTTCTTGTCGCGGCACTTCGAGCACGCCGAGTGTCTTGGTAAAGGGGAAAACGTCAAATACGAACAATTCGAGTTTCATGCCGTTTGGTGTATCGGGTTTGATAGCCTTTCCTGTTGACAAATCGACCGTCGGGATCTTCTTCCGGGCGATATGGAATGCCATCTCCGCCTCCATGGATTCCACTTGATCAAGGAAATCAAGGGTATAAAAGTGATTGGCGATATTAGCGGCTCGGTAGGCCAGTTCGCCTGTTTCTTGATCCCGCTGCTCGGCTTTCTCTTTCGATAGTTCTGAATACTCGACAACGGAGAACGCTCCATCCCGCATCGCAAGTACACCGACACTCTCGTGCGGGTCTTCCTTTCTGACGACTTTGGCACCGCAGGCTGCTCCCTTTTCGATACAGTATCCGAGGAAGACGGGGTCGGCGACTTTGACGAGGCAGTTGTCGACGCAGTATGCGTGGATGTACTGGATCCCTCGGGCGTGCATGTCTTGTAAGACTGTTCGGCTTGAGGGGGCGGTGGAGGGGGATTGGCGGATGGCGGCGTAGAGGCCGCCGTTGCCGTCTGGCGCGACCGAGACGCTGCTTGCGGTAGAGAGCATGATCTTTCCTTCGTTTGAAAGGGCGGGAAGGACACCTGTAAATGTTGACGCCGAGTGGTGTTAGGAACTGGTAACGGGAGGGTGAGGAGAATTGAAGCAGTTTATCGTACCTTGGTTGAAGAAAATGACGTCCTCCTTGTTCAATCCAAAGTACCCATTCTCGACGAAGAACGCCTCGGTATCCTTCCTCGTCGGACCACTGGTCATGACGTACCACGGGATTCTCGATTGCTCGCTCGAGCTCGAGACACCTTGCGCCGCCAGCATCTCGAGCTTTCGAATCCGTTCACCTTGTAGCTGGAACAAACTCTTGTGACTCGCCAACCCGATATCGTAACATCCTTTCGGGGCAGAGGAACCAAGTCGTGTACCTTGACCACCCGCCATCAAGAGGACGGCAACCTTGTTGTTCTTGATTGCGTCTGTACCGGTTTGTTGCCACTTTTTGGCGTTTTCGGAAGAGGCGGATTCGTTGGAGCCCGCGTTGGGGACGAGGGAAGCAACGGCCGAGGAAGGTAGGGGTTGGATCTCGTCTGCTGTCGAGCCAGGGTTCTGTTTGGCGTGTTCCGTCTTTTTCTGCTCGTCTTGATCGGCCTTCATGGCCGTGCTCCATACTCGGTTGACACGGTCAATGTCGATGCCGGCGAGTTGTTCCAACAGGGATTGTTGTTCATCGGCGGAAAGGTTGTCGTAAAAGGTAAAGACATGTTCTTGTCCTGCTGCTGCGTATTTTTCACGCAAAGATTCCAGAGAAGAAGCCATGATGAGAGATACCGTTACTGTATATCCGGTTTGTCTATCTCGTAGTGAGGTGGTTGGCTTTTCAGAAAGAGGTAGTGTATGAATGGGAAGGACGGATAGTTGAGGCATCTTCTCTCTCCCTTGCAGCATTCCAGCCACCAGGTACTAGTAGTAGGTAGGGCCCGAGCCCCGGCGGCCGGTGGCTCAGGCGTTGGTGATCGCCGATCCCACAATATCCAGTAGGTTGATTCACACCAGAACAGCCTCTTGGAACCGTTTCAGTAAGCTCCATTCCATGTAACCATTCGCTTGGTACAAGTACATTACTTGGCTTAGGAACGGCAATGACAAACCCTTCAATCGCCACTCGCAAAAGAATCGCCATAATTGGCGCCGGTGCAGCGGGGCTCGCCCAAGCGAAACAAGTACTCGATGCTTTCCGCACCTCTGACAAAGGAGTGGAACTAGTCGTCTTTGAATCCAGGAACGATGTTGGAGGTGTTTGGTAAGTCTCTGTGTGGGTCGTAGGAAGTCTCACAGTGTGCCTTGACGTCGTCAACTTTTTTAGGCTTGAAGACCCTGACGCGGGTGAATACCGCGTGAATACAGATCCGACGACGAATACTACACGTATCATCCCAGCGGAACCAGGAGTGCTGCCGAGTCCGATTTATCCAGGTCTGAGAACGAATCTACCAAAGGTAAGAAATTGCGACGGTTTTACGTGCAGCCTGTCTCCGTCATTGATTTGCGATCGCACACCGCAGCACCTTATGGCGTACCGAGATGCACCGTTCAACGGCGATATCCCGCTCTTCCCACGCGCTCAACACGTCGAAGACTACCTTCGCTCTTACGCACGGGAACATGGTCTGCTACAGTACATCAGATTCGAGACGACGGTGGGGCGGGTGTACCAGGTGGGCGGAGGTGGTGGTGGGCTGTCACCCCCACTATGGGTTGTGGAGAGCCGCCGGAAGGGGGAGGAGCAGGGCGAGGGTGTTGTTACCGAGACGTATGATTTTGTTAGTGTGACAAGTGGGCATTATGAGAAGGCGAGTGTACCGGAAATAGAAGGGTTGGAGTAAGTCCGTTTCCGTCTTGCCATGGTTCAACTTCTACCCTCTTTTGTGCGTGCTGACGTTCCTCCCGCCTCGGTGCATGTGTAGCAAGTTTACAGGGCAAATCATGCACTCGAGGTGGTACCGCCGTCCTGAAGACTTTATAGGCAAGGTAAGAGCCTCGGCAAAACACTTTATCCTCTTTCCTCCTTGTACGGAAACTTATCTAGTTTTATCTGCGTGCGGGATGGAGAAGAACGTCCTCGTTGTCGGATCTTTTGCTTCTGGATCAGATATCGCTCGGGAACTAGCGTCCGTTAACCTTCCCGCCTCGGTTCTGCCGGAAAGCATGCCGGCGCATAAACCCGCTCGTCTGGCTGATCAGCAAAATCGACCACGAGATACTTTCAATCATGGAGATGAAGCTACCTTGGGCGACAAGACGAAGATCCGGGTGTATCAATCCTCGTCGCAGACACCGAATATGTTTACTTCTGGGTTGGCGGCTGATACAGAGGACGATGCGCGGCCGTGGTTACGGTTGATTGAACAACGGCCTTTGATCGATCGGATTGACACGCCAGCGGCTTCTTTGCCTCTTTCGACAGTCTCAAAGGCAGAGGAAGCGAGTTCGAGTAGTAGTAGTAGTGTGATACACTTTAAAGACGGCTCAACGTTGACGGATATTGATGTCGTGATTTTCGCTACGGGGTATCTGTACTACTACCCGTTCTTCAAGCAATCCGATGCGCCGTGGAACCGTGAAGAGTGCCGGATATTGGATACAGTGGTTGAAGGAGCGGATGTGCTTGGCGATGGTGGAAAGGGGGGCGGGGAGATTGGAGGGCTGCAGGGGCTGGGTATGAGACATATGGACGAGTTGATGTTGTTCCTGCAGAATGACAGGTCGATGGCGTTCATTGGGTTACGTAAGTGGGAACGTTACTCGGCATCGATAATGTTTCATGCGGAGAGAGCTGATCATGGTGTATTATACCAAAAAACAGCGTACCAAGTCGTCCCCTTCCCATTATTCGAAATCCAATCGCACCTCGTATCCCTCCTCTGGGCTGGAAAACTCCCTCACTTCCCAGAACACCCGAGGCTCCCTCAGAGGCCCTCGGACGACATTGTTCCACCGACACCGCCAGAGACTCCGCGAGATTCCACACGAACGACACCGACAGGTATTGATCATGGTGCAAATGGTGGGAGTGCCACTGCAGTCAAGGAGCAACGATATACCGAAAAGGTACGAGGTGCCTATGTGTTTGGGTTCCCCTACGAGTTTCATTATGAGAACTACTTGTTGAGTCTGACAGCCGAGGCTGATGGGGGAAAGGAAGGCGGGTGGGGGGAAGTGGAGGAGTTTAGATGGTACTGGAGGAAACAAAAGGAGCTGCGGTTTCAGACTATCGGGTATTAGGTGGATGTAAAGTTTGGATGAACGTGTGTTCACTCGTGAGGGGAAGCTTCATGCGTGAGTGAAATTTGATTTCGTTACATAATGGTCAGGGTGGAGCGGCTGACGTGCGCTTGAATTTGCAGAAGCCAAGGAGCACGAGGAGATATTGTAACTTTGACGAATCGCTCAGCCTCATGCAACAATTCGTATCAGAAATCAGTCGCTTGCCACCGTGGAGCCCTCCGAAGTAGAAGAAAGATGTTTTTCCCGGGTCTCCCTTGTCTGCCCTGTTTTACAATATCTCAAAGCATATCATGGCGTGACTTAGGTCGGTACTTGGCAGTATGAAACGTCAGTCTTTCGCCACAGGGTACTTGGCGGGACAGCGGCCCCAGTGGACATCCAGGGGGGTGCAAGTCATGGATAAGGCTTCCCCTCCCTGTTGGCTGTTTCTTGTTTGGGAGTTGTCTATAGACAGTCAGTCATATCAATATGCCCCCAAGGCGTCCGTCCCGGCAGAACATTGGCCAACCAGCAGCCTGGTGTGATCCCTGTATCTTTATAGCGCACATTCTCCCTGGTCCAGCCTCGTCTCGAGTTGAGAGTGGGATGCGTGGTATTCATAGTCGCAGGGGGACAGTTCCATGATATAGGTACGCCGACGACGAAAGGGGCAAAAGGAGAATCCGTGAAAGGATGGCGTTGGCTTTGCATCGGTTATATAGATTGGCTATCTCGACAATGCACGATGCTTCTGGGCGCGATAAGTCAAGCTTATCCCTCACTCTATCTCAACATGTTGATGAAACCAGCACACCTCGCACTCGTCGGTCTTCAATTGAGCGCGCTTCCAACGTCGCTCGGCGCAGTTGTCAGGGTTTCACAAGGGCAAACAGAAGGATCTTGCTGCGGATACATCATCACCAATCGCAACAACGCATACTTCGGGCATGAGTATGTAGTGGATTTTTCGAAACTAGAGGAACTGGAAGCGTTGACCGGGTGGAATGTGAGCGACGGAATACAGGCAGGAGGGCAGAATCCGTTTACAAAGCAGATGCCGATGGCGAGTAGTGAGAATGTTGCGATCGTCAAAGGGAAAGGGCTGGCACTGAAGGTACCTGGTGAGTTGAGGCTCGCCTACTACTACAAATGACCGATAGTGGACGCTTACTTTGGTCGCATTCGTACATTTGCAGCTCAAAATGCCGACGCTCCGGAGCTGAAGGTAGCAGAGGTTGTGTTCGGTGAAGCGATTTTCGGAGGCCTCTTCCATGCCAAGATCAAGGTGACCGACACCCGGGGCAGCTGCATGTCCATTTTCACTTCTGCGGCCAATCGTAGTCTGGGGTGGAATGATGAGCAAGATATCGAGATCCTGAGCGGTTCGCTGCTTAAACCGAGTGACACGCAACCTGCCGGGTTTCATATGGTCAACTGGGAACCGAAGTGAGTACCAAGCTTTGTAGCAGCAGAAAGTCAGAGGACTCACCTTTCCCATACTCATGGTATTGAAGAACTGGAGCGAAGGTACATTCCATTTCAGCTTTCCCTCCCAACCTCACTCCTAGCCAGAGTTACAACTCTTGGGAGATCGGATGGTTTCCTGAAGGTTCGACCAGTAACGCCCTTGCCAACACGCAGATTCGATTCAACAATAAACTGATATCAAACTCACCTAATCAGTTCCCCTCGACTCATCCTTCTGTCTTTGTTTTGAACCACTGGACGAATGCAGATCCGGCTTGGTCTGGCGGTCCACCTGCAAAGGACGCGGTCATGTACGTCCAGAAATTCGTTTTTTATTACGATAAACCGGAAGGGATCTTTGAGGGAAGCGGAGTCTCCAAGCTTTCGTGTAACCGTGCACAAGCATGTAAGAGGAGGATAGGTTGCTGAAAAGTGTCGAGATCCCCCGAGCCTGAATTTCCTTCGCGTTCTTTGGCTTGTCTGTCTCTTTCGTTTGATCTGCTTGTTTCTTTCGGAGTCTTCCACTGTAATTTTCCGGAGAGCGAATATCATGGAGTTCATTCATGCCATTTTAGGATTAGCACCCTGTATCAGAAGCTATGCACACTTTATCTGGTTCATGACAAGCCTTTCGCAGCCAGAGAAAACACTCATGGATGTAATCACTGACCTGGAGGACGTATGGCGCAGGCGGGTTACAATGAATAGACAATCAACTCGACCCTGTCACTTTGAAGAAGAACGATTTCATCGGATTCCGCAGCCGATCTCAAGAAGTGCCTGTCATATCATGAGTCGCATCGGCTTGGAGGGCAGCGATCTGCACAGCCATACTGCGAGTGCGTAGTCATCCGGACGGCGGTGAAGGGGACTCGGGTAAGTCATCGATATCGCACAGCTACAAAGTGCATCAGGGGCGTGTTTACAAAAACATAATCCACGAATTCGAAGGAAAGAAAGAAATGATGAGAGGAAAAGGAAAAGGGAAGATACGATAATGACGTCATGCCGGGCGGACGTTGTTAGCAGGCAGCGTTTTGAGCCAATGCGTTGCGGGAAGACAATAGCCAGTCACCTTCATCACTCCGTCACCACCTCTTGAAACATCGGTACACAGAAACGCAGGCATTTCCGTAAACGCCTTTCCTGTGCATTCTATCGCGCAGAGGTGAGCCTGCGAAGGATATCAAAGGAAGCTCAAAGAAGGCGTTTCAGGCGCGTTTCATCCCAATTCGAGCGCGTTTCAGGTGGAAATAACGGATCTTGCGCCTGATGGAACACAACACGGTGCAACTTCTCCGGCTTGTTCGATTTGTGTACAAACAAATATTGTGCCTTCACGGCGACCTTGGCAGATGACTATGCTGTGCTAGTCCCTTTCAATTCCTTTACTGATTCGCGCACTCAAGGACGTTGCCAGAGAGGTCTTGCGTATACTCATAAAGCAATCCCGCTCCCGTTTGGTGCTCACCCATCTCCTCGAAATGATATGCCCATCATCACATTACCAGGCCAGATTGCACCACCACACTCATTTTCCCCACCACTCTCTTTCTCCGCAAACAAGGTCTTTCGCTTTGCCTCCCTCTACCAATAACCGATACCCAATAGTGTGATCATGAAGCTCGCCACCCTCACTGCAGCTCTGATCTGCCTCGGCAACGTCCAGTCCGTTCTAGGCGCGGCCGTCCCTTACCAAAAGCGTGCGAATGGAACTTGCTGTGCCTACGTCGTCACCAACCGAAACAACGGTTATTTTCGATACAAACACGAGATCGACTTCTCTACCCTGACGTCCATGGACAAGGTTTATCAAGCCGGATGGGAGATTTCGGATGGTTGGCAAGCGGGTGGGACCAACTTCGAGACAGGACAGGTTCCTTGGGCCAATGAGGACAACGTCGAGCTCATCAGAGGTGAAGGTTTGCGTTTAAAGGTGCCTAGTAGGTACTTGGAGCCTTTCATTCACTGAAGCTTTGCTGATTGTTCTTCCGTTTCTACCTGATAGAGCAAAACGCAAAGGCAACCAAATTGTCAGTGGCCGAAGTCATGTTTCCTGACGCATTCCTTGGAGGGGTCTTCGAGATTACAGCCAAGATGACTACGATTCCAGGTAAGTGTTGTCAGAGTTTCTGGGTGTGACGGAACTGCATGCATGCTCGTAGACAAGGTTAGCTAATGTCGTATCGCCGATTCCGATTGTAGGGACATGTATGGGGATGTTTACTTCGCACGCCGACGGCGGCTTCGATAAGCCATTAGGATGGCAAGATGAGCAAGATATCGAGATGCTCGGTGCGTCGATGCTACAAGCGACCTCGCTTCAACCTGCAGGAATACAGATGATCAACTACGATCCCCAGTAGGTTTTCTTGTCTCTTCAAAGGGATATACACAGCTCACGTTACGTACCCTTTAGGAACGGCGCGAAAGCGTACTCGAGTCAGGCTTTCCCTGCCGGTATCGACCCTAGCAAAGCCTTTCACACCTACTCCATCGCCTGGTACCCCACCAGCTCGGACAGCAACGAACCCCGACGAACCGAAATGCGGCTGGATGGCAACATAATCAACTCACCACAGTATTTCCCCTCCGTTAACCCTTCGGTGTTGATCTTCAACCACTGGACGAATGCCGACTGGCGATGGTCGGCTGGACCTCCTGCACAGGACGCGTACATGACCATCAAGAAATTAACTGCATACTACGATAAACCGGCAAAAATGGCGACCGGTACAGGCGTCCTCAAGCAAGGGTCTTGCAGCCGTGAGCAGGCTTGTAGAGTGACAGTTTAGGGTCTTGTCGGATTCGATTTGGTCGGTGGATCATGGACATTCTTTTTCCTCCTTGTGTAATTTGCCGTGTTCACTCCTTAGACGTGTCTTCTTGGCACCGCATTGTATATACCCGAGTCCCACTCGCGTAGTCGATAGAGTTCGCTATTGTGAGTTTCGTAGTTGTCAGTATATAGCTTGAAATCTATTACCATTATGCAAATCACTTACCGCAAGCTCGCCCGTATTCCGAGTATAGCGAGGTCTCAGTGTGCAAAGTTACTAGGCGAAGGTGCTACCTCCGCTTCCGTTTCTTCGCTTTTCACAACCTGACACAGCTAACGCACATCGTATCCTGTACTCTCCTGTATACACGAGCTGTGATGATGCGAAACACTCTGGTGGAACTGTTCGTGTTGCGGCATACAGAAGTAATGATATATCGTTGCGCCAAGGTAGAAAGGTCGACATCGAGAAGAGTGTCCGTCGACAGTTGCGATTCGCTACAGCGAAGCAGGCATTCGTACCGTTACCTGCACCACATCCACCACATCTAAAGAATACCTTGACGGGATACTGGGCTCGTCAAGAGCAAGGCTACGGGCGCGATTGCGTCGTAATGCAGTACCGAGGGCGCAGAGGTATAGGGCTATCGAATAAAGGTGGTAGAGTTATCCCTGGTTGCTAACTTCTCGTTATCGAACTGAAAAGACATATGTCCAATGCTGCAAGGAAATTCAAGTGAATATCGCTGATCCCACACCACCGCAGAGCTAACAATGCGTCGGACCTCCTATCTTCGCTTCCGAGACATCCCGGCTACCCCCGTAGAGCCGCCGCATGGTAGGAGGAGTGGGCTGAAGTTGGCTAATGAACCGATATGAAAGGGATCATGTTGTCACTTTGTCGACCGTTTCCCTCTACAATCTCTGTTACGCAGCGATCCGCCGACCTCAACAACTGACATGCACTATCCTCTGCTACTATCCACCCTAATCCTCAGCGGTCAGGCGCTTTCTGCGCCGCACATCGAAAGCCCGCCAAAGAAGGATATCCTGCTTATCACCCAATCAGCGCCAACGCCCGATCTACCATCATGTCTTCAGGAAAGCTACCATGGAGCGTACGGTTCGATGGCGGACTCGGATCATGTTTATATCACGGATGAGGAGTGTATTACTGAGCATGGCGCGCTCGCGTCGAGCGGGATGAAGAGCGGAAGTATTGCCGCTTTGGATGATAGGGCTGACGGACAGGTCCTGATATGGATCGGTGAGGCGGGAGTGCAGGGTATGGAAGCCAAGACCTTGGCTGTTACCGACTCGGTGTACGAGGGTATCCTTGCCAATCTCGAGATGTTGGAAGATCTGCCGCGTTCTGCAGACGACTTGCTGCACGCTGATGCGCAGCAGGTTATGGGCGCAAAGGCTCGACCGTTCGAGAGGCCGACGCTATACCACCAAAGCCGACATTCAATGATCCTTGGCGTTCCGGAGCGTACTTTGAGCGTCATTGATCGGATCGTACCGGGACACTTTTCCCTTGTAGCGCTTCCCTCGCACGCATACCCGCTCGCCTTTGGGTCATCCAGCTACGGCGCTCCGGTACCGGAACACCTGATCGATAACCTCGTCAATATTACATCCAACCTCAAATATTCTTCAAAGCTTCACAAGGTGTTGGACGCGTTGGATTACAGAGAATTGGTCAGAAACGTTCGATTCTTGACGGGAGAGAGTGGCTCGGGGATCGTTTCGCGACACAGTTTTGCCCCCGGGTCTCGCATCGCTGCCAAATGGATCAAAGGTGGGTCTACAGCGACTCAGACAGGTGTAGGCCACCGATGTTGATACCATCTTTCCTTTGCCATTTCTTTAGAAAAGGTGCAAGCGACAGGCGCCGAATGCAACCTCTCCCCCTTCCTGCCAGGATTCGCACCCAACATCATTTGCCAATACCCTTCACTCACGCCAAACGACACTTCCCTTACCATATTGTCTGCGCACTACGACTCTCGTGGTAGTTTCGGCCGATGGGGCGCGCCTGGTGCAGATGACGATGGATCCGGTTCTGGACATTTGTTGGCTATTGCGGAAGCGATCAAGAGCACGGGAGTAAAGTTTAAGAAGGGGGTCGTTTTGGCGTTCTTTGCTGGGGAGGAACAAGGGCTGTTGGGTAGTGCGGCGTATGCTAGTACGTTCTTTCGCTTCGCTTGTTGGAAACGACGGTAGACTGACCGCATTCGCGCAGAATCGCTGCACGAGGCCAATGCGACGGTATTACTTCAGACGCAAGCCGACATGCTGGCGTATCACGACGTGAGTCTATGTCTGTTCTCTGGGACAATCGATCGATCCTCATTTTGAAACGCCTTTCCCCCAACAGCCTCTCGAACCTCTGCAGTTGGCGTTCCCTGCAACGATCGGCACCCCCGAAGCAGCTTACCTGCTCGGAAATCTGTCACAGATTGTAGGTCGTCAACCTCACAGCGCTTTCAGTCAGATTCTGATGTCTATTGATCACAGTACGCTCCTGAACTGGTCGTTGGGACAAGGTGAGTCTGTGATTCAGACCCTAGGGTTTATCGTTGCGAAACCGCTAAGGCGTATTGTCCACCCCCTAGTCCGGCTTGCTGCAGCGATCACCAGAGCTTCCTTCCCTATGCCTTCCCTGCAACTCAGGTCTTTGGTGAGTTACCATGTCGTGTTATCAGGGGCACGGTGTCTAATCACGTTCATCACCGGCCTGTAGAGCGAAATGGACCCATCACTGATCGTAAGTGGGCATGTATATCCGGACCGAGTTGCGAAACAAGTGATACTAATGAATCCCGTCCGGATAGCGTGTTACCACAATATCTGCGACGTCTCCATGCGAACCGGGTACGATTTCGATCAGATCCTCAGCATTGCCAAGGTCACTTTTGCAGGGCTTCTGTCCGTGGCTGGATTCGAGGTATAGATATAGGAGGGAAGATTCGCTTCGAACGGAAGATCCACTTTGAGTAGGGGAGGAGTACATGCATCAAAGGGCATTACGAAACAGATGCGTGACCTCGGTTGTACGACTGAAGCCTTCTATTGAACCATTGCTTACGTTAGCTCATACTTCGGCAGACCGCACTCCCTGTTATGTTGGCGCTTGCCTTTAGCGAAGTCTCTCCCAATACTTTGCTAGCCAACTCATTGCGATATATCCGAGGTACTCTCAACGACGATTTCCCATGGCAGTAGAGACAACTTTCGTCGTTGGTATTACAAAGTGTATGTGAGAAGATGTGCCTGGCTAACTATGATACATATGAATACTGGATAATTGATGACTATCTCAGCGGATGGCATTGTAGCCGGGAATTCGACCATCACTTCGCAGAAGCCGGCCCCACCTCGATAATCAGACCTAGAATGTGAATCGGATCGGACTAGTGACCTAACGTGACTTTGCATGCCTTCTCTTTGTTGCAAGTGGCGTCCTTCGACACTGTCGAGTCATTATCGATCGGCAGAGTGGCACTGTCGTAGTACATCGTGGCCCTTTTGATCGTCATGACGGCGTTCTGATTAGGCGGGCCGCCGGTCCAACCATTTGGTCCATTGGTCCAGTGGTTTAAGATGATGTGAGACGGGTGCGTAGAGGCGTATTTATTGGGCTTTTCGGCCATAGCCTTACCGTCGAAGTGATACTGAGTCATTTTGGGGGTGTTGCTATCGGATCCAACTGGGAACCAGGAAATGGTGTAATGATGGAATCCTGTACTGGGATCCACGTTTGAGGGGAAGAGCTTGTTGTTCGTAGTCGGCTCACGGTTGCTACAAATGAGAAACTCGATGTCAAAGACTCAGTACAACATGACTCACAGCAGCATGCGGTAGTATGTAAATGTTAGACATACGCGGGATTGTAGTTTGTCAACATCATACCTCCAGGGCCTCCAGACCCGGCCTGGAACAATGATTCCCCAAGCATCTCGATATCTTGCTCATCTTCCCAACCTAGCGAGCTCCCTGCATCTGCGTGATAGGTGAAAAAGCCCATACAGGTGCCTTGAATGGCTGTAAGCTGGGCTTCGAAATCGTAAATTCCGCCGAAAGTTGGAGTGTCGTAGACGATCTCGGCTACGGAGAACGTTGCGCCGTTTGCCTGGGCTGAGGAGCAACATGATGCAGTCAAGATCCACAAAAATAGAGAGTTGGTATGAAGCGTTTCTGCTTACCCGGTACGGTCATCGTTAATCCTTTCCCTTTCACAATCTGGACATTCTTCCTGTCCGCCATGGGAGATTGTGGTGGGACGGTATCGCTACCGCCACCTGCTTGCCACCCGTGGGAGACTGTCCATCCCGCGGCTGTGGCTTCAACGATGGAGGACATGGAGCTAAAATCTACGTCACTTCTGTGGCGAAAGTAGGCATTGTTTCGATCTGTGATGATGTATCCGCAGCAATCGTCGTCAGATGCTGGGGTTTTAGTTGCCGCGGCAGAAAGTTTGGGTTCAACAGTGACAGGACTTTGTTCCTCGGTAGATTTGAGTGTGGCAGGAGCGCACACAGGCGGGGTGACTTGTTGAGCTGGAAGCGCAGCTACCAGTCGGAGAGTTTGGACGATAGTAGAGAGACTGAGAAGCATGGTGACGGCCAAGGGTTGTGAGCAAAGAAGATGAAAGACGAAGGAGAAACAGGATATAAGTGAGTAGGTGGAGCCCGAGGGCACGCTCAACCAAGGAAATTGGCTTACTTCTTCTCGTTATATACACGCCGACGTCTGTGCCAAAGTGATTCGACCATGCTCCACCCCCCCCCCCCCCCCCCCTTCCCTAGCTTATGCAAGCCTACATGAGGCTGTCCCATTGATGGTACGAGTAAGGATGTTTCTTGCCTTTCGTCATCTCCCTGGCAGGATTTGCAGGTCAACCTAGAGTACGAGAAAGGCTTCAGAAAACAGACCAAAGTGATTTCCGCCGGTGATCTTTCTTCCAGAGATGTTCCTCAAAAGATCGGGGTAGACGGCTCAAAGTGGTCCAAACGTGCCATTGATCATCAGCGATGCTCCCACGACAAAGTCCTTTCGATGGTCGATAGTCGGGAAAGTCGTCCTTTGGGGCCGGAGCAAAGGTCTTGTTTCAAGCTATCCTGAATATCTCTCGCTGAACAGCTGATTTGGCTGGAAAGAAGATCAGTGCATCCTTTCGGTACTACCATAGCCGAAACTCCCGGTGGGTTTGGCTACAGGGCGTTTTAGCGCATGCCCTCGGTTGAAGGCAGTTTTGGTCAGTACGAGTCCAATTCGTAACGTACATTAGGAGTGATTGTCACGGGAGGCGCTCGAGTTTTTGTAGAATCACATTTCATTGGGAGTGTTCCTCTCTATTTCACAAGGAAGAGGAAGCGAATAACTGCCGACAAGATTTCAAAGAAGAATGGAAGTCCATACGCGAAAAGAAACAAGGACCAGCCAGTGCCTCGCAGGTGCCCATCGCACAGACGATGATGTCGCCAGGTACGATCAAATGGTAACCTGGCATGCCTTGGCCCGGCTGCATGCTGTATCCTTTGCAACCCGCGCTCCAGGGGTGACCGACACGGGGATATCGTAGTATGCGACAACTCCTCACGATCAATTCAGCGTTCTGGGTAGGTGGTCCACCCGACCAATGGTCATCTCCGTTGGTCCAGTGGTTGGTGATGAGCGCCGAAGGGTGCGTGGAGGCAAATGCCTGAGGCGCGTTTTGGAGTTTGCCGTCAAATCGGATTTCGGTCATTTTGGCAGGGTTGCTGTCGGAGGTGGAAGGGTACCAGGAGATCGAGTAGGTGTGGAAGCCTTTGGAAGGATCGATACCGGCGGGAAAGAGTTGATTTTTGTAGGCCTTGGTGCCGTTGCTAACATGGCGAGGAAGAAGTTAATAAGACAGTTCACTTGTATAGCGTGCGAGAGATAATATGACGTACTTGGGTTCGTAATTTACCATGTTCAAACCAGCAGGCTGACCACCAACTTGCTTCAGCAGCGAAGTGCTCAGCATCTCGATATCATGCTCGTCGTGCCAGCCAAAGGGTTCATCCAGACCGGAATCGGCGTGGCTGGTAAAGATACCCATACATACGCCGGGAATGGAGGTGAGCTGGGCTTCGACCTCTAAAATGCCTCCTAGCAGTGCCGGTCCAAATTCGGCTTCTGCCACAGCGAAAGCCTTTGCGGTTTTGGATTGACCTGAAGTAACGAGTCGATCAGCAAATCCGTATCGTCCACGATCTTCGACTGCGGAAGCGGAAACATGTTTTACTCACTAGGTACGGTCAAGACCATTCCTTTGCCTTTAGTGATGACGACGTTCTTTACGCTACCGATGGGAACTTGACCGGTGTAAGGGTTCGCCCCGCCGGACTGCCAACCATCGGCAACGACCCATCCGGCATTCAACGCCTCATTGATGGATGACATGGCGGAGAAATCGAAGATGCTGCGGTAGCGAAAGTAGGCGTTGTTTCTGTTGGTGACGACGTATCCACAGCAGTTGGTAGCATCAGCTCGAGCGGAGATATTGACGGAAGCAGCTTGAACGTGTGTCGAAGCACAGATAAACAGCGCGACCGCTACGATTGGGTGAGAAAGCTTTGAAGGCGAACATGTTGGTTGTTGACGATGCTGGAGCCGAGGAATGCGATGTTTGACCAACAGAGGATTTGTCCGTCTGGGATTGAGCATCTTCTTTTCCAATTATCGGGCAGACTTGGAAAGATTCAGTTCTACTTTTATAGACGAAAAGGCGGCAACTTCACGAATTTGTGGATTTCTCCTCCTATAACGATTATTGTTTCTCCTATCACTCCTGGCGCGATCGAGTTGTCCAACCTGAAACGTCTCCTTTTCTCTCCGCCGCAAATTAGTAGATGTGAAGATGTGAAGGGAAATCGCTGGCTAGAATTTTGGTATGCCAGGAAACAGTGACATCGGAACCTATCGGAACCCCCATATCGTCGCCTGTCGGGATCTTTCCGTGTGATCCTCGAGGTTTCGCCTCTCGACTCTCTTCTCGAGTTTTTTTTTCGGGGCCGAGGTTTCAAGAATTAGGAGTAGTTGTTGGCTGGATGGAGGTATCTGAAACGCACACGTTGGAAAGCCACCGATGTGTTGCTTCAGTGTTTGTGCAAGGGGCTAGGCCTTGATAGATGATGATACTCCACCAGCGCTTGCTGTCTAGACGGAGGCGATGCAAGCGATGCTGCAAATATCCAGGATCAAGCCATTCGATAGCGACAGCTCACCATGATTCACGCATACGCCAAGGCATGCTGTCCCCAGGCGAGGCCTTCTGGTAATCCTAGACGCAGTATTGCATGATATGTATGTTAGCGTGTAAAGCTGCGGGTGATGCAAGGCTGTTGACGGCTGAATGCGGAGGGATGAGAAGGAACTGAGCTAATCAGTATCAATAATTAAATGCTCCTATATCATAATTAGTTCCGACTAGTGTCTGCAATTTTGTGTCTATACAGCCTGAGTTTTTGAACGTGGTCCGACTGTTCGAGATGAGAGGGCCTAGACAGAATTCCCTATTCCGCGTACTATAAAGAGGTATTGTTCAGTGGGCCAGCTCGCGGTGCCGTCTTTCGATGGTGGATGAACTTACCGGACGAAGATCGAGAGTCAGAGTCTTTGAGCTATTGACATCTTGGTTCCTGTGAACGCCGACAAGACAATCCGATTGTTCATAGCTGGAGGAAACAAAACACTCAGTATGGTCGAAAGATGAGGGATAAGGTAGTGAGGTAAACCCACAGAGAGTTCTTAAGACTGATGACAATAAATTGGAAAGCAGCGGACGAGTGTTGCCTGATATAGTTGGCGATTCGGCCGACGTTGGTGTTGTCGAGAGCAGCATCTACTTCATCTAGTACGAAGAAAGGAGACGGTTGATAGCTGTGAATAGCAAATAGCAAAGCCAAGGCAGCCATCGTCTTTTCACCCCCGGACAACTGATCCATATCTCGGAATCGCTTCATCGGAGGCATGGCGTGATACTTGATACCGCTCAGGTATGGTTCCTGGCAACGATATATCGATTAGCTGAGACCAAGCCGATTGATTGATCATGACGACAGCTCACCTCGCTATCTTCCAGAGAGAGATAAGCGACACCACCCACGGGCGAAGCCTTGCCCTTCGTGAGCTCTTTGTAAACTTCGTCAATTCGCTCGGCAATATGATTGAAAGCTTTGTTGAACAAGTCACATCTGCAAGATCACGAGTCGCAAATCAGCTCTGGCTAATCGAGAAAACCAGATATCGATGGGTCCAAACATACCTCTTCTTCTTCACGGCAAGGAAAGCATCTCGAGCAGCCTTTGTTTGTTCTCGGATATCACCTCCTTCTCGTTCCACCTCTTTCAGCCTCGCTTCTACGTCATTCAGTCTGTAACGAGATAATATGTCAGGCATTTGTCCCTGTGAGCAAAAAAAAACGGGAAGGATAGACGTACTTTTGTCTAGATTTCAAGTTAGGAGCCATTTTCTCGATTTCAGCCGCAATGTTGGCGATACGTTCCTCGATCTCCTGGCCGTGTTCGGGATTACCGTTTTCTCGTTCTTCCTCCTCGAGTTCATCAAAGTCGACCTCGATGTCAAAGTCTCGCAGACGGAGCGGTGTTTCACCTTCGTCAACTTCCATATCGTCGGAGTCCTTGTCCTGTTTGCGGCGACAGCGAGGGACGGGGGGCGCAATGTTTCAGTCGTTTACCTAAGAAGCATTGAACAATAACATTGCGTACCTCTGTAATCGGGACATCTTGCAAGCTACCGGTACTTCTTTTTGTCAGCGGGATGTTTATATCTTCCAATCTGCATTTTCGGTAAATTGAGTATCGCTCTGATGAGAGACTTTCAATTTCATCTTTCTGCAAGTTTGAAGAGGATTCAGTTTTGAGCTCGAGCCCCGCTTTGCAGTCATGGATAGCGAGCCTACCCATCCAGACACATCTTTCGAGACTTCATCCAGGGCACGAGATGCTCTATTCAGAGCTTTCCTTGCTGCATCAAAGGCGGCGTTCTTATCGCTCAGATCGCTTTCATAGGTCTCGAGTGCAGAACGCAATTCCTCGATTTCCTCTTCTGCTTGTTCAATCTCGTTCTGTAGATTCGTCAGGTCCGTCTGCAGCTTTTCGTCCAAGTTTTTGCGTTCGCGATCTACTGTGGCTCGCAATCGCTGCAATCTCTCTCGGGTTCCATCCAGCTGAGCCGTCTCGAATTTAAGTCTGTAACCAATACATAGTGTTAGCTAGGAAATGCCCCCTTCAAAGCAAACGACTTACTGGTGTTCAAGCCTTGCGATTTGGCTGCGGAACTTGAGCAGTGCCTCATTCTCTTCCTGAGCTACTTTGAGCTGCTCATTTTCATACTCCCGAATATTTGTGACTCGAATCCTTCTACAGAAAGCGGCGAATATTGCGTCGTCGACCGTATTGACCTGGTCTGCGAGCTCTTCTACTTTGGTATTTTGGTTGTTGACAGCGGTCTGCGCCTAAGGTGAAAGGATGTTTCAGATTGGCATGCTTGACGTGTACGCATGGACTGCTGACTCACCTTGTTGACATCTTTTTTCTGCTTGTTGATGGTACCGTTAGCATGGTTAAGCTCTCTTCGTGCACTGTCCAAGCGTTGATTGGCAGCGGTCTGGCGCAGAGTAGATTGTATGATTAGCGATGTCATTGCATGCGACTCGCGAAACTCACCAATTGGTCAGAAAGCACGCGGTGATTCGCTTCCGCTTCCCGCAACTCGTTTTCAAGCCTGGCAACGTCGGAAGCCTTTGGCTTTCGCTTCGCATGTTCCGAGAGCTGATTCAACATAGCATCACGGGTTTTCTGCAAAGCTGTAACGATGTGTATGATGCTAAGTGGATGCGGACATATTCGTAGATGGATTGCTTACCTTGGATATCCTGCTCGGCAAAAGTTTCCCTGTCCTGTCGCGGAACTTGACCACCAGTGATCAGACCGCTCTTGTGCAATACGGTTCCCTGCAGTGTGACGGCTATTGCAACGAGAACACAAGTCTGTCAAAATCCTTTCACGTAATCACGAGCAATCTTATCACGTACTTTTGACCTGGACGCCCTTGTTGTAAGCTCGATCTTTGGCAATGTCCATTGTGTCACAAACAAGTGCGCTACCACATGCATGCTGGAAAGCTCTCTCCAGGGTAGGGTCGTACTTGATAACATCGATGGCAAGACGGGATCCCATACCCAAACTTCGGAGCTTATCGTTGATAGGTTTAACCTGAATAGAATCAAGTGGGATGAAAGTGGCCTGCCCAGCTCTTTGATTTCGCATGTACTGTAAAAGGCGAAGTATCAGATACGCGCTTTGTCACAGAGGCTCGATCAAGTCGCTTACCTCGATACAAGCGATACCCGTTTCCTCCATATCCACCACAATAGCATCGTTGTTTCGGCCCAAGACGGTGCCAACAGCGGTCTGGAATCGATTCTCCGTCGGTTGGCACAGATCAGCAAGACGACCGTGAACGCCTATTATTAAAGGGTAGCACAGGATTAGCCACCGACACAGGAAACTGAAAGCGACAATCTGCTTACCAGGGAAGATTCTCTTCAGACTGGAGACAGTTTCTCGGAGTTTGGCCTTGGAGTCATTCTCGCGCTTGTGAACACCAGCTGCTAGAAGCTGGTTTAATGCCTCCTGCAATCTCTCGTTCGCCTCTGTCTCCAGTCGGCTGTTTTTGGCACATGATCCGTATTAGTCAGAACGCTTTGCGATCGGTATTCTGGTAAAGGCTTACTTGATACGAGACATGTCTCTTTGTATCTGATCCAGTTCAGTTTTCTTCTGCTGCATGTTCTTCTTTGCATCCTCGGTCTGTGTTTCAAGCTAAAATCACAAATCGATAAGTATACGAAGTTTCAGCGCAAGCCACGTATCGCTGACGTACCAATGTCTGCCGCTCTTGTAAGATAGACACTTCATCCTGCAGCTTGCTCTGCTGGACCTCTGTCGCCGCGAGATTTTCCTTGGCGGTATTAAGCGTGTCTTTCAGCTTCTTCAGTTCTCGTTTTCGCGATTCAAGCTCCTTTCTTTCATCTACGGCTTGTGTCGAAGCTGATGCTTTGCTAATCACGGAAAAGATCAAGTAGGTGAGCGAAAGTAAATGAAGGGTACAGAGCTTGGTGACACATACAGCTTTCGATACTCGTCGAGATCGTCAGCACTTAGCGCTGTACCCTTTCTCCTGGCAGCTTCTCGTTGGCGTTCTAGATAGTTCGACGAAGTGATTGGTCAAATCAAGGAATAATAATGTCAAAGAGCGTGGACTCACCGGTAGCAGCATCTGAGGCCTTTCTGGTATCATCCAAATCCTTCTGCAGGTTGCGAACCGTGGTATCCTGCCTCGCCTCATCCCTCTCAACATCCTTGATAAGCTTCTCCGATGTCGACATCTTCTTTTTGGAATGTTCGATTTGCGTTTCTATCGTCAATAGATCCGGCTTCTTTTCTTCCAACGCTCGTTCGGCTTGCTTGATTTCCGCTTGATGCTTTTTCAGTTCGAGGGCAGCTTTGGCTTGAGCTTGCTTGGCAGCTTGCGTCTTTCGTTCTTGAGCGGTCTGGCATCAGGAGGGAATTAGTTGGCAGTATGCAGGATTTCAATGTCATCAACTCACCTGATCTCGCTTGAGACCCTTCATCCTGTCCTCGGCCTCATCAATCTTGGCTTGGCAGACATCGATTTCGCCCTTGATATGGAACAACCGCCATAATGTATGCTGCACGATCAGCTCTTCCCTCTCCTCTTTCAGCGTTTCCCAACGTGTCACTTCCTCTTTCTGTTCCCTGTAGTGTCGAGCTTCACTGGTAATTCCTCGTTTCTTGGAATAATTTAAGGTTGCCGTCTCGGTAATCCGTTCCTGCGTCGCTTTTGCTGTATTGTATTCTTCAACATAGTCGAGGGAACCGCTGATCTGGTCTATCAACTTGGAGAGCTCTTTAGGGTTTTGCTGAGCGACAGCTTCAACGTCACCTTGAAAGACCAAAAAGTTTTTCGCCTTGACGAGAATGTTATGTTTTTCGAGAGACTGGTTGTATGTGGTGTGCGTGACAGCTCGACCGTTCAGGCTGTAGGTAGAAGATCCTTTGCTGTTGATTGATCGCTTATATTTGAACTCTTTTGCATCAGCGTCTTCGTAGACCGCCATGACCCAGGCTGTCTTCGCGTCGTTCTCTCCTGTCCGAGTTGCTCCTGCTTGACCTTCCTCTTCCTCCGATTCATCATCCTCTTCCTCTTCCTCTTCTCCTTCATCCTCGTCGTCATCTTCTACCTCCTCATCTTCATCGGAAGCATCGGAGTCGTCTTCCCGTTGCTTTCGCTTTCTCGACTTTGTCTGCTTGGTATCCTTCTTCTTCTTTGTCTTTTTGAGTTTCTTCGCCGTTGTACCGCCGGCGTCGTCGTCTCCATCTCCACCGGCGCCAAAGTTCCCTTCCTGACCTTGCGCAGCCTCGCGTCCTCGATAGATTAGGTCCTTCAGAATGTTGCTTCGCAGCTGGCTCGACTTTACTCCCAGGACGAACGAGATCGCGTCCATCAAGTTGGATTTACCGGAGCCATTGGGTCCGATGATACAGGTGAAGTAGGAAGGTCCGAAATCGATCACCTGAGGTGTCATGGGCTGTCAGTAAGGGGACGCGGGATGAGTGAGATGAGAACGGCATACCTGTTCCCCCCGATACGACTTGAAATCGCACAACTCCAAACGTTTCAAGGGCATCTTGTGAGTTGTTCAACAGGCCGTACAGGACCTCGGTAGAGCTGGGTTGCGATGTCGACGGGATGAGGGAAGAACAAATGGACGGCAATGTACAAGAAAGAGGAAGATGAGTGAACAAGCTTGAAGATCAATCTATCGAATCGAGATGAGATGAGAACGCGTCCTAATCGAGCGCGTTTCGCGCTAATGTTGTAATGTGCAGTCCTACAAGAGGACAAGGGTTATAGAGAGAAGGAAGGGTCATCTTAGCTGTCATCTTAACAGGTGGTCATTCCACGTAGTGTAGTATGTGTGGCTCATGTCATGTATTCTGCCGACTCGATATACAGATACAAAGTAATACAATCTAGACAGTTCCACAACCACAGTCCACAGTCGCTCATCTCACATTCGTTCCGCCGAACCCAGTGGACCGTCTCATCTCTCCCATGTCCCCATCACTACGTCGACTCCTTGAGCTTGAAGCTCCACCACTCCATGTGGAGTCTTCCCATCCTCTGCGTCTTGCTCCTCCGCCAAATACACCTGTTCCGTCAGCCATCGAGTTGTATCCTAGACCACGTCCACCGCCGAGCCACGCAGAGCGTTCCATTTCTCGCTCACGGAGACGATTCCTCTCTCGTGTCGCGGCAGCATTTGCAGCGAGGTACGCTGCAACGCCACCTAGGCCGAGACCAGTCCAGAATCCGGGACGACCTGTTCCGGCTTGTGCTGCTGGATCTGTGGTAGAGCCGGGAACGGAAGTGTTGGTGCTGCTTTGAAATTTGCTGTATGGTGGTGGTGGAGCGCTGGAGGATGGTCCTCCTCCGAATCCAGGTCCACCTCCTCCGCCGCCACCCCCGCCACCAGAGAAAGGCCAGAAATGACTGGCGGGAGGCGGTGTGTGTCGAGGCGATAACCTCCGGATACACGATCGCAAGAAGGAGTAGAGGATGAGGGTGAGCATGCTGAAAAAGGCGATAGAGAATAGTAGGGACGCTGATGAAATGAACCATAGCGCGTTAGATGCTCCGCAACTAGACAACAGGAAGTCGAGGCCTACTAACCCCAATTGGTGCCTTTGCCGGACACGAACGGCATCCTCCCTGAATCGAAGTCGGAGTCTACCCGCATTAAGTTATACTCCAGACCGCATGACCCTAAATAATTACCATGTAAGAGATCAGCCTTCCTTGATACACGCTCCGGATTTGCTCTCACCCTTCAGTACATAACGATCTCCTGGGCGACTATACCCTTCGCATGAAACCTCGACAGGTCCGAACCGGAAGTTCGACGGCATGTCGGCTTCGCACTGTCTTGACCTGAAGCTATAAGCTACCGAAACACCAGCTGCATTGTCAACACTCACCTTCCATTGCACATTACCCAGACCATCGTCGCCAGTATTGCTGCACTGGACGACATCCGGCTGAAAACGGTTGCATGCTTTGCCCTTACAAGTCAGTTGTGCTGCCCAGAATAAGAGCGGTCAAACTAATTTAACGTGCCTTGTAGCTTGCGCCAAGTACTTACGAATCGGAGAGACTCGTCGGGCTTTGGTTACACCGTCTCTGTGAAAGGTAAGAGTTTTGATGGAAGTGAGCAGGACTTTTTCCGGTCGGTCGGAGCGCATCGTGACAGGTAAGGTAAGTGCTTCTCAGGACGAGTGGCGAGTGTTAGTTTGTGATTCCTTGTTGATGATGTATCAAATCGTCTTATCGCCTGGTACTTTTACTTCGAACTGTCAAATGAACAGGAGCTCCAGGTGGAAGATTGGTGGTGGAAGGTCATGTCTTACTCCCCGGCGCCCAGGAGCAGGTCGCGCTGGAAAACCGGCCCCTGCAGGGACAATTCAAATGTAATAGACTTGAAAGAGAACATCAAATGGGGCTATGGCGCAGTTGGTAGCGCGCAATCTTAGCATCGTCTTCAGTGACAAGCATGGTTGAGGTCTCGGGTTCGACTCCTGATGGCTCCATTCTTTTTGAAGAAATCCCCAAAAAGCTGACGCACCGATTCTAAGCATTCAGAAGTCATTTCGATGTACCGAGAAGGGCCATCGCTCGTTGAGTTTTTATCCCAGAGATCAGTGTTACTGCGAAGACACCCTGACCATTGTGTTCGCGATGGGAGCAATACCGAGCCGATTGTCTCTCAAGATGTCGTTGCTATTGCTATCGAGACTGTGGAAGCTACACGAAACGGTAGCAGTCGCAATGAATCTGCGTCGCAGGCTAAAGGTCTATCTTACCAAAGTGAGATAGCTCGGCCGTCGTATAAGGAACTAGCACAACGATGTACACTTACTGTCTTAATCTAGTCTTGAATACCATACCTTGAATGAAAGTAGGATGCTGAATTGCTGATCCTGAGAAACTTACACTCGAAGGTAGCTTCGTATTTAAGGGGAAATCAAAGGGTGAGATAAAAAGTCACAAGAGGCTATTACAAGAAGGTAAGGACAGTGGCTATATATATATATACTTATCTGCTAGCCCATAGGAGCGAGAGCGTTGGGAGTCTCAAGGGTGTGTGTGTGTGAGGGCGGAGGCACCTGGTGGATGACGTAAGCGCGCATGATGTCGGATTCATCTGAATTCTGAGTTCAGTCGGACGATGGCCCAAATGACGCGGAGCCGGGAATGATTACCTAATCGTAATGAGTGTGGAACGGACTAAGGTTCAGGCTATCGCTAGAGATCTATGGGCGGAAGTAGCCAGTTGAAGAGATTATCCTATTTCATAAGGTCATCTCTAACTATTACTATACCAGATCTCTACACAATGAGGTGTTGCAGCAGGTGGAAGGTACTTCTGATATGAGATATGGCCTATTTGTTGACAGGCTAACCATACAGCACGTAGAATACTTGGCGTCTCAAAACAAGCCCAATATCGGCGTGGAGATGGCAAGAGGGCGTCTCCGGGAGACAGAAGTACCTCATCTGCGAGCGCAAGTTCGAGAGACAATGGCAACGATGGATCCGGAGCGGCATGGTGGGAGAGTGACAAAAGCGAATCGGCGTGGAGTGTACACCCTACCATTCGTTAACTCACTTTGACATATGTACGGTCAAAGAGCTTACGTAACGTTGTAATCAGATAGTATAAAAGATATTATTATGCTAACTAAAACAGTACAAGGTTTTAAAGTGGGATCAGTCAGAAAGGATTATGCTTCACAATTATTGATGTCTAATAATACAAACGGCTAACTTACTAGATAATGTTTAGGACCGCTGCTTTGAGCTAATCTAAAGGTATTATTTAAAGTTCCAGTTAGTATAACTTAGTACAGTCAAGAAGGCGCTTCTTGGAGAGTCAGGGAGGAAAAGCGTTTTTCATAATTCAATGTGGCAAAACTTACTACAAATTAACCTGTCTTATATGGACGTCAAAACTGCGTGGCGAGGCCAACCCTGCGCAAGGGCTCCGAAGGAGACCTTGGCGTACAACCTAGCTTTGTCACTTTGTGCCATTGAATGGCACAAAGTGACAAAGTGACATAGAATTTCTATGTCACTTTGCTATTTTCAGTACAAAGTGACAAACTGACAAAAGTACTGACCAGTTACGAGACTCGAACCAGATACTCATAAACCACTCACTAATTCTGCCACTATTACACGGTGGCAAACTATATAGGAAAACTGAACAAGTGGGAATAAGCCAAAAGGACAAAAGGGTAATATGTAGAATACTTACAATACCCGCCGCCGCAATTAAGCGGAGTCCTCTCGCGCTTTCCATTGGGCGTAAGTGATGCCTGATTTCCACTCGTGCAACTTCTGCTTGTGGTGAAGCTAGTGGAGCAAAAGCGATTCGTCCCACGGAAATTTGTTCCATAGGGCGGAGTTGACAAAGGGTGTCAATCTTGTTAACGCAGATCGAATAGAAGGTGTGTTAACGTGGTGAGGCTTTGCGCCATACCAGTAGTCGTTGAATGCGGGCAACGCATCGTAATACGATGATACGATCGAAGTCGAACTTCCGACAATCTGGTAGGAGGGGTTAAAGCTAAGACTTGTACAACTTATATTGAACCATAAATTGCAGTCAGCTTAGGCTTAGTAGCATAGGCTCTTAGCAGTCCGTCAGTTTGAGGATGGTAAGCTGTTGACATCGCTAGCTTGGTTCCGAAGCGAGTCATGAGAGTTCTCCAGAACAAGGAGGTGAACTTCGTATCACGGTCAGAAAGGATGACACAAGGCATTCCGTGCAGTTTCACGATAGAGTGGAAGAATCTTGTAGCGGTGTCAGGAGCTTTGTCGGTATTCTTCGAGGGGATGAAGTGTGCACGTTTCGTCATCTTGTCAACTACAATGAATATCATGTTCCATTCTCCTTCACCCAAAGGCGAGAACGGTCCAGCAAAGTCCATGGAAACTGTATGCCATCTCTTGGGAGGTACTTCCAAAGTCTGCAACAGTCCACCTGGCCCAGAATCGGCCCTGGCTTTGTTACGTTGACAGGAGGTGCAGCTACTACAGTATGCTTTGGCCTCCTTGCTCATATGGTTCAAAAGTGTTTTTTGCACGAATTGTTGTAAGTCTTGGCATAACCCAGGTGACCGGATGACCTTGCGTCGTGGTAATCATGGAGTAGATCAAATCATAGGGTTTCGTGGTATGGAACATAAATACGTGGCAGGCGATCTTGGGTGGATTGGAATAGGATTAATCCGTCATCTGTTAGACGAAAGAATTTCAAGTGAGGTGAAGGGGTTTCCGAGGAAAGTTGTCCTTTGAGTTTCGTACAATGGTCGTCATGAAGATATCCGGTTTTAATTTTCTCTAGGAAGGAGGGGTCGATGATTACATGGGAATGCCGTTCACGGAGGGGAGCGCCGCTTGCAATGTAACATCGACGTTGTGGTGGGACACGACCAGGCCTTTCCTTCATAGACATGAAATTCTTGTAGGGCTGGAGGTCCATAGACCATCGGAGAAGCCTTTTTTCTTTCCGGAGAAACTGAGAATCCATCGTAGCGCAGAGTGGTCTGTGACAATCTCAAACTTCGAACCGTCGAGCGACTCGAGATAAGGATGAAGTTTCTTGAGACCCCAGGTGACTGCTAGACATTCCATCTCCGTAGACGAGTAATTCTTCTCGGCAGGAGATAGAGTGCGAGACAGGAACACTATAGGTGATCCCTATTCTCAGAATCCTTTTGAAAAAGCACGACTCCACGCTCCAACGCCATCTGTGACTCCAACGACATCTATGCAAGCGTCGGTGTCCATGATGAATGGTTCTCCGTAGTTAGGAAGAGATAGGACAAAAGAGGTTACGAGCTTTTCATGGAGCTCCTCCATTGCCTTCTGTTGTGATTCTCTCCATTTCCATTCGGTTTGGCTCTTGAGGAGTTCGTAGAGTGGAGAGGCGATTCGGGCAAAGTTCTTTACGAACTTTCGGTAGTAAGACAGCTAATCCTAGGAACCGCTGTAGAGACCTGACATTGTGTGGCCGAGGGTATTCTTTAACAGCTCGGACAGTCTCTTCCAACGTTCCCATTCCGAGATTACTGACTCGATGGCCGAGAGCTTCAATAGAGTGATGGGCTACATAACCTTTCTTAGGAGACACTGAGGGTGATACCGGATTTCTTTGCAAGTTTGAGAATGGTATCAACGTCCTTGGCATGTTGGTCGAAGGTCTTACTGTAGATGATAATATCATCGATGTATACAAGAGCGATTTGCCACTTGTATCTAACGAGGATACGATCAGTAAGTCGCTGGAACACACTTGGTCCAGTCTTGAGACCAAAGGGCATTCGCTTGAATTGATCAAGTCCAACGTGTGTGCGAAAGGCAGTCTTTTCTCTGTCCTTCTCGTCAACTTCTACTTGGTGAAAACCTCTGAAAACTGCGTCAATATATCATCGACTCTCGGAATCGGATATTGATCGGCCTTCAGTACGGTGTTAATCTTCCGGGAGTCTATACAGCAACGGTCTTTTCCTTTTTGGTGCACAACGATGGCCGGAGAGGCACAGGGAGAGTCGGACATCTCTATGACGTCGTCCGTTAGGAGCTCCGCGATGGTTTCCTCTATACTTTCCTTCCGTGCGGAGAAGCGTGGTAAGGAGGAGATATAGGCGGCGAGTCCCCAGTGTCCTTGCTTATCTTGACCAAATCAGTCTGGCCAAGTTTGTGAGTTCCGTAAGCGAATGCGCGTCAGTTCTGATAGAGAACTTCTAGTATTCGTTTTCGCTCATTAGTATTGAGTTCCGGGTCAACGTTGACCTCTTCCATAATGGAAAGGAATTGCCTTTCGTCGTTGTCTACAGCGGCCCTCGAACCTCCTCTTGTAGAATCTCTTATGTATGATCTGTTATTGCACCCTCTGATTCACCTTTAACTCCGAAATCACCCTTCTCCGCAAGACATTTATATACTTAGCTGCCCGTGGCTCTTCGTATAAGGATAACGTTGGTAAGTAAGTCGATACCATTTGATCCAAACGTGTGCAGAATCCCCTTCAATGGTGACACTTGATCTTCTCTAGCTCCCTGCATTCTCCGCAGCGGAGGTGACGAGTTTGGAAGAGGTGGTTGCGGGTCGGACGCGGTCTGCCATGTTGAGTTTCAAGTACGAGTCGTTGCGGACTCATGGATAAATGTAGACGGAATGAACAACTGATATGCCTCCTATATACCGATCGAACAGGCATCTCAGAGGGTCTAGGTACAGTGCGTCGGAACATTCTCGTAGGTTGTCAGCAGCTGACGTACGAGTTCTCGATAGATGACGTAGGCTAGATTAGGATGGTGTGACGCGGTATAGTGCATGCGGGGTTGATTGTGAGCTGTGCAGCGTATCTTCCTGCAGAGCAAGGCACTGTACTGACATAGATCACTGTCTGGCCAGAAGATTCTAGTGGGCTGCACGTATCACCTGCCACCATTGTATAAGCTATATATTTATGAGACATTTGATTATTTCCGGGCATCTTACCTGTGTGCTTCTTTCAAGCAACCCTTTCACATCGCCCCCCACTACCTCCAATGTCACTCCCCAGCTCATACAAGCAGGGCGCTCCTAAGGATTCGGCAAAACGCAAGCAGGCAGACGATGCACCGGTCCCGGCTGTAACGTCGCCAAGGCCTCCCGTGCCACTTCCGCATCCCGGCTTATCTCGTGAGTTACCGCCAGCCAAATGTATGGCGACTTCCCAGGGCTCTGCTCCGTCAGACCGCCGGGTCCCAGCTCCACTGGCAGTGTCCGGCCGAGTCCCTCCAGTCCATTTGCCGTGGGTTGCTCTCAGGCGCGTCCCGTAGACACAGAAGGTATGCCAGAGCGACGGATAATCAACGACAAACAGAAACCGCAGATGTTCGAATACATGGAACAGGAGAACATGGAACTGAAGCGTGGGGATGCAAAAAGGTTGCAGAGGCAGCAGAGGCAAGATCAGGAATTGAGGGAAGTCCATAGTAAGTAAACCATGCATAAATACATTCGCATGCTGTAAGTTAATATCTGAGACCGATTTTTAACAGAACACATTGGCAACCTTCGTACACAAGTCACTCGGCAACAAGAAGAACGACAAGTCCTACCGCCAATTGGGCGCCCTTACATCACCAAGGACGAAGCGTCGGATCTTCGGCTGTTGAACGCCCGCGAAACACTAGGGTTGACAATAGACGCAGCCGACAAAGAACGTGGAGAGGCTTGCACCACCCGAGGATATTTGAAAGAGCAATCTTGGAAGCTACTATTGGTAAGTTACTTTATGATACCGCTCTTGCAAAACGCAATGATAGGCTTCTCGAATATCGGTTTTAGGCTCTTTCGCGGGAAGTCGTGACATGGGGGACAGCAAGTGAAGGCTTAGACCCTGTACCCCTGTGGAAGAAGCTTCATTGGCGCAAGAAAACGCGCTTGTCATCGAGGTACGAGATAGTTGCTGAAATCAGCTGTGTCCGATGCTAACTATAGGCCTACTCTGTCCCTAGCTTGAAAGAAGGGTCAAGTGAGTCCCATTCCTCAAGGCGATCTTTTTCTATAGTTCGCCTTGGGACCCAGATGCTGGCCCAGAAATCTGGAAGGCAGGATGGCCACTTCGGGAATTGATCAAAAGTACTATCGATAATATCAAGTAAGCCATTCTCAAGTCGAAGCTTCTATTTTCCTGCTTCCAACGCCAATGCGCTTTGAATAGGGATACCTTGAAGCGCCAGAAAAGCGCCAGAAGCTGGTTCTTCAAGGCGTATGATCTACAGATAGGCTCACGACTGGCAAAAATAAAAAGCTTGCCCCCTGCCAGGGCAATTCACTTCACCGCCGCCATCCAACATCAGGAACCGAATACTCAGGACGAGGACGAGGACGGGCCACCCGAGGAAAACGCCCCAAAACGACATGTCGAAAACGCCCAGGAGGACAAAGTCGATGAACAGGATCAACACGTCGATCAAAGGAATATCCGGGATCACGGCGCGACTGAAGACGGATCATCTGATGTCGGAGCGGAGGACGGAGTATCGCAAGCGAGAAAGTTGGTCTGAAACGACCGTAACGGCAACGACTGGGACGAAGAGCAACTACGGCATGACAACGGCGATTCCGACGAGGCTCTCACTTCCGTTCCAGAAGATGAGGACGAAAGCCAATCCGAGCAGAGCGTCAACGCGGAATTCGAAGAAGACGACGTTTTGAACATCGGAAAGGGGAAACGGCGAGTAAACTGAAAAACCTCCTTTGACTATAGATAAAAACCTGTTTTGTATATTAGAAAAAAGGTAAAGAAAAAAAAAGGAAACATTGGTGAATAGAACAAAGATTGTGTACCACTTCGTTACAAGGTGTGAATAATATAATCATGAATAGGTTCGTTGACTGCTTACCTGAAGTACCTTGCACTGCTCTATTCATGACCATGCGTAGCTGCTAATGTCTCCAAAACCCTATAGTAATGTGGTAAAGATATCACCCCAGAGCGCTCTCTAACAGTGCCCTTGTAGATGTCGGTCGAGATGACAGTTCATCACGCTTTTCAGGAACTCACTTACGCCGCCGCCTCAACATATTTGTTTCCAAATGTAGTCCTGACTCTCCTGAGATCGCCTTGTCCTGAGTGTGTGACAACAGGCTGCACACGTCGATCCTCATACACCTTGTTGTAACATAGTATATGAACTGTTGTCAGGACCATCCAGACATAAAACCAAGTCTAGCAAAGTAGGACTCGAGTATGGAAGACAGTTCGGGATGGGGTGCTCCCAGTGCAGTCGCGAATGTATTACTCAGACCAAGTCATAACTAGTCCTTGTACAATTCTTCATAACCAGCCTCTTGTGAGCATCGTTATAGATAGGGTATCGAAGCCAACACCGACACGGGTTTTTTCCCGGATGTCAAGGTCGGAGCATCTAAGCCAACTCCATTTCCCATGGTGCATTATATACCGCCCGTCCAGGCCCGTTAACACGGATCACCCGGTGTTTCATATAGAAGCCTAGAACACCATGTCGCTTCTTGCATGAAACGATGTCGTCACAAGAAAGGCTGCATGAGGCACTTTGCAGACAGGCTACCACCCTAAATGACCCGAAGAATCAAAGTCTGATTGGCGAGAGGCGGACCCGAGCAAAGATTCGGGCAGGAATGTAAGAGTGTCACGGTACTTTCAATGGTACTTCGCTAGAACTGCTCGATCCCCTCCTCCATAGACCGAGCATACTCAGACCGTCTTGGAGACCCATGCCCGGCGATGTTGGACATTCTTTCGAATTACTTTGTGATCACACATCTTTCTAGAAAACGAGCGAATATCCTTGCAATCCTCGTGGAAAGGCATCATGTCCTTTGCCTTCAGCAATACATTCTTCCGCCCTCTATTTCCGTCGTAAGGTGGAGCTATACCTTGTTGTCCACATATTTGACCAGATACCACCATGGGAAATGGAGTTGGCTTAGATACTCCGATCTTGACATCCGGGAAAAAACCCGTGTCGGTGTCGGGCATGGTAGCCGTTTCATGAACAGCGGTCAGAAGGCTATTCGTGACTTGAGTGCAGGAGTGCAGTCACATTGCAAATCAAAAATTGCAAAAAGAACCCTCCCTGGGATTCGATCTTTCCACTCCATTCCTGCCTTGCGCAAGCAGTGGTGTCCGGTAGAGCCACTGCACTACGCATCCAACATTAAAATCTGCTCAAAACACTAGACATATCGAGAGAACAATTGCATATAATCCTTTTTGCACAAGTCCTTTCGTGCGTCTGTACCGGCTTTATGAAAACTGATCGTAAGATACCATGAATCTAATGAATCTACAACACTAAGTCATGTAAGATAGTAAAAGTTTGGTTAAGGTCACTATCATGTGTTGCAGATATTATTAGGATATCGGCGTGAACGAACCCCTGGCGAATCTGAACGGCGGTGGACGAGTATCACATTTGGTCTGATGTTTCTGATCGTCAAATGTGATAGAGGTAGAGTCGCAACGTTTGGTCCGATTTCAGGGTGCAAGATGTGCCATCTCAAAGAACAGAAGCAACAGTCACATTCTGTGGCCCACGTCGACGGTCTTCATCTAGAGAGATCGATCACGCTACGTTAATTGAAAAAAGGACAGAAGCAATAATATATATTTATGTATGGTATTCCTAGTGACGAGTGCATTCCAGTAATGCAGGTTGGAAATCCCCCGCTGAAGCCGCTTCATGACCGTAACGGCGGATCTGGTCACGAAGAGGTTCACACGCGGACGTCAGGAAGAGAGTTCGCATGACCGCGTCACGGCAAGATCTGACTGCATCAAGTGAGGGCTGTCAGGTTGAGGGTATGACTTCACCTCAGAATACGAATCGTAACTCCCCTTTTCAAAGTCAGTCACGACTCCAAATCATTGGACTGCCCTTTATGACTCGAGTCATTTCCCATAGTGTACGGCATTTTACCTGACATGCCGGCGCCAGCCGTCTTGCTCCGGTGACTCAATATTAGGCAGAACCCTTGTGAGCAGTAAAGGACGCTTGTAAAACTGGAGTAGCTTGTGTGGAGAGGTACTGCGCAAATGGCAGCCGAGACTTGCGATCCATTAGGTCTTCTGAATAAGTGGCTGGATCATGTCAGCCTCTTGCAAGCGGGACACATGGACTTACCTGTAAAGCACATCTACCACACATGGACCTCTAGCCCTGTCCGATACGCTCTCCACCCTCTGTTCCGTAATGTAAAGGTTACGCTCCAGCTTGTCTCTTATCTGCTGTCGGGAGGCCAAAGATCCACAAGGTAGAGAAAGGCTGAGAGGTAGGACGTTGACTGTAATCCTACCTCGCGGTTTGGCATTCCGGCGGGCACACACTTGCGCATGTTTAACGGGAACAGAAATAGGATGCATACAGTCGAAAACTTGTGTTGCGTGGTGACTAGATGAGATGGCTTACCAGAACAGTACTGAAGTGATACTAGCATTCTCGCTTCTTCTCCGCTGGCTTAAGCTTGGAAGCGCTAGAGTACTAGCTGCTAGAGTTGAATCCGTCAGCCAGTCAGCCTTCTCCTCGATCGCATACTACCAGATTGTTGTCATTCGTTCTTGTCTCACCAAATTTATACATTGCACAACAACCTACTACGTCAGGTACTTCTATTCAAAGTGCTCTTTCTGCTCTTTCGCAAATGCCAACGACGAAGATCGAGCACTTCGCGAACGCATTGCTGCACATCGCAAATACGCTGGCTAAAACGCGTGAAGGTCAATCTACGAAGCGGAGACAGCACACAGAGGAAGAAGCCTGATTCGGATATAGCAAAACTTAGAGGACGTACAAGCCTAACGTACGGTATGACTACCGAGGCGTACGGCTCTCCGTGCGGAAGGTAAGTGACTGCTCCTGGGTGCAAGTGGGGCGGGGACCGCTTGCGCTTCTTATATCTAGTTGGAGACTCAGGAATAGCCGCTTCCGCTGGGGGACAGAGGGACCAACATTGATCCCTATTGTAGTTCAAGTCTAATGTTAGGTGATTTGAACTCAATAGGTACTTTACTCTACGGAATTGCAGCTGTAAGCTTCCTATATCTACTATCCCCTTTTCCCATACAGATAGATGAAAAACATCTGTGCGCTTGTTCCCGAAGCGCATTTCAACCTTCGGTTGGATACCTAGCCCCATAGGCGAACGGACCGATTCACGGCTTCAATAGCACCGTCGGCCGTTCCTATATTCATATTGCTAGTAGTGTGTCCAAGTGCTATAATGGACTGATAGGCAAAATGACACTTCTGAGTGAGAGTGTCAATTCAGATTTTGCTACGAGTGACGATTTTGCTACGAGTGAGAGAACTGTGTTGATGTCTTTTACGAACTGTTTGAAGTCCTTCCTGTAGATGATGATGTCATCAATGTGAATTAGTGCGATTTGCCATTTGGATTGGGGTGAGTTCCGATTTTAATCCAAAGGTTATGCGTTTGTCTTGATGTAGACGGCGATGAGTTCGAAAAGCGATCTTTTCCCTGTCGTCTTCTGTAGAGACCCACATTCGGTGATAGTCGGCGATGGACTGCTGAGTTCAATTTCGCGTTATAACTAACCACTTTCAACCAGCGCTCTCTAGCGATAGCCTGAACCACTCCCTCTTTTGCAATCTTTGTGCCTTGTAGAGATAATTCAACGTCAACTGAGTCATTCATCGATCGGTCCATCGCTGGTGCTTACGTCGTTCAACAGGTGCTGCCGCCTGGACGCGATCCCTTGAGATCCACCGCCCGTACATTCCCATGTGACTCCCGCACTATCTTACTTCCTGAGACTCTCACACCCTTTGCATCCCTTGGGATAAACACAGCTCTTTCATCTCTTGGAATAAATCACGTTCTTTCTCGCTTGAGACGAATTATGCTCTCTTTCCCTTGGGACAGAAACAGAAGAGACTCCTTGCTTATTGTCGCGGGCACCTAAGCTTGAACTAGAAAAGATCAAGTGTTACCGTTGAAGGGGATTTTGCGCACGTTGGTATTGAATGCTATCGACTTACTTGCTAGCGTTATCCTTATACATAGAGCCAAGGGTAGCGAAACCTGTAAAGATGTCTTGCCGAGAAGGGTTAGCTTGGGAGTTAAAGGAGAATCAAAGGGTGAAATCAGAGTTCATAAGAGAGTCTACAAGAAGAGGCTCGAGGCCAGCTATATATACTTGATGCCAGGCCGAGAGGTGTTCCATCTTTTGTGTTGCGCGAACGCACAAGTTCGTGCAAAGAATGATATGATGCGTAGACGATGGCGTTTGGCGCGAGAGAAGTACGCAAAAGATGCTGGCATACAGGAAAGTAGTGTTTGGCGCGGGGATGAGTGCGTGAAAGCTGGCTATGGCGTGGAAGTGAGTGCGCAAAACATCAAGCTGCGCAAAAGGAATTGGGAAGGATAAGCTCGGTATCTGTACGGTGTTGAAGTCGGACGAGAGTTTATTGGAGTCGATGAGAGTGTGGATGATGACAAATGTATGAGGAGTGATGTTGTGAAATGATAGGCAAGATAAAGAAGGAAAAGCAAGCAGAGTGAAGCAGAGATGAATGTAATATCAAGTCATCCTGTACGATTCACAGTTTCACTATAATCTGCCTCTTTGCTTTTGCTCTTCACCCTCTGTCGTAGCAAATCATTCACGTCACCTTGTCGCGATCAAGAGTCTAGTAAGGATTTGCTGCCCTTACTATCTATCACCTGACCCCGAGCTTGTTCGTACTAAGTCAAGTAGTAGTGCACATCTTATAGCGGCTGAACCCCCTTTTGGTCTGGTGACTCTTCCGTTGGTCTAATACTTCCCTTGAACCCGTACAAGAACTATCAAAAGGGCATAGAACGCCTTGTTGCGTAAGATAATACTCAAATCCCTAAGAGTCCTAAGAGTACCAGACGGAAGGGTAGCTAATTATCAGAAAGTTAATAGCTTTGGAAATGAGAGGTAATCAAAGGATGTTTCATAAGCCGTGAGGCCTATTACAAGAGTGGCATAAAATCAGCTAGATATACTTATATCGAAAGGATGGCAGGGAAGGACTAACTGAGAAGACGAAGTGCAGGCTCAAGTCCCGAAATTAATGCACAAGTGCCAACGCATAAATAGCGGGCGTTGAGCAACTGAGGTAGATGAATCAGATGAAGTAGCTGAAGTGAAGTCATGAACAGGAGTAGTGAACAGGTGGAAGCGGTTAAGTAGCTGAACTGAAGCGACTGCTCCGCTGAATTAGGTGAGGTGACTGTGTAGACTATGAAGTGCGGTCTAAGGCGGAAAACAGGCGTATTCGCTTGGACAGGAGTAATACGTAACACCATATAGTTCATCTCATACTGTGTGCTTTATTATATGCTAAAATATCAAATAATCTTCTTTTGTAGCTACTTCGAGAGCGAGCTTCGTGTCTCAGCGATAAGTGTATAATATAAGTGTTCCGAGGGGTATCAGACAATTTCCAAGAGATTTGATTCTTCCATTTCTGATTGGTGGCCAGTCAAACTTTGAAGAGTGGCAGGTGATGGGAGCCATGAAGGAAAGTGATTGAAGACTCAAGAGTGTTGAACATGCAGTAGCTATCTAAACATATCCGCTTTGTTTCGATTTCATTACTGTTTCTTTCTCGACTCATTTACTGAGCACCGGATGCCTCTCAAGCGGTGGAGATTTTGGTCAAGCGAGACAGTGAATCCCTTCACAAGCACCGTTGTTCGCTCTTCTCTGTATCCTATGCACAAGGCAAATAACGGAGCCAAGGAGCTAACCCTCTTTCACAAGGTGGTGGTAAACTATAAACTATGAAAAATAACCGAGAAACATCATGGACTCAGTGGAAAACTCAGCATTTGCGCGCCAGAATTTCCCTCAGGGCCGTTTCTTTTTGGCTGTTCTAGCCCCAGGCTTTTTTGAGACAGTTTTGTGCGTCTGTTACCGCTTTTGTTCTTGAGGGACTCTAGTCTAGACGTCCTCCGATGTCATCAATCTAGTAAACATAAGTGATTAGCACCGATAGATAAAGGTCGACAGCCTACACGAAAATCCAGTACCACTTGGACATGGGGACAATAACAGCCTCAGAATCTGGCCACTATGTTGTGGACCTGCACGCACTCGATAGTCAGCGCACCAGTATGCGACAGGCCCACGCTGATAGATGTGTACAGAATAAGAACAAAAGTGCAAAGCCTCGGCGCAAAGACCTAACGGATCACCAGTTCCGACACTATGAACGATGGATTCAGGCTGATCGCCGGGCGGCCGGACTAGTGTCCCTTAAAGAAAGAGAATTGACAGTGGCCGTGCATCGGCGAAGGAAACAAGCAAGTAAGTGCCTCCGCTTCTCACGAAGCACTCAAATATACCCTCGAGGTCTGATTGGTGGGCAGGTCGTTTCAGATGCGGTCTCCTCCGGAGCTTCAGAGCAAGCGAAAGATCTCTATGACTTTACCGAGATGTAGGGTAGGATTGCAGCCACTTTGCCGGAAATAGACGACTTGTATGACTTCACAGAGCACATTCAGTATGATGGGGTTGACCGTGGAGAATGGGAGGATGAGGTGTCAGATGGAGGAGATTCGCAGGTGGTAATAAGAATGAATGAAGAGGTCGTGCGGTTGTTGTTGGGACGAAGTTGCTGCTGAGATAGATCC
Source organism: Naganishia onofrii (assembly GCA_030039215.1). Classification (NCBI taxonomy): domain Eukaryota; kingdom Fungi; phylum Basidiomycota; class Tremellomycetes; order Filobasidiales; family Filobasidiaceae; genus Naganishia; species Naganishia onofrii. The sequence continues at coordinate 72,450 of JASBWV010000028.1, read as the reverse complement.
GTAAGTGCACTGAGAGCTTGGATGTGATAAATGTCTTTAGCTTGGGCTTCCCCTGCAGAGAATTACCAGACCCGGTTTTGTCGGTGCATAACCGTGCAAGAGCAGCGTTCTGGAAGCGTTGGGAGGATATGGAGGTCGTGCTCGCCAAGCAGCCGATGAAGTATGGCATCACTTCTGAGGATAATCGGAGCCAGGAGAGAAATGGACAGCCAGGGGGAAGTCGAACAGTCTGGCTTATGACCTCGCAATGTGAATCTTCCGGGTGGCACCGAGCGCGAAAATTGCAGTCTAAGACGAGCCGTGATTGCTCCGTCAAAGGGAAACGAGAACTTGTGCAGCTCAGCACGCAAGAAAATCCAGCGCTTTTTGCTGATTGAGTATCAAGAGGATACATACCAAGCTCACACTCGAGCTTGATTACCGTCTTCTTCTCGGTTGAGTTACTAGAATTTTACATGGTCTTATACATGACAGCGCAAGTCTCCCGACAAGGCTTTGTGAATGCATTGTGTAGAACTCTGGGTGAGTCTTGAAAGTCTTTAATTGCATCTTGGCCTGAACTTCAAGATCCTTTGACCGATGTTGAATCAGCTAGAGTACACCGTTCATTGCAGGGTTCTATTCAGCGACGCGCTTGAACTTCACACCAGAGTACGCCAAAATATTGATCAGATTGTCAGTCATCGCCCTCGCCCAAGCTCATGGTGCCACAAGCTATTCAGCTAATGTGATCGCTTTCAGATTGATCGTGAGATCAGATTGCCAGGAAACACAAATCCAGTGTAGAGATCTAGTATAGTAATAGTTAGAGATGACCTTATAAAATAGGGTAATCTCTTCAACTAGCTATTTCTGCCCAAAGATCTCTAACGATAGCCTGAACCTAGTCCGTTTCACACTCATTACGATTAGGTACTCATTCCCGGCTCAGCGCCATTTGGGTTATCGTCCGAGCGAACTCAGATGAATCCGACATCCAGCGCGCTTACGTCATTCACCAGGTGCCTCCGCCCGCACTCGACCTCGCTTGAGACTCCCAACGTTCTCGCTTCCATGGGACTTGTAGAGATATGGTTCAGTTGTTAGCATATAACCGATGATGACATCACTGTCTTCATCACTTGTGCCTCTCGCTCGCCTGAGTAGATTTGTCATGGTACTTGACAAGCATCACTCCGCCACTACGGAGTCAAGGACACTCTGTCACCACGGAGTCAAGGACATGCCGCTACCACGGAGTCAAGGACACTCCGTTGCCACGGAGTCAAGGACAACTCCTCCTTGAGAGAAGGTGTTTTGCCTCGAGCGTGCAGCTCTCCCAGAATACGTATATATAGCAGTACTTTTCACTTGTATTCTGAAGCAGCTACATATTATTGATTCACCCTTTGATTTCCCCTTAAATGCAAAGCTACCTTCGAGTGGAAGTTTCTTAGGATCAGCATCCTAGCTTTCATTCAAGGTATTCAAGACTAGATTAAGACAGTAAGTGTACATCGTCGTGCTAGTTCCCTTATACAACGGCTGAGCTATCTCACTTTGGTAAGATAGACCTCTAGCCCGCGACATCCAGTGTCAGCAGAAACAAGTGCTTCGTTGTCCGAAGAACCATGTGTCGCACGGGCAGAAACCTGTTCTCCATCGATTGAGGAGCCAAATACAGTAGGAGTAGGAACAAGTCTACCACCGCTTGCAGCCTTGACGACCGCAATGGATTCCAATCCTGCGCCTGTCAATGATGAAGAGGTTGTCGATCAGCCTCTCAAAAGAGAAGTATCCGTCGGGCAACGCCCAGCATGCCTCTACCGCGTTCGTCCATCACATTGTACTCTGAGACCGAAGACTAACGCCCTGCCTCATACGGTTGTTGTAGCTCGACGATGAACCAGAGGATATGCTTGGCCTTCAAGTTACCATAAACGGCAACATGAGCTGGAGACGGATTGCCAGAAAAGGTGAAGATACGGGGAGAGAATTTGGCGACGAAACGCATCGGGTGTCTTCGGAAATCGTTGAACAGCATCACGAAACGACCACCAAGACTCGCACTCGCGACCCAGGAGATGGGTGTGCAGATAGCTTCAGAGCAGCTCAGGGTGATCGCCAAAAGCCTATGCCGGATTTGGAAGAAACAGGCATATTTGCCGTATCCCGTTGTTTACAAAATGTTCGCGACGATCCCTGTCCGGTTTACGGTGTAATTGTGCTAGTGCGGGCGATTGGGCACATGCCTATCATTCACTGAAGAAAAGAGGAGTATGTCACTAATGCGCGCCTGCACACTTCTCCGCTGTGGTCCCAGGTCACTTGTCTAGAGTTACACGAGAACATGCGTCGCCCAAGTGTCACGCCGTAGCAAGCTGCAATGGCCTTGACCTTTTGCCATTACTGACTTCACCTTTGCTTTATAAGTACCCTACCTCTTTCCAAGATGGGTGAAACAGCTCGTCATCAGTATATATAGCTGGTTTCGGGTTTCTTCTTGTAGACTCTCTTGTAGGGTATCGTCAGCAAGTGGGCGACAGAATGGTGTTTGCTGGCAGGAGCAAAATAATGTTTATGGCTTCATGCGGACGTCAAATTGCCTGGTTAGCTCAGTCGGTAGAGCGTACGACTCTTACCTTCTCCGGAAGACAGGTATCGTACGGTCGCGGGTTCGAACCCCGCATCGGGTTGATTTTTGCTCTGCAGTAGCTGCACAGTTCACTTGCTATACATTTTACCACTCAATGCGACTTGGACCCCCATTTTCGGCTGACGAAACAGGCAGAATGGCTAGAGGCGCCGGCAAGAACCAGCTGGAAAGTCCGACTCTGGCGAACAAAACTGGTTTTTTTGGAAATATGGCCGACTCTCGACAAATTGGGCTCAGCGGTTCTTCGATGTATCCGAGACAAGAGCTTCCTGCCACAGCTCTTTCTCATTTCCCTTACATATCCTGCATACATCTCAGGCAGTTGAACTTTCCTAACCATATCCCACACTGAACCGTCACTTATTTAGATATTGTGTCAAATTCAAGCAAACGTTTACATAGGAGATCTTTGCCCCTTCATTCCCACCAAAAAGCGTGAGAAACGTCCGTCATCCACTTCAACATTATCCTATGTTAGTGATGCGGACGAGCTTGATGATCAGACTTGACGCTCAAACCTGGGAAAAAGTCCACGCTTACTCGCTCTTGCTTTCATCTGTAGGTTCACCTTCAATATCCATCATATAACACCAATGATCCTTGAACCTTTCCGGTATCTCAAGCCATAGTTGACTCTCGAGATGGCGTGTCCAGACTTTCCCATCCGCAAGGTTCTTCCTGAGGAGCTTTGTTTCCCTTTCGTGTGCAGACCAGAATTGAGAGAGCACTTTGTCATTGTCCATATTGATGGCTCGAATCTCCTTCTTCTGCTTCTTCTGCATGCAGCGAATCTTTCGTCGGGTTGATGCCTTGCCCTTGTTCAGCCTTTCTCGCTGACCAACAATCTACAGTGAAAACGAACGTTGAACACGATATTAGAATAGCGTATACGGATGTGTATCTCGCAGAAGCGCCTTGCGGTCGGTCTTCATAGCTCGTCTTTCCATCTTATCGAGGGCCTTCTGTAAGCTTATGATCTATAATGAAAGGCAGGTCGTTTTTGGCATGTGACTGGCTGCACACATGTCTTACTAGAACGGTGTTTCTTACACGGGTCTGTTTCACTGACAGAGGATGTCATGCATTGTAAGATCAAGATGCCTCGGCCATCTACAGCATGTATCGAGGTAGCTATCTGACTTACTTTTCATCACCCTTGCCACCAATCTGCCAGGCACGTAGTTGAAGTTCATGGTTGGCACCAGCTACTGAAGGGAACGCTGCACTAAGGAGCCTGGAAGGTGTGGCCTCGTGACCTCTGAAGCGTGAAGTCATCGACCACCTCAGCATTGCGTTCATCAAAGTAAACAGGCAGAAGGACGGATCCAATTGGCGGGTTGTTGTGTTCGATCGTTTTTTTTGTACTCTCCGGACTAGCGAACAGCAGCTTGTCTTTCCATGATCTGTAGTGTAGAAGCGGATTGTATGAGGCTTCTGATTCATACCAACTGCTTCAGTTTCAAACATCCTATCAACAGCGCGAAAACAAGATAAATCATGCCATATCCACAGTGGAGCAAAGAGTTCCCGAGGGGTCCACACTCCGTCCCTACAAAGGGCTATTACGTGGGTTCACGGCTTGATCAAACGGCTAGTCTCCTATGAACCCTTCACTCGTAGTGATGAAACTCTTATTTCATAGTCTCTAGACAGTAAAGGTCTTTGCGATTGCCCTTTGTGCTTGAAGAAAAAGTGTAAAGGCGAACCCAAGCTTATCACCCTCGAGCGATGGAAAACGCATCGCGAATTGCAAGAAATGCGCGTCAGTGATCATCTAGAGGTTCAGGAAGCGAATGCAAATGATTCGTATGACAGCTCATTTCAAAATGACGATTCGATGGCAAGCGCGTTTGCCAATGAAAGCCAACAGAACGAGGTCTTGGGAATGGATTCCGTGGGAGAAGAACCGGAACAAGAACTCCCTACAGCACCCGTGGACATCTCACCGGATTTGGCAAATCTTCGTCCTCCGACTTCGACAGACGCCGCAGCCAGTCGTGATGACCGGGATCTGATCAAGTACTTCCCGTACAACATACACCATAATCTTTATCGGAAGCCAGCATCAATGAGAGAGCCGCTCGAACGTCCGACGTTCTTCCTTGAGCTGGCCGTGTACTTCGTGTTCATGGCAGTCAAGACGTCATGGAACGTACCGGTTCGAGCGTTGAATTACCTCTTGCAATGTACGTGGATTCTGATTTCTTATTCATATGCATTGGGTAAGCGCAAGTACCGGTTACCCGACGCCGTGCACGTATGGAACGTGATGCACAATCCGTTTACAAATCTGATGAAAGGTCAAGGTGAGCTCTTTGAAGACTTCGGCCTACATCCCGCCTTCACCGTTGAAACGATTGCCAATCGCGTCGGTATCTACACCGAGTTCCAGGCCCATCCTGTCTGCGTCCGTAAAGATTGCCAACAAGTATATCATGGAATCACGGACCGAGAAGATTTCAAATCCGTCGGCATCACTTGTACGGCGTGTGCACGCCCGTTCGCACCGGAGAAGGGAGTAAACTATCTAGCCGAGTTCCCGCGGCAATCCGTTATCACAGAGCTGGAACGAGTATTGGCAATTCCAGGTATCGAAGATCTGTGCTTCATATATAAGAACCGCACCAATGGCAGGCCGGAAGATGAAGGCATCGGCGTCGCGAGGGCGAAAGGTCTAGGTTGTCTTGGCCGCGGTCAACTGCGATAGACCTGCCGCAATAGCATTAGTTGGCGGAACACACTGGGCGAACAAAGTGGAGTTCTGCGCTAGATGCACCGCGCAGCGGGAGAGTTGGCCGGAATCGTGTAGTGCGTTATTCTATCAAATGGGAAGTTTCTCTCTGAATATCCGTTGCTCTGACAGCGCACCAGCTTCGCGATTCGCATATATACGCCAAGGAAGTTCTACAACAAGTAGCGAAGTACCCTTGAGAAATGGCGGAAGCAAGACAGAAGCACAACGCAGCTGAAAGATCGAGGAAAGAAACGTGGCTTAAGGAAGGACTGGAATATAAGAGGCAGCAATTCTCAGAAGAGGGCTTCAAAACAACATATTTCACAGCTCGCGGTCAGCCGAGCGGACTCGACGTACTACCGTACTTGGACAAGCTTTCAGCAGCTACGTTTGATCCAATGCATACTGTCCTGCTCGGCGGGATGCGGACCATGATCCGCTGTGTATTGGTAGACGGTGCGTATGGAGACTCGGAATCACGCCAGCCTAGTCTCCGGAAGCCGAAGAAAGCAGAAAACGACAAACTTCAGCGAACCCAGAAGCAGCTCCTCGACCATGCGTTAGGAGTATCAGAGAAAGCAATCGAGCAGGCTGATGTCGAGCGCCTTCAGCAGCGCCTCGACAATCGTTCGCAACAAGACATTCAGCGAGCACTAAACGAGCGCAGGAAGAAGTACGCTATCTTTCGTACAAGTGATATCTCCGCATTTGCGAAACTTATGGATGCGGTATGTCTGCTACTTGCCCGTTATCGATCAGTGAGGCAGTTGAACATTCACTAGCTAACTCAATGAATTCGTTTCCCAGGTGGTAACCCCGGGCCATTGGCGCGGACTTACTGGTTCCTTCCTCACGAAGACCGCTAGCCCCACCGCCGATGATTGGCGAACATTTGCGGAAGCTTTTGGACCTCTCTGCTTTCTGCACTATTGGGGTCTGTTTCGCGTGGGAAGTAGGAAGGCTTTCGACAAGCAGCAACCCGAACCGAACCCTAGAATGACTCAGAAATGTTTGGATATGCTCATGGCTTTGATGCTGATTGTTCACCTTCTTTTCCGTCCTTCCATATCGGAGATCCAGATAACGAAAGCAGAGGATCGTATCAAGGAATTCACGAGAATGGCTATTTCCCAGCATCGAGGGCTACAAGAAGTGTGGAATATGCATTTCTTGTCGCACATTCCGCAAGATATACGCAACTTTGGTCCAGTCTATGGCTATTGGTGCTTCAGTGCCGAAAGATTTAACAAGACGCTCAAGAACATGAACACGAACAGCCGCATCGAACAGGTTCCGCGGACTCTGATGCGTACCTTTCAGCAGTACTCACATCTCGATGATCTCGCGGCCTGCGGCGCTTTGAATGGATCTGCACAAGGCGTCCATGTGTCACGAATGGCCACCGAGTCATTAAATCCGACCTATCGAAAATGGAGCCGGGACACAACCCATACGAAGGAACAACAATGGTCAGCCCAATGGGAGCAGGACCGTCGATCGGTCGCACAACACGGCGCAAGTTTGCGCGGCCAGGGACACTTGCCAGACATCCAATTAGAGGACGGTCGAAGCGGGTCTTTCGGTTCTACAGACGCTGCTCGGCTTCTGCAAGTGTTGAGGGACAGTCAAAGTGGGACGTTCATCGCCCAGAATGCCAGCTACGCCGGTCACGATCCTATACATACTTTCGTGGTAACGGCGAGAATACAGTATTACCAGATCATCCGCCATCGAAGCCGACAATTCCGCTCCAACCAGAAGGCCGGAAACGACATCACGTCGCTAGCTTTATCCGACCTGCGAAGTTGGCGGGATAGCGCGTTCGAGCTGCGCTCTCCAAACGATATCTACTGCGCACGAAGTCTCCGTTGCACTGTCGGTATAATCACCAAGATCTTCGAACACACAAGTTCGACCAATGATGGAAAACATACATTCAAAGGCATTTTCAGGGTCTATCGTCGGTTGAAACCTTTCTCCTATGGTTCCAAAGGTAGTCCTTATCAGTTTGAAAGGTAATGAGTGGAAGGGTGTGAAATAACCACCAAGTGAGTCTGCAACCGTGCTGATACACTTGCATCGACATAGTCCTGAGTTCAATATGTGGTGCTGGAAAGCTGGCGATTTGGAGCCGGAGGAGTTCTCCGTCGTCACCCCCTCCTTAATTCAAAGAATGCAGCCGACCTCGTTGGCGGAAATGCCGCTGAATCCCACCAAAGGCTTCACCGATAAAATCTGGGTCTCAATGCCGATGACGCACTTGGATTGACGCATAGGAGATGTATGGGGATCGAAGTGAGTCGCAATAGCATCGTTATAGTTGTACTGAAAGATTCGAAGCATACAGGAAGATATACATACATGTACAACATGAACGGCATGTTTCTACATACCTAAAGAGTTGATCATCCCCGGTCGACGGTCTTCTGCTTCCCATCGAGCAAGCTGCTCCATCATAACGGAGCTTGCAGGTACAGCGTCGTCATCCAGAAGTAAGCAGTTATTCCAGGTCGCTTGCTGTCCTCTAACATCTTCCCATTGTGACCTAGAAAGAACTTGTTCGAGCGGAGATGATTTCTTGGGTGCAGTATATGCGGGATCGGGATGCAAGCCCTTGCACCATTCCTCACCCTCTTCCCCCTTTACCTTCTTCACATAGGTTTTGTCGACCATCCACTCACACAGAAAGAGTCCGTTCAGCTTCTTCGCACCATCGGACGCCCGTGGTGCAGTCCTCAGAATGCTCGGTAAAGTTCTCTTCCCCATCTTATCACACCACTTCGATCTAGGACCCCACCAGAATTGTTTTTGACCAGTCATACCGCTACTGGAACGAAGGAATGCATCCTGTAGCTGACATGCCAGGCGAAGCTGTAATGCGTAGGAGTCAGGGACCCATCTGAGTGTGAGTACTGATTGCTTACCTCTGCAGATGCCCACCATAACTCAACCACTTCCCACACCTTTTCCTGGGCAGGAGAGAAGCTCAGAGATCGTCGGATCCAGTACCGACGTTCGTCGAACTCAGGTGTCTGCTCGTACCGTCGGCCGCTAGGAAGGTTATCGTCGGTGAGATAAAGAGGAACCAGTTCCGCTCGACTGGCTTTGAAAAAGTCCTCTTTGAAAACAGTTGAGTACCAGTCTGATCTTCGACACTCTGCTAATGTCCATTGGCATATTTTTGATGTCTGCCTTTCCAGATCTACGTTGATTTATGTCAATGAGCTTCTCTGGTACAGGCTCTGTCATTCACGTACGTATTCTTGTCTTGTTTCGATTCCTTTAAACACTCTTTTGATCAATTTACGGCGATCCTTCCCATTAACACCTTCTTGTTCCTCATATCTTTCCCTGCAGGTGGACCAATACTGGACGATTATTGAGTTACGTTCCGCTTTGGGGAAGTCAGGGAATGCGGTTTCGGCGTCCTGAAGTACTCTGGTAAGAAACTGAGATGATCTGCAGTGGAGGTACGTCACAAGAATCAGCTGCATCAATAGAAACTACCTGGCTGTATCAGATGCACTAACGCTTTTGCCTTTTTGTCTAGAAAGTCCGGTCTCCAGCGCGTCTCCTCCACATCCTTCCCCTCCGAATCCTTGTCGACAACTACCTTGACCGTAACGGCATCCGAGCCCAGAACAGGCCCAGGGATCCGTGTTCCAATCTCAACTCCCGGCACCACCTCATATTCGATCAGGTCCGGAGGTGCTTTCAATTGAAAGCCGATCAGGTGAGCGAATGTCCAATGGACAAAGTGCTTCAACGCATTAGGATTATTTGAGTTCGCCAGCTTGTGTAGTCTCCGCTGTCTCTAGCTTACCTTGGCTTTCCTATAGGTAACATCATCGACGGTTCGTAGAACCTTAACACGGGGAGCAGATTGGCCGATTGGTAATGCTGATCGTAGGAGCTGAGGTAAGTTTTCGTTCTGTCGTTTCAAGTATCCAAGAGTCTCCGTCATGTTGGCGGAGAGCTGCTGACATGTAGCCGCCACCAACCTAAGGTCGTCGTTGGTGGAGTTGAGCCGACTGCCCACCTCCTGCAAGGCAGTTGGCTTTTTGTTAGTCGATCTGGGAACCGGAACAGACGACGAGACCGGTAAGTGTTGGATCGCGGATGTTATACGTTCGTGCAATTCCGTCTGGTTGTCTAACATATTCTGCAGGAACCCCCCATAACTGATACTATCCTCACCATACAGGTCGGCCCTTGATGCCTCAGGGTGAAGAGGTGATTGTTCGCCGTGCGTCAACTCCGGAGATTCGAGCCCTTGGGACGAGCGACCAGCAGCCCGCTGGCTCTCCGCTTCTGCCTCAAACTCCACGAGTAAGTCATTTGAAGGCTCCTCCGTGCCGTTATCTGACATCACTGTTAGTTAGAAATATGCGTTGGCGATAGTTGGACCGAGCGTGCTGCGTGCCGGAACGGGTGTTGCGGGATGGTGGGATAAACGAGCTCTTTTGTCAGTAAGCTCACTAAGCAGGAAGAAGAAGCTTTCAGTTTCTACAAGCTAATTACTGCTACAACAGTTCTTGGTTTACGCTTCTGGAACGACGCCATCATGCAAAGGTACTCGCCCGCGCCATCGACTTTCGTACGGCGGCCGAAATCCCGCTTCCACCCTCTTCTATAAAATAGTTTTCAACTAGCATTTATACTCCTTATAGACTACCTAGAGACTTGAAGCTTGGTGTAGAGCTAGTCCTAGCTATGAAATAATTTAATATCGAATTTAAAATTGAGTTGAGCCACCATGCGCCGCTACAACCTCTTTGCGCCTTTCTTCGAAGCTCTCCATAAACCCATCGACTATATGTTGTGGTATCTCATTCCAAACCTTCTCAATAGCCTCCCAAAGGCCATCCATGGTTGTAGGCTTCTCAGGCATACGCCTCAGGGTGCCTTTTACCATATTCCAACACGATTCGATGGCGTTGAGATCGGGAGAAATCCCAGGATGTGTCACATTGACAATCCCGGCTTTCGCTCTTTCTGCCTGCAAAGTCTTAATTTTATGAACGGGAGCTCCATCTTCGACTACAAGAGGCTCCCTCCCATCCTTCTTCGTCCGTGCTACAGCTTCGGTCAGAGGCCCTTCCAGAATCTGAGCCAAATAGACTTTAGCATTAATCGTTTGAGCGGCAATTCTTTTGCCACCTTCTTGATGAGCCGGTTTCAGAGCGAAGCGGACCAGTGGGAACTTGTGGCCATGTACAATCGCTCCCCAGACATGGAGCATCTTGCCCTTCTTTTTCTTTGGGCTTAGACACTTTGCATTGTCTGCTTCATTCGGCAAACGCCCACAGGACTCTTTGGCGCGATCATCGCCCAATTCAAAGGCGGCCTCGTCAGTGAATATCACTCGAGTCCAGTCCTGATTCTCATTCGCTGTAGCCCAGGCGAGTCTATCCTTAATGTTTTTAGGGGATAAGAGGGGCTTGCAGCGGCAGCGGGCTCGAAAGTAGCCATGCTTATCGAGTATACGACGGACTGTGGTTGCGCTGACCTTCATATAGTCTGCTATTTGATCTGCAGTTTGCTTCGGGGAGGCTCGTACGTGGCGTATCATACGCTCCTCAGCCTGAGCGCTTAGAATATTCTCATTTCCCTGATTGTATGTAGGTCTTACAGTGCCTGTACGCTGTCGATGCTCAATGATGCCTTGAACAGTTGACTTTGAACAGCCAAACTCATCGGCGACGGCTTTCATTGACATCCCAGATTGATATTTCCGTACATTTCACCCTTCTTGGTAGGGCTTACAAGCACATGTGACCGAGGACTCATTATAGGCGTCCTTACTACCTCTGAGTGATCATACAACAGAATATATGGATACTGAGAATATAGGTTTTTACTTGTCTCGCAACCCGAAAAGCGGGATTGCGGAAGCTAAATTTCCGCGCCGTACGAAAGTCGATGGCGCGGGCAAGTACGGCGAACCAGCGCGGTTTCCGATGCAAATTCGTAAAGCGCGCACTGACATGCGTCGTAAGGAGATATAGGCGGGGGGTGCACCTGGTGTTCCGCATAAAGTACGATCAATGTGGAGTGTGGAGTGTGGACCAGTCCAACTTTATCAAAGAATTCAGAATATGTAGCATTTATTTCTCGGTTGAAATCTGCGACCCATCGTCAGCCTCCCTTTCGTCTGATGCTGTGTTGGTTATCGATGATCAGCCAGCGATGGTCTTTGGCTTGAGAGCTCGCTGCGTGTGCGTACTGGACACACCTAGATTGCTATCAAGTGCGGTGGCTTGCACCTCAGAATCCCAACATGGTATGTGTGCTCCAAGCGCAATCATCATCAGCAGATTAAGCAAAAAAGTGCACAATGCGAACCATTTTTAAGTTTAGTGTACCAGTATGCAAGGCCCAGGTAACACACCAGGGGAATCTCAACTGTGTCCATTTGGGCGTGCGCTTGATGGTATATAGACCGGGTATCCCTCGGTGCAGACGTCTATACCCATAGCAGAAACAGCTGATTTGCTTAACCTCGGCATCAGAAACCGATGAGGACCGAACGACGGGTCCCCCAGGCCTGTTTGTCTGCATTACCTGAATGACCTGCACCGGCGCTCATTCGCTGTTCCCTTACTCATACAAGTGCCGATGTGCGTGTTCGAGAGCGACCGCCAAATGAAGCTTCGGGACGGAGTCCCGACGAAGGACGATACGGACCGACTTTACAGGTTTTCAGCACCATCTGAGTGATGTGCTGCGCCGGCTTCCGCCCATTCTCCTCGGTACTCCAGCTCCGGTATACTTGACAGTCAAGACACAAGAACCCTCCCATATGAAGCCTCAAGTCAAACGATATGAACCGGTCCGAGGCTAAGGCACAGCGCATGTCAGTCGAGCGATGTGATGGGTGATACGATTGCGACTCTTTCAGGATAAATAGGCCAGAATTATGTGAGCCTTCTTTGCCTTTCTTCAACGTATGCACACCATTATAGCCCATTCGTTAACCAGCTACTACCAATTGTCCATATCCCGGCCCATGAATCGTGCTCGACTCGCCTTTCTAACCGCCGTTATCAGCGACTCAGTAGCTGCAATGAGCGTCAACGTTTCCATCCCTGCAACAGTCCCGGTCTTGGCTCGAATTTGCCCCAAGTCCCTGATAGGACTTTCCATCGAGATGGATCGATGGGCTGACTGGGCTGGGGGAGCAGTAGGAACACCCAACGCGTTCCTCAATCAAGCGTTAAACAATCTGGCTAATTATACAGGCCACCCCGTTTTCCTTCGAGTCGGAGGTAGGCCATATTTCTTTCTATCTCACTTAATCTTCGACGTCCAGCTTTCGACTGAATCAAATATTTCTCGTTGCGTAGCGAATAGTCAGGACCACGGCTTTCTCGCTCCCAACGTCCAGGTTGTCAATTTGACATTTCCTGAGCCTACACAGCTTGTGCCCCAACCGGAGGCAGCACATATTGCCATCGGAAGGGATTGGTACCGATTGAGCGGGAATTTACCGGAAGGAACCGAGTTGTAGGTTCTCCGTTTTTGACAAGTCTTTCATATGTACAAGTTGCTCACGCAAAGTTGAGTGATCAGCACATGGGGTGTCAACTTGCGCGAGTTAAATGTTTCTGAGACTGTCGGTCAAGTCGTTCAGCTGGTCAGTTACAAATGGATCTATCCCTTGTGATCTTGCTGACAACTTCACGGAGCGCTGTAGTACGATGCATTCTACGGCAGTGATAAGGAGATGTTATCCCATGTCTACTTGAAAAGGATCGAGATGGGGAACGAGGTGTGTCACTTTGCACTTGCATGATGCATTGTTGTTACAATTCTAATCTCGCTCAAACTATTTAGCCCGATATCTATGATTTTCCCAACCCTCTCAACCCGAATAGGACCTTGCCGGGCTGGGGCCCTATCCGCTACGTAGAGTCATGGACGACAGCAGCTCGCGAGGTCATCAAAGCTGTAGACATGGACTTTAAGGAAGCGCCCGGGTTTCAAGCCGGAGTGATTGCAGATCCGTTCGGAGCATGGACATATACTATTGCTCAATCGCTCGTGGATGGAATTCTCGATCCGGCGGTCGCCAAGTATATCAAGACGTGGTCGGTTCATCAATACTTCGTGAGTCACGCTTGGTAAAGTTTTGCGCAACCCCTGATGGCATTGTAAATCTCCTAGGGCAATCGGGGCTTCACCCCTGCGACATCTCCACAGACTGGATCACTCATGGGACGTTCTGGCGTACGAGGCAATACGACCAAACACGCTTTGTACTCTTCTCAGGCCGAGCGAGCAGGTTTACAATACGTCATCGTATGTATCAACTCAACCACATGTCGCTGCTACGACGTTACTCACAAGTTACAACTCCGATATTTCGATTTACTCTGGTACAGGGGGAGACCAACAGTTTCTCCCTTCACGGCACTCCAGGAGTGAGTGACTCTGCCGAGGCGGCGATATGGCTGGCGGACTATGTGCTTCAAGCCGCTACCCTGAACGTCCAGCAGCTTGACTTTCACGGCGGTGTTGGCTTTGCGTAAGTCGTGGCCGCATGTAACTGAGCGCTCGCGCCATCTCATACTTGCATGAAACTGCAGGTACAATCTCATTCAAGCAGTCGAGTATGTCGATGAACACACGAATGATACCCGACCGCCGCACATCCAAGGCGCGTACTATGGCGCACTCATGGCGAATGAATTTATCGGATACGGTAGCGATGTTCACGTTGCCGAGCTGTCAACCTTCAATACCCGTATCGCTGCCTATGGCGCATGGGAATCCGATCATCTCCGTCGTGTTCTCATCCTCAACAGTAATGTGCATGACCCGGGTCGGAATGCAACACGCACTTTCGAGACGATCAATTTGCACGGCTTCGTGACGAGTGGGAAAAAGCTAGCCCTCAAGCGTTTCTTCACGCCTCAGACAAACTCAACTGTCGGATTGTGAGTACCTGTGCTCTATATAATGTCGAGTTTCATCAGATCATGTACCGATTACCTGGATCTGATTATCTCCGTCTGCTTCCCATTTGCCGCCCTATTCCAGGCTTTGGGGAGGACAATCCTTCGAAACGGTGGATGCCGTGCCGACAGGTCAGGTAGAATACGAGTATATTGATCGGCCTATCTTCAATGTTTCCGCTACAGAAGGCGTTCTCGTTTGCTTCTAACTTCGGTCTCCTGATATATTTGGTACCATTCCTTTAGTGTAAACCTTGAATCGCACTTCTCGATACCTCTCTCTCTTCTTTTTGCGACATTGTATAAAGTAACGTTGATAGCTGCTGGCATATCTATGTATATCTGACACACCTACATGTGAAGCAGTGCGGGCTACCCACCGGAAGTAATCACATTATTGCTCCAGTTGTCAAATCGATAGATGGCAGACTTTCCCATTATACTGCTCTCCCCGCCAAGAAGTCCCCTATGCGCACCGTAACGGCAAAATCGTAGCTTCAGCGGATTGATGCTTCATCCCGATGACTTTGAATGACGAACGTCGGCCAACAACATATGGCACACCGAGAGCGCTATGTTTGGAACAGTCTGGCTTAGCATACCATGTAAGCCTTGTTAAGAGTACAGTCTTCTAGCAGGCTGTGGATGCCATTAGCATTTGATTGTACCCTACCACTGTCTTGCCGCATAGCAGAGGAGTCGAACTACTTGCACAAATGATGCGCATCGAGGCGGAGCCAATAAGAGTTGAACGGTATTCATTAAGAGCGCACAGAGGTTGAGGCCAATGTTACGGGACCCACCTCTCGAAGACAATGATCATGCGTATAGGGACAGAAATGTTATATGACCAAGCATCAGAACGTATATACATATACAACCGTAATCATCTGTTACTCACATGTCCTCTCCCAAAGATCCTCTTCTTTTCTCATATCCCAACTGACCCGCGGGCTTCATGATCATTGGCTAAACCTCACAACTCATTATGCGATGCTTCCTGCAACTTCCCGGCAGCCTCCAACGCAGCCTGGAAAGCCTTCCGTGACTCCTGCAGGTTTCTTGACGGGGGCCCGCTTCTTCGTCGCTTCGATAAACCTTTCTAATTCGGCATCGGAGACTTGAGTTGTAGGGCCCGTCGGCAGCTTCTTCCAAGGAATCAGATCGTCGTTCCATCCTTCGGGTTTCTTGGGACCGCCCAACTTGCCGGCCGCCAAAAGTTGTCGAATTTTATCCAACTTCTCCTCGGTGGATCCAGGTTTGAAGCGAAGGGCGGTAGTGCCATCCGATAAGATTGCTGGGGCTTGTGGGAGGTACGTTTACCGGCTTAAGGCTTGAAAGCTGACTCGGAGGCCCGATTCAATACGAGTTTGGGCAAATTGGGAGTTTCTTTCTTGAACTTGGCAAGTTTAGGGGAATCGTCAAAATTTATTGAAGCAAAGATGGGACCTGAGCATACTCACTTTGTGCGCCGAATTTTTCAACGTTGAAAGTAGGCCAATTGGTAAATTTGCGAGGAGCGAACGCAGACTGTACTGCATTGTCGGTAACGTGGTCCATCACATATCTCTTGGATAGCTCTTGTTGGACGTGATGGCAGAGAGTCTCTCGATCGGGTCGAGGATTGACAGGGCAATTCAATCCTTGTGCTTGGTCTTCGTATTCCTTCTTCTTTCATTCTTCCATCTGCCCTAGCTGATCAGGTGGAACTTCCTCGGCATCTCTCCTGAACCTCCAGTTTCTGCAATACTCCTCGCCCCAATATGCCCTATCGCATAATCCATTCTTCAAGTCCCTCTGCGCCTCCTTCTGAGATCATCCTCCGACTTGGCCATGTCATAGCACGCAGCAATATCCGTCGTACCTATTACCTTGAGAATGTCGCGGGATGCCTTCTTTATACATGACGTAAATTGGGATTTGGCGTCAGGATCAAGCATCGGTCGAGCAATATTCCAGACCTCAGTGTCGCTTAATTCGTCCGGGGTGCCGGGAGGCTCGGGGATTTCGGGATCAGGTTCTTCGTCGCTGCTGTCGTTCGAACTGGTTAGGTTATCTCGAGATTCGGGCTTGACGTGGTATGTTGTCTCGTCCGGCCTTGTACCGGTGGTCTCCCCCTAAAGTCGCTCGGCGACACATAGCACTTAGTAACACACGTCCTCACAGCTGTCCTCACAAAATCGGAGGACCGTACTCACCTCGACCACCTTGCCACTTGGTTCGACGCGTTGTCTCCATGGCTCATTGTATGCGGCCTTCCCGAGATCCTCCGGCTGCCCAGGCACTGCAGGCAGTGTTTCCAGAATTTTGCCGAAGGATCGCTGCAGCGCTACGCGACAGCTTACGCGACCTGATCGATAGTTTTGATCGATGCGAATGCCGATGATAACGATAGTGACACCGGACTCGGAAGGGGTGGACTCGTCGACACAACTAACATCCTCCGACGAAAAGTTCTTTATGATCCAATGGTGAACAACCCGTCGAGTATGCAGCAGTTCTGGCGAGTCGCTTTCCTTCCCCGTTCAAGCGGGTTTCGCCAACGATTGGCGTGACAGGAACAATTTCAAGGCGGTGGCTGGTGTCACGCCGGCGGAGATTGACGCCGCGTGGGACGTTTTCCGCTTTCAATACGCGAAATTCCCCAAGAACTAGAAGAGTCGCACAGTGACAGACTTCGTCGAACGCAAGTACCCTTCGCTGCCATTCTACAGCTTGAGCACTGACCGCTGGCGTCGCTTCCGGAATCTCAAGATTTGCGTACGGATAGGAAAACGGAGTGCGTCTCATAGTGGAAATGGTTGCGATTAGTGTAATGTATGGTCAGGTATATCGTGAAAGACACCCCGAGGGGCATGTAAGGATAATGCAAGCTTATTTGATTGGTTCGTGTAATCACCGACTGAGCGTTCGCTTGTAGTCATCTCGGAAGCTTGCGTGGTCGGAAGCGTTTCGGGGTTTCCTCTGCTCTCCGTCGTTGCTATAGCACGGCATTACGCACAACCTCATAAAGTCTACTGAACCAAGAGGCATATTTACTTGATGCGACTCGGCCGGACAACCCATCGCCAGTGCCCAACTAATTGTCTTTACACCAGCGTCTCACAAGGAAAAGACCATAACGTCCGTCCGTACCTCAGTGTCAGGTTGTGGATCCTGCCTTCGACAAGCACGGTGTGTGGTGAGCAGGAAGCACCATAAGGGGTCTTTGTAAGGCGCCGGTGGTATGCGGAACGCCGAAGTGCGTGGGCAATTCTTGTGTCTCTCGAACCCATGCGATGTGGTGCTATAATAGTACATATGTTGTTATATGGTATGCAGAAAAGAATGTATGCCGAAAGATCATCTATATGCAAGGACTCTCCAAAGCCCATGCTGTGATTATACTTCTATTGATTAGTATACTACCAACTCTAACTGCTTGGCACAGAGTTGCTGTTGTCGTCACATGCGAAAGGCTTCGTGCCACCGTTCGCGTTGTAGGCGTCTCGGATTTCGATGACGCTTCCCCATGTCTATGAAGAGTATGCCGAATGAGCTGGCGGTTCGCACGACTTTGTCCATCATCTCTACTTACACCCGCGATCATAATGAAAAAGCCAGCAAGAACTTGGAAAACATTCCATGCGAAAACCAATCGGTAGCCCCAGGACTTGTTGGTCTTCCTCTCGGACCACTTGTCGTAGAACCACATCAAACTGGGGAAGGAAACGCAGAGCCAGGCGCAAAACAGC
The DNA here is from genome assembly GCA_030039215.1 of Naganishia onofrii. NCBI lineage: Eukaryota > Fungi > Basidiomycota > Tremellomycetes > Filobasidiales > Filobasidiaceae > Naganishia > Naganishia onofrii. The sequence goes on along the minus strand of JASBWV010000028.1, from coordinate 54,390 downwards.
GCGCCAATGACACCAAGAAGTCCAGAGAAAACGGGCACAGCGCTGGCGATGATATACGCAACGATGACGACGATGAACACGGAGCCAAGCCAGTAGACCCAGTGCTTCACAGTGTTCTTTGTGAGATCCGGCGTACCCTGCAGCGCTCGAACGAACATCCACTTTGCTGGCAAGTGCGCGTAGATGACTGAAGTGACGATCAAGGCTGGCAGCGCAATCTGTGCGTCAAGGAGAAAGCGTCAGTCTCGTAAAGGAACGAGTCGCGCTCGTCAAACTCACACCGTAGGCTACACGCTTGAGCAGAACACCAGCGCTTCCCAACGCAGGACTAGCGACGTATTGTCCAGAGTAGTAGTAGACGGTAATGCCGATAGCCTATAGTCGCAGGAGGTTAGACAATGGTAGGATGGGTGCGACTCTGCAAAGACTGACCAGGTAGAGGGAGATCATGAAGGTCTGAGCGCAGTACAGCGACCGAGAAAACAGTCGGACATCTCGCATCTCAGCGGCGATAGAGAAGCTGTTAAGAAAGGCATTGTCGTTTCAGCGCTAACACATGTACTGCATTGACAATTGGAAGTCCAACTTACAAAGCGGGAGCACCGGCAAAGGCGGTGACGAGTTGCGCCACAGCGCTCATGGCGGCAAGGAAACTGGGTTTACCGAAGATCTGGAGGTCCTTGTCCCATGGGCCAGTGGCGGGCGCATCAGCGGGCCGGTCCTGGATACCGACACCGATAGTGACGACAAGTACTAGAAATCGACAAGAGACCCACTGATCAGCGACTGCAGCAGAAGGAACGCGGAATCTGAGATACTCACGAGCTGCAACCAACCCGAATACCGCAGACCAGGTCAACCACGCGATTTTGTCGAGCGTTTGAATCGATGCGAAGATAAAGGTGATGACCAAAGCTACAGCGACAAACACTGCTGTGCAGGTGGCGTGCATGCTATAGAGAGGAAGAGGTCAATCTCCATGTTAACGAATAGTTGTGCGAGCGAACTCGTACCTCATAGCGTTCAAAGCGATACTGGAAGAACGGAGGATTCAGTATTCGTTGAACAAGTTGTTGACACGCGCGCACGTACCTGATTGATAGCATACTAGAGCCAACAACAGCAACCATGAAAATCCAGTAGATGGCTCCCATGACCTCTCGACCGATTACACCGCCAAACATGTAGCCAACATCGGCAACGCTGTCTGTAAGGACATGATCAAAACGTCAGCGTGTCATCATAGCGTGTCATCATATCCTGGAGAGCAGGTCCAACTTACAAACTTCGGGATGCCGACGTTTAAATGCTCCTACGACCCAGTCCGACCCTACGAAGTGTCTGTGCGTTTAGTTCCACGATTAATACAAGAAAAGGGTCGCTAGAACTCACAAGTATTCATCGCGCAGACCAAGAGCATCAGGAGTACACAGGGAACTATACCGAGGGTGTGCATCGTCGCCGGTATAGAGAGCACGCCGAGCCCGACTTGCACTTTGATCATCACGATACATGCACCCGTCCATCCCAGCTATAGGTAAGGTGTAAGCATATGGGCACAAAGTTTAGGCCGAACGATAAGACTCACGTTACGATAGTTCGGCCCGTCTTCACCAATTGCACCGAACACGGCATCCTCGATATCCTTGACGCCTGTTGGCGATGCGCCTCTAACGGTGGCATCGACATCGTCAACGTCCTGCGCCCTCTTCTCCTTCCTGATAGAGTCGTCTATTGTGGAAGCACTGTCCGCCTGCATGTTGTCGTCCCCGCTGATGATGTTTATGATTCGCTGAAGAACGGTTGAAACTTGACCGGGAGATGGTGAAATGAAAGTGACGGTTGAAGAAGTTTATTTCCAGGGAAGATGCAGTTATCGAAGTGGCAACCTGACCGGCCGGATCGATCTTATCTACTCGAACGTATTGAGCAGCTTGGCAAGATCTGCAACGGAGCGCTGACCAACACAACAGGTACGTGTATCAGGAAATGGAAGCAGGGGTATAAACCGTGCTTCACTACATACAGTAAGCATGGCCATTCAAAAATTTCTGGTTGTTGCCACATTTCGGGCGAGACGTTGGGCGAGAGGTGAGCTCCGGGTTGACTTCTGAGTACGGTTGTTCACTCCTGTTTAACCCGAAAATCCAGTCTCGCCAACTTGCTGTTTGGTCAGATGACCTTGACCAGCCTTGACCTGCAAACGAAGTGGTACCCCAGCGATGGCAAACTAGCCATCCCGTCTCCAAGTCGCTAAAGCCGCACGTCCCCATTCCGGTAAGACATAAAAGTTGGAAAACGCTTCCGCCGAACCACCCCGCCGACTCTTCGCCGCACGCAGGCGTTTGGCCTAAGCATGACAGATGACAGCTAGCATGACCTCATGAAAGTCAGCAGCTTAAAATCCGCTGTAGGCGCTTGGTGCAGCAGCTGTTGGTTCTTACTGCTTGGCGAGCTACATGATGTAGAGTTGGAAAAGTACTTCGGCCACCGAGAGAGTACTGATGAGTGATGAGAGGAATCTAGCTACCGCAGGTAGGGCATCAAATTTGGCATCATGGCGGTGACTATCAGTCAGTCCCGCCTAGTGGCAAGGCGAATTTTCGAGTCATTCACCATCAAGTCGTTGCCCTTCCAGTCGAGGAGACCGGAGCGTTCAAAGATAGCCATGGGTTGAACAGCTGGATTCAGGCCCGAATCTATTGTCCCGCACAATCCCGCACTCACCAGCTCGCCCAGGTATACTTGGTCGCGACTTGCGCGACTCGGGAATGTCAGCGGATACCAGACAAACCTTCTTCTCCGACAACCTCCTTAAGTCATTTCACGTGGATTACATGAACGAGGTATGGTGGCAGAGCGCTTGTATGAATTGGTAGACTATGTGAGGAATAGTGGGTGGATAAAACAAGTGGCGGCAGATGACATATAAGTACAACAAGCGGAGCATAAGATCCTGCACGCGCTGCCTCATCTCATTCCAGGCTCACGTTCAGTGACGTTATGTCGGATCCTGCGGCTACCATCTGAAGCACCTTTTGGCATAGTGTTAGACCTTGTTAGACGCATCTGATAACCCTTGCAGCAAGTATAGAGCAAGTTTTGATTCATTGCTTGTCGCGGATAGCCTAATAGCATATGCATATTTGGGTGACAACTTTGCAGTCTAGCAAGGATGATGCACGTTTTCTGGCTTTGCGGCAGCTCCAAGCACTGACATCGAAGGGTACTTTCCACATATGGGCGACCCTGCCTAGCAAGCACTCATCGCGCCTTTTGACTCCAACGGTGCCTGTTTTACCTGACCTTAATGTCGAGCGTATCGCAAAGCGAGGACTTCTGTTCGAGGAGGATCATCATAATCTGTAGGGAGGGAAAACGCTGTGTTTCAGTTAACGAGGCTGACAGCGAGCAATACGTCAGTGAAGCATACCGTAGTTTGGTGGCCGCCACATATCGTCAACGTAGAACTCATTGTCCGGGTGGTGTTCCATGGATGGGACGATTCTGACAGGCATATAAACGCCCTCCGAGGTGGCCTGCAAGCTGTGTGTACTGGCCAGATGGCTCGGTTCCGGGATGTTCCAGGAGCGAAGGTCTATTTCCCCCGTGATTACCGAGCTTTGCAGATTGTTGTTGGATGCCATGTCCGGCGGAGAAGTGCGCCGTAGCGAGTCGAGATCGATGGCCAATAACATTGCCCATGGATCAAAATGTACGTCATTGTACTACAGGACGCGAAGCGTAAGCCAACTATGAGTCAACAGCATTTTCTAAAGGTGAGCTTACAGTCGTAACGTAGGCAATATCATCATGGACTGCAAGGTTCCAAGATTCAGCGCCCTCCGAAGGCATGCTGAGCGTGAACATCCGTTGTACCCTTTCTGATTGAGGGAGGCTAAAAGTCGTCTTGTAGTCCTGCACGAAAAAGAGCGATCCATTCCTGAACAGAATCACAAGATGCTGTGTGCCGTAGTGACAGGCCACCGGTACGTCTGGAGAAAACGGTGGATGCGTATCGAGATAACTTTGAAAAGAAGCGATTTCCGCTGCCACGCATTCCTTTTCTTCCTGCAGGTGCACGTCGAGCGGGGGGCTGTAAGTCAGTCTATAGGGATCGGGGCTGATGATGTAGTTGTTAATCAAGGGATACGGCTTTTTGTCTTCTGTTGCTCGAAAGGGAATGGTAAAATAGGTATCGTCTTGCGGAGTCGGGTTACGGCGATAGACGTAGAGTTGCGGATCGGGAGGCGGAATGTTGGAGACTGTTCGAGCATGCGCGGGCGGCAATGGTGCAGCTGTCGGGAGGTGTAGGTACATTAGTCATGGACAACTATTACGACTCTGGAAACTGAGTGAGTCTTACCGTATCCGAGCCCGCAAACGAAAATGTATTCGTCGTCGACTTCGATGTACTGTTGTAGTAGCATGGGTGTTAATCGACTACCATTCCAACAGCATCAACTCGCGTGAAAATGGGACTTGCCATAATCATCGCAATCTGTCTTCTCGGTATTTCGATCCTCTTGACAAGCTGTAAAGTAGGCACATCTACATTCATACAGAAGTGTCAGTAACACCATCGCTGCTGAAGTTTCGGGACATATGAATCAACTTACCAAAGATCTCGATTCGCGTCTCACTAGCAGTCACCAACGTAGTTCCGTTCATCCGCAAAGCGCGATAACCTGGCGATGTAATGGATCCGTGAATCGTGAGAGTCTCGACAGGGGATGTGTCTACCGAATGTTCTTTTGTCGTGGTAGGCTCTTTGTTGGCGGGGTTTGCTACCGAAGACAAGGAGCTGGGTGGCACGGCCCATGGTGTGCGGTAGACCGACATTATATCACCTGATGTGCAGAATACGTCAGTAAAAGGTCTAGACTATCAAGGCAAAGGCTTTCGATAGCGGATTTGCGGGTTCGGTGTCTGGTTGAGCAGGCGTTCTGAGACTGATGGACATTGCCTATTCCAAGCAATACGGCATACTCGATGGTTACGAGTAGTCACATTTGTTCCTGAATAGAATTCTCCGTAGAAACACAACTCCCGTTCGTCATTACCTGTCACTTACCGTTTCCCGTAGCCACTATATACCCAGCATCGTACTCGAGATGCGCGTACTGCTTGACTTCCGGGATCTTCTGGATAATGTGCTTTGTCCTGAGATCGGTCACTGTTAATCCATGTGGGTCTGAGGCAGCCAGCAACATGTCAGTACATGTGCCTGCATCCACAAAACCGAGCAAAACAGAGCTTACGAGGCAGATCCATCAGTCTTGCCGGGTCATTTGCGTCTGACGGCACATCAGTGGTAGAAGCAAACAACAACTGACGCTCGCGATCCAGTTTGATCCTCCATGGGTGAAAATCCGTCGGGTACTGTATATGATCGACTGTTGCTATTTTGTGTTTTCGCATAAAGTCGGCGTTGATGCTGCATTGGCCTGTAAATGACGGTCAGCACGAGCATGGAGATAAGTGGAGAAAACGTATACAGGGAGAAACAACACGTACAAACTTGCTTCCATCCCTCGTGTTTGTCATCAGGATGATCACATGGTGGTTGTGCGTGCAGACCATAAAGTGCAAACTCTTTGAACACCGAATCCTCGTTCGAGGTGATGAGTTCATTCCATGCCTTGTTGAGGCCTCGGAGGGAGGAGAGGTCGGAAAGCGTTACATGTCGGAGTACTTCGAGTATGAGCTCGGAAGGCAGGGCTTGAAAAGGATCCATGGGGGGTAGTGGAGGGACGAGATTCCAAATCAAGCAGCTCAGAGTAGTCTAGTATTGGGTGATTATTTAGCAAGTGGTGTGTATACTGCAGAAACTTGAAGCAAGCACACGACGACCTCCAGCCCACATGACGACCACCACGACGGACCGCTGATATTTGCATCCGCCTCACCTCCACCTGCTCTATTCCGGGGCTTCCTTCCGGGCTGAGATTGGAGATTGCTAATACGAGCATCCAAGTATAGAGGGATCGGCACTCCCTGGCGGTGGGCTGTATATATATATTGGGACAGCTATCGGGACGAGCTTATTGACGACCCTACACCCCCTTGCCTACCTCCCAACGACTTTGAAGTTCGTCTCTACGATTAGATCCTCCATTCAAACATGTCTTCTCCCATCGCGCAACGTAGCCTCGGAGGGGATGCATCCCATGTCAAAGTCGGCGCAGTAGGATACGGGTGCGTTGTAGCGACGCTTCATCGTCTCGGTTCGTGCTATATCCGAGGTACTGACGGTATCTGTGTTCTCGCGTTAGTGCCATGATGTTGACCTGGACTTCGCCGGAGAACGTCGCCAAGGACGAAGACGCATTCGAGGCGATCAAGTAGGTTCCAAATAGCCCTTCAATAACACTCGAGAAACTGTACTGATCCTTGTATCGTTGTAGAACCGCCATCGATGCCGGAGCAACATTTATCAACTCGGGAGCATTCTACGGCAACTCGTCGGACGGCGGTCTCGACAACCTACGTCTCCTCAACAGGTTCTTCCAAAAGTATCCAGAATATGTGGATACGGTCGTGCTCAGTGTTAAGGGAGGGATGAAGGGCGGCAAGTTGATGCAAGGGCCAGATTCTAGGTGAGTGCTAGGCTACCAAAGTTGCTACTCAGCTGGCGGACTTAGTGTTGGTATCTCGCAGCGTGGACAACTTGCGGGAGGATCTGGAAAGGATTAGAGAAGCCCTAGGACCTCACAAGAAAGTCGATCTCTACGAGGTACGCTCCCGGTCGTGCTTGACGAACTACCACACGCAGGTCGCTCATGCTTCTTCTTTTTCTGCTATGATATAGCCTGCTCGGGTCGATCCAAAGCTCAGTATCGAGGAAACGATGGCGAATCTCGTCACATTGAAGAATGAAGGGTATTTCAACGTACGTTCTTGCCTTTTGGTCGGTCGTCATTCGGTCGTGGTCGTTGGTGGCTGACTGATGAATTTGGTGGTCTGTAGCACATCAGTCTTTCAGAAATCGCCGCATCCGCACTCCGAAAAGCGCACGCTGTAAGTCCTCTTTTTCCCGCTCGAAAGGCAAATCGTGTGACGCGATTGGATTGACGCCACGGACTGCTGCATGCAGACACACCCTGTCGCAGCGGTCGAGATCGAGTTGTCCTTGTTCGGACTTGAACCCGAAGCGCTCGATGTGCTCAAAGTATGCGACGAGCTCGATATCGCCCTCGTGGCTTATTCGTAAGTCTCCTCCCGCGCTCCAAACCCCTCCAATAAACGAACCAAGGCTGATTCACAGCTCACGTGGTGGATAGACCGCTCGGAAGGGGGTTCTTGGCGGGGAGGTACAAGAGTCCGGATGATTTGAAGGAGGGTGATCCGCGAAAGATGCAGCCGAGGTTCCAGGGGGAGAGCTTTTACTTGAATCTAAAGGTCGTTGATGCGGTTGTGAGTGCCTTGCTGTCGGGACAGGCAAAGTGACGGAATCCAGTGCTGATGTATAAATGCTTGCTCACGGGTAGAACGAAATTGCTCAACGAAAGGGAGTTACCCCTGCGCAACTCGCGTTGGCGTACATTATGGGCATGTCGGACAAGGTGAGCCCTGTGCAATCTGCATTGTATCTCTCCAAGCGGCGTTCTCACCTGGATGCTCCCAACCCTTCAGGTGATTCCTATCCCTGGATCCAGCAGTACTACGAGAACTGTAGAGAATATCAAAGCTGCGGGTGTTACTATTACCCAACAGGAGAAGGATGAAATTGACGAGATCTTGAGCAAGGTATGTGCCTTTCTGGACGTGTTCGCTGAAATGAGCTTATACGTAGCTGGTCGGTTGCTCCGTCGCAGATGCCTGTTTCCGGAGATAGGTACGCGAATAAAGGTCACGGTCTGCTATGGGGTACTGGACGAATTGATTGAGAAGCGGAGGGCGAGTTGTAAAGTTCTAGTGAAATGAAGCGGGAGGGGGTAGTGACCCATTATGAAAAAGTCCGGTCGAACGTGTTAATGTATATATGAAAGATGATAGTCAATCCGAATATTGTGACACGTGAAAGCTTTATCTGCCTGCCGGTCGTAGCAGATCTTTTCAGCATTCAGCAACAGGTGCTGATTCTTGGGTCTATAGAGCTCTCCTCCATACAAGACTACACGTTGAATTATGCTCTGCGAGCCCCCCTTGCGACCGACTCTGCTGACTAAGCCTTAATTTGGCACCGGCAGCAATTTACCAGGCTGGGTAGACGGGACGATGTTTTGCTTTGGAACGCGCGCGCTGGCTGGGAATCCCGTGATTGGGCCTCGCACTCGCACTTTGGCTGACTGAAATCTAACGTTGTGGTCATCGTCGTTGTCGTCGAGATAGAGACTGATTCAAGTTGGCATCCTTGTCGTGCAGTGCTTCTTCACCACTCCTTTTCACAAAGGTGTCCAGCGAAAGGACGGCGTCGCGGAGATAGACTCGAGCAGCGCGTGGTATCTTGGCTTTGGCAGTAAAGGCGGTGCAAGAACGGGTCGAACTTTTCAATTGTTTCGTGACTGTCTACTCGGTCGGTAGTGGATTGAATACGGAATCGGCACGGACTGGTGAGTTTATCGCCTGTTATTCTCACGGCTTCGTGCTGACCTCTGTCTGTCAGCATCATGTCTCAACCGAATCGTCCTCCGCCGGGTCAACACATCTCCTTTGACTCGCAACAACACCCTCGATACACCCAACAACCGTCCTCGTCGACGGTATACACTACCTCGTCAGCTTCCAAGGGAGCATACGGCAAACCACCACTCCCTACGCAATCGTCTTCCGGCAGTATCCCTGGAAATGAGCTAGGATACGCTACGCCGCCGCATTTGGCGCCGAACCCTGCATCAGGCGGAATAGGAGGGCTGCTTGGAATCGGACAACCAGGAGGACCTGGTGGTGGTGCAGCGGATATGAGGAGGAAGAAGAGTTTGGTTAGACCAGATCGGGAGAGAATCGATCCGAATCATCGGTTGTGGCATTATCGTGAACATGCAGCGGCAGCAGCGGAAGGTGGTCAGCCAGCAGGATATTCTCAGCAATCTGCTGCACCGCAAGGTTACCCTCAGCAACAACAGCAGCAACATCAACAACAGCAAGGCGCAGGTGGAATGAGAGGCAATGTACAGGTCTTGCCATCGACGACCGGTAACGCGCCTCCAGGATTACGACGAGGCAAATCGATCCTCGCAAGAGAGCCAAACGAGAGCGCCTCGGAATCTGGGTTGAACTTTTTGAAGCGAGGTGCGACGTTGCGTAGGAAATCGACCAACACGGCCAACAAGGAGTACGCTGGCGCCGCAGGTGGACGTGGACCAACAGCGACCAGCGCAGGAACGGGTAGGAGCGCCACCAAGGATTATTCGCACTCGAAACGCGAGGACGAAGGTGTCGCTTGTCTGGGAAACTTTGTGCCGGGTCCGAAGAACTGGTGGATGATTTACTGTTACCTCCTCACCATCTGCATCCCCAACTTTGTTCTCAAGAACGTCGGTGGGAAATCGACGCCAGAGGCACAACGTGCGTGGAGAGAAAAGATTGGATTGGTTTCGATCAATGCGTTCTTGATGGCCGCCGTCGGTTTCATCACTTTCGGATTCACGCAAACCGTTTGTTCGAGCACCGGTGTCAGGATCCAGGGTGGCAGGGCTAGTAATGCGTCGTTGATCGTGAATGGATACGCCTACGATCTTGGAAACTGGAACCACCCGGCTGCTGGCTCACAGTTCAACGGCTCTCAGAACCCGCTATTTATGGACAATTGGATGGCGGGAGGCAAGGACGCGAGTTTCTTGTTTCAAAAAGTCAATGAAAACTGTCTCAACATCTTGACACCATCCAACAGTTCGGCGATCCCGAAAGACGGTAATCGAATGGCTTGGTATTTCCCGTGCAACATACACGATCAGAACGGGACATCAGCTGTCAACTTGACCGGATACACGGATGCGACAAACTGCCACACGTCGACCAAAGCACGAAGCAGCTTTTACGATCTCAAGCCGCAAGGTGAAATTTACTGGTCGTGGAACCAGGTGCAGAATTCATCGAGGAATTTGGCAGTGTACGAATCCAGTGTCCTGGATTTGAGCTTGTTGCAGTGGTTGCAGAGCAGCCAAGTCTCCTATCCGCCGATCTTCGACGCCATCAAGACGCCGAATGCAACCTACCAAGGAAAAGATATTACGATGATGATGTACCGAGCCGGAATGAAGGAGATGGGTAAATGTCTCGAGGATATCGCCCGGGTTGGGTTTGTCGACACCAAGAGTATCGGCTGTGTCGCCTCGGACGTCGTTCTCTACGTCTCGCTCGTCTTCATTCTCGGTGTCGTCGCAATCAAGTTCTCCATGGCCGTCATCTTTGGCTGGTTCTTGTCGTGGAGACTCGGAAACTTCAAGGGAGAAAGCTATCAACAACGAATGGCACGTGCACAGGAGATTGAAAACTGGACAGACGATATTTATCGACCTGCACCTTCCCGATATCGTCCTTCGGTGCCGCAGAACAAGGCTGGCGCCGGTGCTGGTGCCAAGAAGAATGCGTTCTTGCCTACCACCAGTCGATTTAGTAAAGCCGAGCCGATGCTCGTCTCTGGCTCTCGCCCTTCCACGGCGTACGGCAATGTCGATCAACTAGCTTACAACGGCGGGTACGGAGGACGATCCAGACAGGCTAGTATGTACGGAATGAACAAGGCCGCCGCGGCTGCTGCTGCTCAAGGCACCCCGCCTGGTTCGCCTATGCTGCGCAGCAGTAGAAGCTCGACTTCACTGCCTTATGGAGGTCGAGACGACTCGCGAATGAATTTGGCCGATACCGTCAACTCCAACTCGGTTTCGCAATCTGCCTGTCCTTTCCCGCTCCACAATGTTATTCCCCAGCCGCCTCCTGATTACGAACCATTCAACTTTCCGCTTATGCACTCCATTTGTCTGGTCACCGCGTATTCCGAGTCGATTGAAGGTCTTCGAACGACGCTGGATTCTCTTGCCACTACGGATTACCCGAACAGTCACAAGTTGATTTTGGTTATTGCCGATGGTATGGTCAAGGGGTCTGGCTCGAAAGAGACAACACCCGACATCGTCCTAGGTATGATGAAAGACCTTATCATTCCGTCGGATCAAGTTGAGCCACACTCGTATGTCGCTATTGCCGATGGTCACAAGCGACACAACATGGCCAAGGTTTACGCCGGTTTCTACGAATACGATAACGATACCGTTGAAGTCTCCAAGCAGCAGAGAGTGCCCATGGTTCTTGTCGCCAAATGCGGTAACCCGCTGGAAGTCAACGATGCCAAGCCCGGTAATCGAGGTAAACGAGATTCGCAAATCGTTCTCATGGCCTTTTTGCAAAAGGTCATGTTTGACGAACGCATGACCACTTTCGAGTACGAGTTTTTCAATTCGATATGGCGGGTAACCGGCGTCAGTCCGGATCGATATGAAGGAGTATTGTGTGTCGATGCAGACACCAAGGTTTTCCCTGATTCTTTGACAAGGATGATTGCTTGTTTGGTTCATGACGAGGAGATTATGGGCTTGTGCGGTGAGACCAAGATCGCCAACAAGGCCGAGACATGGGTGACCATGATTCAGGGTGAGTTTTTATCCTGAATTCCTTTCGCATTGTTTACTTACGGCTCTTTGTCTAGTCTTCGAATATTACATCTCGCACCACTTGACAAAAGCCTTTGAATCCATGTTTGGCGGTGTTACCTGTCTTCCCGGTTGTTTCTCGATGTACCGAATCAAGGCGCCAAAGGGCGAGACGGGCTACTGGGTACCGATCTTGGCCAATCCGGATATCGTTGAACACTATTCCGAAAACATTGTCGACACCCTTCACAAGAAGAACTTGTTGCTTCTCGGTGAAGATCGATTCTTGACAACGCTCATGTTGAAGACGTTCCCGAAGCGAAAGATGTTGTTCTGTCCTCAAGCTGTCTGCAAAACGGTCGTTCCCGATACCTTCCGAGTCCTGCTTTCGCAACGACGTCGATGGATCAACTCGACCATTCACAACTTGGCAGAGCTCATGCTTGTCCGGGATTTGTGCGGTACATTCTGTTTCTCGATGCAATTCGTCGTCTTTATGGAATTGGTCGGAACACTCGTTTTGCCTGCTGCCATCGCCTTTACGATCTATATCATCATCCTCGCTATTATTCCGGGATCATCGAAACCTATCATCTCGCTGATCCTGCTCGCCTTCATTTTGGGTCTTCCCGGTTTGCTTATCGTCATTACCTCGAGAAAGGTCGCGTATGTCGGTTGGATGTTAATTTACCTGGTCTCGCTCCCCATCTGGAATTTCGTTCTACCCGCATACGCTTTCTGGCACATGGATGACTTTTCATGGGGTCTTGTTCGGTAAGTTGTGCTTGCGACTTCGAACGTTGAGCGGTGCATTGACTTTTTCCTCTCTTGCTAGACAAATCGAGGGCGAGACTGGCAAGTCGGGTGGTCATGGTGACAAGGAAGGTGAATTCGACTCGACTCAGATTGTAATGAAGCGATGGGTCGAGTTTGAACGCGAACGAAGATGGAAGAGCGGCACGCAGTCTAGGGATTCATATTACGATGTCGTTCAGCGATCGTCCTCTCCCAAGAGGTGAGTTAGCTGCTCCGACTTTGTCGGAAAACTGACTGACTTTGTTCTCAAATAGCCGCGAGGGACTTGGTCGGGATCGATACTCGGTCGTCTCCACCAACGAGACGTACATGAGCGGTGGTGCTTCATCTGATGTTGGTCTCTACAAACACAGCCAAAGCTTCGGTTCAATGAGCAATCAAACGCAAAGCCCCGATTTCAACTCTCTCTATGCAGGCGGACCATTCCGAGGCAATGGCGGAAGAGACGCATCCCCCGGATCATCCGATTCTCATGAGAACAGCGGATATGTCAGTTATGGATATGAAGCTGGCGGATTAAGCGGACATCTTGACGAGGAGCAACCGATTCTGCCAGCTTTCAATCAAGCGGTCGCCTCGCCACAAATGTATGCTCAAACACCTCTCCGCCAACCCAGCTTTGAACAGAGCAATGATGGGTTCGGTCTAGGTGCCGCTAGATCGCCACCGACGATGACGGCGAACCGCAGAGTATCGCTTCGTGATGATGGACCAACAGACTTTGCCGAGCCCATTGTTCGACGGGTTCCTCGGTCGTCGAGCAAACGATCGTCTTTTACACAAAGTGGCTATCAGTCGCAGTCCCAACAGACGTATCGCGGTGTAGCCTCTCCGTCTAATGCGGGGTCGACGCTACCTCCTGGAGCAGTAAGTGTACTGCAGTACGGATCTTGCGGATGATGACGCCTAACTTGTTTCCGTTCGGTTTGACAGGCACCTGCCCAGTACGGCCGACAATACTAGAGAGCTCCGTGTACTCGACATGTGTAATTACAGCAATCCCCGTCATCTACATGGACGACGTTTGTCACGCCTTTCGAACCAACTATGTAGCACTATCTCTGTTTGCTTTTTCCGACGAACCTGCATTCTCGTATCAATACACCCGCTAGAAGACCTTTTGACGACCAGTGACGACATTTTATTCTACTATATCGGACATTCTCCCATTTCCGAACATTTTTTCCTATCGACCCTCACCATTCGCTCGACTGCTTTTGATCAATACCTTATATGGACATGAAACGCCTTGCGACCGATTTGATCATCAGGCTCTTTAATATAGGATTCCTTTTTGTCCTGCGAGGAAGGCATTCCGGTTGACGTTTGTGCTCGTGCATTGGCACGGTCTCCTCGTCCACCGGTCTGTTTGACTGTTGGCGACTGGTGTTTGCTCTGTACTTGGAGTCAACACATATTGTGTATTGCCGTCTTGTTTCTTTGACTTTTATGACGATTTCATTATACCCGCTTACAAGCACTGCCGCTGGGCCAGGAAGAGCAGCTGGAAGAGCCCCATTCATCTTCGCGAACTTGTTGAAGCTCTTGTTGACAGGCGTCATTTGCCGCGATCGGCGGCGGTCGGTTCGATTCGGCAACGGATCTTAATTGCGCACGCGAGATTGTTCAAGCACATGTCTCAGTACAAGTAATAATCGCATCGCCGATTCTAATATTCCTTGCGACCGAGCAAGTTGGGCTGATGAAATATGAAGCAGGTAGGTAGGTAGGCCCTTTCAAGTGAAATAGTCATGCTACATCCTTCCAAGATTACATGTCGTTGGTATTCGCCAACAGCATCACAACCTCCCGCATCACAACATCGATATCTACCCTCCGTCCATTCAGCCGATCCGGCAGTGCCAGCTTCAGACGCAACTACGCCAGCATGTCCGCCTCGAACAAGCCTGGGCCAAGCGAGTCCGTTTTCGTGCAACTGCACATCAACGACCTACGAACCACCGACTCTCCCGCACTCTCACTGGCACATTCACAGGGCAAGAAACACATCACGCATTTCCTACCGATCTATGTGTTTGACGAACGAATCCTGCCGTTGGACTGTATCCCGGGATTCAGTGCCAGTCGTCAAACAAAAGATGTTCAGGGAAAGACATCAATCGATAAAGCAGAAAAGGAAACAGAGGAGGACGCCGAGGAGGAGGAGATTAAGCCGTTGGGTCAGGAGGATAAGCCTTCGCGGACCACTACGAATCAACCGGCAACCAAAGATCGAGATCATCGGTCAACAGGTCGGGTCGGCCCGCGGTCCAGACTCGGAAACTTTTGGCGAGTGGGAAGGCACAGGGCAAAGTTCCTGGTCGAGACGGTTTTCGACTTGAAGAAGACGTACGAGAGTAAAGGTGGAGGCCTGATTATCGCTTGTGGAAAGCCGGAAGATGTGGCAGTCAAGGTGGTCGAGTCGTTGGTAAAGAGCGGTAAGAAAGTCGAAGGCGTATGGACGCAAAAGGAGGTGAGATTTGTTCTGGTCTCCCCTTTCCGAGCTTGCCCTGACGGAGATTTTTCTTCGGGTCATTGCAGGTTACAACGGAGGAAGTCACGCTACTGCGTCACCTGAGGCATGGCTTGGAGCGATCTGGAGTCGAGCTGCATCTGGTAGACTCGAAACCGATGATCAATCCATCGGACCTGCCTTTCAAGATTGAGGATATTCCCGGCGTGTTCACCAGTTTCAGAAAGGTAAGTGGCAGCTTCCATACTACCCTCGAGAAATATACGACTGACGGGCCGTACTTATCCGCAGTTGGTCGAAGCTCTTGGAGACGACATGGTCCGAGATCCACTACCTGAAGTGAAAAAGGTCAAACCTCTTCCTCAACGTCCCGCATCACTCAGCAAGGATGTTTTCATCCTGTCTGGCGAGCTTTTGATAATGGACGCAATCCTTCGATACATCTTGGCCCCGTTGATCGCAGAGCCTCAATTCGGAGATGATCTGGAAGCACGTCCGATTCCGCAAACGGAGGAAGAGTGGAAGACATATACTATCCCCCCACTGGACCCGCGTTCCGCACATCCTTTTATCGGCGGAGAAACGTCTGGTGTTGCTCGTCTTGACGATTACCTCGGCACACTCACGGGTGGAAAGCATGGGAAGGGGGAAGGCGGGTCAAAGGCCATGTCGTACAAGGATACGCGTAATGGTATGGTTGGGGAGGCCTTCAGTACAAAGTTTTCGGGATGGCTGGCGAACGGAAGTTTGAGCGGGAGGTATATTGGTTGGAGGGTTCGACAACTACAAGATCGGTGAGTTCTCTGCTCCTGTTTTGATGAGCTGAAGCTGAAGAGGGTATTCTATCGGATCAGGCTGAGAGAAGAGGGCAAGCTAGACAAACATGTAGCGGGCAACGTCTACTGGATCAGCTTCGAGTTGTTGTGGAGGGACTTTTTCTTCTGGACTTGCGAACGTTTCAGTCACGAACCCTCTTACACCGCCAAAAAGAACAATCAGCGTAAAAATAAAGGCCAGCCATCCGGCGAGGCTCTACCTGGAGAGGCGGGAACGGCATCCAGTCTTTTCAACTTGGGCGGATGGAAAGAGGTCTTGCGACCTGCGGAAAGCCAAAAGACTTTGGGTGATTGGAAGGGTTTCAATCTCGACGACCCAAAAGACCCGATCCGCCGCTTGATGGAGGGAAATACCGGTATCCCTTTTCTAGATGCGTGTATGAGGGAGTTGGCTATTACTGGATTCATGTCGAATCGTGGAAGGCAAAACGTCGCAAGCTTTTGGGGTACAGACTTATATGTGGATTGGAGAGTTGGTGCCGAGATTTTCGAGACGCATTTGATAGACTTCGACGTATGCAGGTGAGTCTGCAGTCGTAGAGAAACTCAAACATGCCTCTGATACGCCTTGCGTTATAGTAACTGGGGAAATTGGCAGTATCAAGCTGGAGTTGGCAATGATCCTCGGTCTTACCGACAGTTCAATCAAATCAAGCAAGCCAACGATTATGACCCTGACGGAGAATATGTTTTGACGTGGATACCAGAACTTGGACAAGTGGATCGTCGATTTGTTCATACACCATGGTGTGAGTGTTGGTTCTTGTGCTAACGAAGGAGACTTATCTAGTAACTGATGTGGTCTCGCCTGTTTAAAGTAATTTCGGATGCCGAGAAGAAAAGGTGCGGTTTGGGAACGCCTGGTGGATATCCATCGTCGCCGCTCTTGGTGCAACCACAATGGAAAAAGCATTACCCATCAAATCGTGCACCACCCAAACCCAAGAACGATAACAAGCAGAACAAGAATAAAGGTCCCCATCAGAATGGCAAAGCATAAGGCGCGAAATGGATAATGGAAAATAATGAGAGTATACAATAACAATGAAAGATAATTTTACACCCTGCGCTGTCGATGACTCCGAGTCCAGCTCGAAAGCCATAGGGACAAGATCACTGTTTGCGTTTGTCCTACGTATCCCTCAGCTCCTCTGGTAAATTTTTCGAGCAAGGAACGTTAATCGCGTAGTAGTCAATCCCAACATTTGTGCCGTCCACTACATGGAAATGATCGCATCGCAACAGAAGGCGTCAGATTACACTCTGAGCGACAACAGAAAGATCCATAACATACTGTTGGGCCTGGCGGACATAATTCGTTAAAGACATAGGAAAATTAACGGGTGGATGAAATCGGCGGAAAGTCTGATAACGCTTACGCAGGCCAATAATTGCATCCCCAAACCCAGCCGGCCTGATAGGAAAGAAGGATACCTGTTTCAGCTAAGGTGGGCCATTGTCTGCCACTCTATGCTATATCTGACGCACTTTTCCGCCGAATGCATTAGAGACGCTGTTACATTGCTGCAGACTGCATCCGATATATTGAACGTCTTTCCACATCATCTGAGAGACGGCATATATGGAGAGTAGTTCAGTTGAAAGTTGATGTTCAGGGTTAAAAATGTATTACCGCTGTGTAATGTCCAACTTCCATAAACTCCGCTGTAGAGGCTGGCTGCTTGCAATGAGATTTCGCTGCTCTCAGAAATGGCGGCCATGAGATGAAAAAATTCGGAAGTCGCTACAGTGTGTTCTCAACGTACTTTGTTCGTTTGCCCACCCCTTGAGCATATCTGCTGCAGTGGGGAGGTCCGCAGTTCCAGCAGTGCTTGCCCCTAGATTCTCGCCTGTTGTGAGTTGCAAAAGAGTGCGTTGATAGACCGTGAATCAGACAACCATACAGTGAAAAAGAGACCGATGCCTGGGGTGTTGGAAAGACTTACCATAACCATCACTGCGAAAGGTACCCGCATATCGGAAAATGGCAACGAAGAGGTGAGTAGAGGCACATGAGCTGGTGAGTCTTCAAGTCGTTATAAAAAGCAGGGAAAGGCACAGATGCCTACCCGTGGGAATGATCAAAGAGGCAGTGTCCCATCCATCCTGCAGAGTATTTGGCCAGCTTATCCTCCCATTGTACGTCTCCTACGCCATTAGCGTTTCGAATCGCGTTGTGAAGCCTGACCAGGTCATTTTGCATCTTTTTCTGGACCACCACGTCGGTACCGCTCGCCTTACCAGCTGTTTGACCCTGCTTCAATCCAGGTACTTGGACAGTCGGAACTTCCCCGTCGCCTTTGCTCGTGTCTGCATGTTGTTCCGGAGATGTAGAGGATGCAGCCGCTTGTTGGGATTGTGCTTGACTCGGCTTATCGTTCCCCTTGTTTGCTTGTTCCGTCTTCACAGGTTGTTGAGGCTTCTTGTCGGGTTTTTGCTGATCGGTCGCAGAAAGAGCGATCTTTTGCTGCGCATTTGGTTGTGCGGTGTTATGCTGAATACGCACTTTTCTATGAGAGGTCCCTTCGTCTCCACGATGTCGGCAGCTTCCCGCTCCTGCAGGTTGCCCTCTTGCCTGGACACTTGTCGTGTTCCGTCTGTAGCTTTTGTCATTTGTGGGAAGTTCTTCATCATTTGCCATGAGTGGAGAGGCGAATGTTCCGCTGGAGGTAACGCCTAGCATAGCCAGTATGCAGCCAGTGAGGCTACTGCGACTGAGTCGCATGTCGAATATGAGTTGTTGTTGTGAGCGTGAGATGACAAGTCTAATAACCTGCTTGAGACCATTACAAACATCGCATAGTGCACGGCGGGTATGTTTCCCGTAACTTGATATAACGATTGTGTCTGGAGTTTTCTCTTTGGCCCATCCAGCCCATCCGCTGAGCTATTGCGGGTAGTGAAAGGGAAGGAACCAAATTGCTGCAAGATTGGCCTCTCCAGTGGGACCGCACTCGGCCTCCTGAAAGGAGGGCATTGATCCCTTTTACAACTTATACCACCTTGCGAGGTAGTGTAAAGGACTTCATGCTCGCCTTTATCGTTCCAGCATGTGATCTGGCATCCTTTGAAGGTTTATAGGTGTGTATTGCCCTCGTGGTTCGAAGGTTTGCAAGGCTGACGATCTGTGAGCAGGATGTTTGAAGCGTGCTTGCAACACTATTATATAGCAGGATTTTTGAAAAGTTACTCAATGAACTGGCCTGATATCGAGCCGATCATTCCTCTCTGACGCATGGCTTTGAGATCCGGATACGATCGCTCTGCTTGCGTTTTCCAGGCGCAGATCACTGGATATATGTAAATTGCTGTTTAACCAGTCCGCAACGCTAGTCTCCTGGTCTCTGAATTAAATAGACAATTGCCTCACAGCTCACAGATTCTGCCTAAGACAGTCGCACTTGCGGAAGAGACAGCGGCCATTACTTATGCACAGCATTTGCCCTTCGATCGAGAGCCATTCGAGATCCCTAAAATCCCTTTGTAAAGGAGTTTCGGAGGAGGTTGGCTTTGGGAGGTGATTGCTTTGATGGCTCCTCGCTGCCTGGCGCTGAAGATTGTCAGCTTACGGAAATATCGTTTCAATCATCACCCATGGTTACCCAGTCACCAGCTTGCTCTTCTCGATAAAATAATATATTCGGATGTCATCCCGCGTCAAGCTCCGCGTCATCGCGTCATGATCCTCGGCGGTTCCCACGTGGTTTCTATTCTCGCGCTCGGACCTCGGTGACAATCCCGCGCCGGCGTTGACCTGTTCCGGCTCAAATCTGCCTGAAAAGTTACAACAGCTGACGAGTTGTGCTGACGTAGGGCATAAGCGGATTCCAACAGGACAGGAAACAACCAATCGCTGCCAGGGGATATACGCATTTAGGGTCTTTCAAGTATATATCGCTTGTGTTTCGAAGTCAAGACTATACTGGGCTGTTTCGTTTCCGCCCTGAGCGAATTCTGTCGTTCATCCCGCGGTCCATTACCGCTTAGCTTCCCGACTCTTTGAAGATGTCCAAGACAGCCCAGGAGCAAGAGAAAGCCCATTCGGGAACCAGTACCGAATTCCCCCGGGAAACTCGAGATCCTATTGAAGATGTTTGGGTACGTCGTTGTGAAATCCACATGGTCTTTGACTATTGCACAACTCCAGACTAAAAGGGACCTCACTTCCTCAGGGTCCTCGTATGGGATACCATGGCGAGGGAAACTGGCCTATCCGTGTCGATGAGCATATTCAAGAGCCAGTAGACCATTGGGTGCAATCAGCATGTGTGATGTGTAGCAATGGTATGCGGATTTCTTATACTTGCAGTGGAAGAAAGTCGCTCATAACTCTTCCGTATTAAGGTTGCGGGTACGCTCTGATCGATAAAGATTCCGAGCGATGATACTAAGGATGTTCCATTGATAGAGCGGATATTGGTGTCAGCAAAGATGACAAGATTGTTGGTATTCGAGGACGGGCGGTTGACCGAATCAACAAGGGTCGACTGGGTCCCAAGGGTATGTGCAGTTGGGAGTATAACGGTCATCCCGATCGGTTGCTCTATCCAGTAAGTACTCCCTTCGATTCTGTTCAGAAGAGCAGAGAGTCGAAATTGACATCCCGCCTTGCCCTGCAGCAAATCCGAAAGAATGGAAAACTTGAAAGAGCCACCTGGGATGAAGCGATGGGCTTGATCGTTTCCAAGAGTAAAGAAATTATTGAACACTTGACTCCTCACGCCATTTCATTCTACGTAAGTCGCGAGCGTCAGGGTAAGCAAATGATATGGTGGTAACGCTTTATTGCTTGCAGACCTCTGGTCAATTGTTCGCTGAAGAGTACCATGCATTGGGTAAGCTGCACCAACTTCAGGGAGGGGAGTCTGCGCCTTACCGCTACTTGTAATCTTTTAGCGATGGTCGGAAAGGCAGGTTTGGGCACGCTTACCATGGACGGGAACACCAGACTGTGTACCGCCGGAGCTGCAGCCGCTATGCGAGAGGTATGTCGTAACCAGTGTACGGATAACATCGGTGCTCACAAGCTTGTGTCTTGTAGACGTTCGGTAGTGATGGACAACCTGGTAAGCTTGAGTTCAATCTGCAACCTGCAAATAGAGACTAATTTATCACTTCGCATGCAGGTTCCTACGACGACGTAGACGTTACCGACTGCTTGTTCCTTTTCGGACACAACGTCGCCGCTACTCAGACCGTACTGTGGTCTCGGATGCTTGACCGTATGGCTGGCCCCAACCCGCCCAAGTGCGTCGTTGTCGATCCCCGACTCTCTCTTACGGCAGAACATGCTACCGTCCACCTTCGACCTCGAATCGGCACCAATCTGGCCCTGCTGAATGGTATCCAGAGACTGCTGATCGTCAAGGGTTACGTCAAGAAGAACTTTGTCGACAAGAACACCATTGGATTTGATGATTTGAAGGGTCACGTTATGGGTTATACCCCAGAGCGAGTCGAAGAAATCACAGGCGTGCCTCCCAAGGATTTGGAAGCGGCGGTTGACATTATCGGCCAAGCCAAAAGCGTTTTGGCTACAGCGCTGCAAGGCGTTTACCAGTCAAACCAGGCAGTCGCGAGTGCTTGTGCTCTGAACAATATTCAGCTTTTGACGTGAGTGCCGAGAGTGCTCGAAGGTTTACTGTGCGTAGTTGCAGGCGGCTGACCTGTCACGTTTGTGTCCAATCTAGTGGCAATATCGGCATTCCCGGTGGCGGCATCTACCAGGTGTGTGATCTTGGAGCCTTCCGCCAAGGTAACCTGTACTGATTCGCCTTGTCAGATGAACGGTCAACCTACTGCCCAAAACAACCGAGAAACTGGATGTGATGGAGAATTCCCTGGTTTCCGAAACAACAACAACCCTGCACACATGCAGGAACTCGCCGATTACTGGAACGTCGACGTTTCAAAGATCCCGCATTGGTCTGATCCCATACACATCATGTCAATGCTTCAGATGATGGAAGCAGGATCAATCAAGATGATGTGGGTCAACGGCACAAACCCGGCGGTTTCTTTACCCAAGCTGTCCAGAGTTCGAGATATCTTGACTGATCCAGGGCTTTTCGCAAGTCACGTTTGATGTTCCCGCAGTCTCCCATCCAGTGTGGCTGATTGTTTTCCACATTCCAGGTGATCGCGCAAGATATTTTTGAAACCGAAACCACTCAGTTGGCCGATGTTGTCTTACCGGCAGCTATGTGGGGCGAAAAGACCGGTTGCTTTACAAATGTCGACCGGTGAGTGCAAGCAATTGCGCCTGCCACAACGCCTTTTCTAATTAGGGGCATGTTTCGACTTCTCTCTCACAGGACCTGTCACATCAGCCACAAGGCAGTTGACCCTCCCGGAGAAGCAAAGGTGGGTTCACTGATCAATTTCCAGCTGTGGCCGGGCATTACTAAGCCATGCTTTGACGTAGTCCGACTTTGAAATCTTTGTCGACTATGCCAAAAGAATGGAATTCAAGAACAAGGATGGAGAAGACTTGCTTCCGTTCAGGACGACCTCAGAAGCCTTTGACCACTGGGCTCGTTCTACCAAAGGTCGACCGTGCGACTATACCGGTATGAGCCATGCCAAACTTACTGGCGGTTCAGGTATTCAGTGGCCTTGCAACGAAGAATACCCCAATGGAAGACCCCGTCTGGTACGTTTCGAGAGAAGCAAAATTTCTCACAGCCAGTCCTGACTTCTCATCTGGCAATAGTACAATGATGGTAAATTCTTCACCAAGCCAGAAGAGGCAGAAAGCTTCGGTCACGATTTAGAGCTCGGTAAGCTATCTTTCGAGGACTACATGGCGAGATCCATCGGTTTACCACATTCTCTCTATTAGGAACGCCCATCAGCCCAGCTGATTACGCCAAGATGAACCCCAACGGTAGGGCTATTCTCAAGGGAGCTCAATACCGAGCTGCTTTGGACGATGTCTGCGAGGAGTATCCATTCTCCCTTGCAACTGGACGAAACCATCTGCACTTCCATACTCGAACCAAAACCGGTCGATCCAAACGATTAAGGCACGCGGATCACGACCCGTATGTGCAAATTCACGAAGACGATGCCAAAAAGCTCGACCTCAAGGTACGCAAGCTCGGATTGACCAATGCTTTAGATTGCACTAACGATGTGGTCACTTGTAGGATGGAGACTTTGTCAAGGTGGAAACCCGCAACGGAAAGGCCGAGTTGCCAGCCAAGATCGGCAAAATTGAAAAGGGTCAAGTCTTTATTCCTTTCCATTGGGGAGCGCATCAGCAAGGTGGACATGACCACATGAACGGTCGGGCTGTCGCGGCCAACGAGTTGACCGTCCCCAGTTGGGACTTTATTTCCAAGCAACCAATCTTCAAGGTACGTTGCAATAATACGCGTATTTACTGATCAGTCGCTAATGTACCTGTTCTGTGCTACAGACGGCAGGTGTCAAGCTCACGAAGATTACGAGCGGCAAGCCCGAAGTCCTTTCCGGACAAGGCCCGGCTATTGCTTCCCTGGAAAACGCTTCCTACACCAAAGCGCAAGCCGAAGATGACTACTCCAACCGAGAACGTCACTTGGAAGGTGAGCTTGACCTTCCGCCTTCCAGTTCTTCTCTTTCAGATAGCGCTGACAGCCGTTGTTCATCTTATGAAGACTATCTCGGACTTTGGGACGACTTTAGTGGTAGCACCGACAAGATCCTCGGGGAGTTGGTTGAGCGTCTCAAGGGAGAGTACGTACGCGGACATTACTCTGAAAAGTTCCCGCATATTCATATCCAGATTTGCGTTGCCTCCTATAGTGCTGAGATCTCGGCTGGTCTAATGATTCTTCGGGACTACTTGCGTCAAGCAGTCGACTTGGTAAGCATGCAGACAACACCCGTTCGCGACGACTGTTCTGACAAGCGTTACCGGTACCCTTTTCAGATGAAGCCTGTTTCCAAAAAGTATGGATCCAACGTCCAAGGCGCGCAACGAGACACCGAAGCCATCACCACGGCCCTCTTCCCCGAGACCCGAAGCGGAAAGGGTGGCTTTGAGCTGCTGATGGACCTCCATGGTGTTTTCGCCATGTTCGGGTAAGCTACCGTCCACGATGTCAGTACGAGCTCGAGAACTGACAACGGCACTTTCCCTTTTAGTATGATGAGCTCATTCATGATCGCTCTGGAACCCGTCTCGATGGCTATTCAGGATACCGATTTCCGTGACCGCGTAGAACCTGCTCACAAGCTTGTGACTCGGTGTATGCAGTGGTGCCAGTCGCAAATCCGGGTCAAGGCGGTACACAGTTTGGTGGTGCCTGCTCGACCCAACGCGGGTCACCTGTAAAGCTTTCGATATGGTGAGACGAGACGCAACATTGGGTATATGTATTTGGACATGCGTAAAAACAAACGTGTATACTAGAAAGTGAATCGCACCTGTAAATATGATGAGAACCGTTCGCTGGATAGCATTCCATTTTTCTCTCTATGTGAGCTGGCAGGATGGAACCCCGTTGGGACCTCGAGAGACCCAGACCAACGTTTACACCATCGTCGGTGACGTCGAACAGACAAAAGCTGGGGACGCTGCTGCTGTTATGGATAGCCGGGTTGAGCTTCGGAACGCATGCGACCAGACCGATTCATCAGGGCGCGAAGAAGAAGAACAAGACCGATGTTCCCAGAGATCGACTCTGACGCGCACCTTGGTGCCGTTCATCCCAAAGACCATCATCTACACACCTGACGGACGGCTTTTGTCAGATCCCCATTAGACCAGGGTTGAAACTCGTTTGTTGTTCCATGGTCGAAGGGACAAGCTTACCCTGGTAAATGGTTGCCGGATCCATGCACGTCATGGAAGCCGTCAGCCGGTGACGGACGGGTTCGAGACGTTCTTCGATTCCGCCGGGGGGCAGGTCCTGGATATACCGACATCCGTGCACTTTGCGTGGACCAGCATTCCCAGCTCCACCACCAGTCTACTCGATGTGCGATTCGGTATCGGGCATCTTGGTGCATTTTGTAAGACCAGTCAGTCATCAGTTAGCCAGTCAGCCAGTCAGCGAGACAGCCAGCCAGCCCGAACATTGGTATGTCAACGGATTTGATTTCAACTAGTCGCCCAACGGCTTCCCGTCCAACAGCCTCTTTACATATCCTTACTGTACGCCTTACTTGTCCGCCCGATATTTCTCCGCCCACTCTGTCCACCATCTCTCGAACCCCTTGGACTCTTTAGCACTGATCCCAACCTCCTCCTCCAACTCACGCACACTCAACTGCGTGTTGCCCGGCCTCTGTACAGTCTGGTTAGGGAGGGTGGAAGGGTCGGTTGTGTCTGGGATAACGTGCTCGATGGGCAGGTTGAGGAACGAGGCGATGAGGGTGGTCATTTCGTATTTCGTGTATCCTTTTTGGGAGGAAAAGTGGACGATGGGTGGGAGTGGGGATGGGTGATCTGTGGAGGTGGATGAAGATGGGTGAGCGGTGGTTTGGTGTGTAGAGTAGTAGAGGAGGGGATACGAACGCGCAAGATCGTACATCACTCGCGCGACATCTTCAACGCACGTCGGGAATCGTACAGCAAAGTGGTCCACTGAGGCGAGCAGGAGAGGAAGTCAGGATTGTTGTACGACTGGCGCTCGTGGCTTTGCCTACTCTTGTATGTCTTTCCGGACTGATCTTCAATCACATCAACAAAGATATTAACAGCCGTCTCCGAGTTGAATTCCACTTCGCCGTACCTAGTACACGTTGTAGGGTAGGAACCGTAGAAATGAGCAAATCGTTTGCCGGTTGTGGGATGACAATACGAGCTGGAAGAGAGGGTACGTACAGGAGCGGCACACGAAGGACAATGCAACCCTTGCCTACTTGCCCGGCGTGCTTGGAGGACTTTCGAGAGGCAAGAACGGCTTGTTCGCCTGCTTCCTTGAGTTTTCCGTACAAGTTGAGAGGGTTGGGCTTGTCTGCGGGTTTATACGGAGGGCTGCGAGGCATAAAAGGATAAGCATTGCGTGACGACGGTGTCTGGGAAAAGACCCGCAATGGCCAGGAAGAAACATGGATAAGGGTTTCGCTCTGGAAGGTCTCGAAGACATAAAGCACTGATGCCCGCCTTGCTCGCTGTGGAGACGAGTACGTTCGTACGGCCTACGCTGCCCTCGGAGGAACATAAGACCTTGAAGCTCGCGCTGGCGGCGCTCGGTAAAGGTGAGAGGCTCGGCCATCCTAGGCGGCCTTGAAGAGCCAAAGACACTGGTTCTCGGCCAGCGACCTCGAGAAGACTCTGATGCTCGACCTGGCGGCCTAGGGACAAGATTGAGTCTCGGCTTTATGGCCAGCTTACGCTTGGCTGTGCCCTCGACGGCCTCGAAGAGGCAATGAGGCAGTAAGCACCGTCACTCGCGGTGATGCGCTTGATGCGAAAGACGGCACTTGACCGCCATTGGACGGCCTCGGGAAGACCAAGGCATTGATATTTTGGCGGCCTACGCCGCTCTCGGAAGATGGAAGACAATAACACTCGCGCTGGCGGCGCTCGACGTAAGCGACTACACTCGGGCAACTTACGCCGCCCTCGAGAAGAGAAGAAGTTACGGAAGTGACTGATTCTCGGCCATGCGACGTTAGAAATGAGGACGACGCCCGGGCAGCCTGCGCCAGACTCGAAAGGCAAAGGCACTGATTCTCGCTGCACTCGCCCGGTGAGAGAACTGATTCTTGGCCCTGGAGACAAAGACGACCGCTCGATGAAGGCAACTACGCTCGAGCGGCCTTCGTTGCCCTCGTGAAAGCAGAGAAGGTATTTCTCACTCCGCTCGGTGGATACACCGAGTCTCGGCTGGCCTCTGGCCTCGGAAACAAGACGACCGATGCTCGCCTTCGCCCGATGAGAGCAACTACGATCGTGCGTACTACGTCGCGCTCGGAAGATGAAGCGAGAAGGTTGCGGCGCTTGTAACGGTCTCGGACGAAGCCAAAAGCAAGACGCTGGAGCGGCTTACGGCGCTCTCGGGAAGGAATCCTTCCGACTTGTTGCCTGCAACGCAGACACCGGTCACGCTTGGCTTGAAAGACGCTCGATATCGCTCGTCTTACTCACCTCGCTTGACTGACTCTCGGCCGCACGTTGGCGGCCTCGACCAAGACAAAAGAAGAAAATTCTCGAGCGGCCTACGCCGCTTTCGGGAAGAATGCTTCGGACTTGTAGCCTACGGCGTAATACTTTCGGTCCGCTCGACTGACTCTCGGACGGCGGCCTCGAACGCAGTCACCAGAACAAGAGTCTCGGCCGCCATACGGCGGCTTCGGGAAGGCAGTCCTTCGGACTTGTAGCCTGCGGCGCAAAACACTGATACTCGCTTCGCTCGACTGATTCTCAGCCGCCATACGGCGGCTTCGGGAAGGCAGTCCTTCGGACTCGTAGCCTGCGGCGCAATATTCTCGCTTCGCTCGGAGGACACTGAGGCTCGCTATCGCTCGGAATATTCTCGCTTCGCTCGAAAGCGACTGATTCTCGCTTTGCTCGACTGACGCTCGCTCGCTCGCGCACTCACCTCGTCCCATCAAACACATAATCCGTCGACACATAAACCATCAACGCTCCCACCTCCTCTGCCAACCGGGCGACCACCTCGACGACATCCCTATTCAACCTCTCTGCCCTCACGGGATCCTGTTCTGCCACATCCGGCCGTCGTTCAGCTGCACAATGGACAATCACGTCGACGTGCGAGTCGTCGTCCGTGTTCTGGGAGTGGAAAAAGTCACGGGTGGCGTCAAAGTCGAGGAGATCGAGTTTTTGGTATGCCGGAAGTGAGTTTGACGAGGAAGACTGATCATTCGACGGCCCGGAACGAGTAAAGGAGAGAGGAATGACGGTGTCCCCCTGGGAGTGAAAGTAGCGGGTTGTTGCTCTTCCGAGTACGCCTGATGCGCCTGTGATGATGACTTTCATTGTTTGTGGGGTGCTGCTGTTTGATGAATGCTGAATGAAGAAGAAGGAAAGAAGGAAGAAAAGGAAGAAATGGGGATACAAGTAGATGGAAAGTCGGAAACTGCCAGCCCTAACAAAGTAGAAACGGCGATCGAACAGACGCAGCACTAAGGCACCAATTTCACGTTTCATCACTTTCATCCACCTTTTCCCTTCTTCCCTCCCTCCCTCCCTCCCTCTCCCTTTCCCCACCCATCAACAATGTCACCCATCATCCGCACATGCTCATCACTCATCATACGCTGCTTCAAATCAGTCGAATCATTCGCAGATTGGATCACCGGTGCCGCCGGGTTTTGGTTTGTCTGTATTTGTTGGGTGTTGACGGGCACGGGTGGAGTGGCGTTTTGTGAGTTTGAGCGGTAGCGAGAATCAGTCGAGCGAAGCGAGAGTATTCCCGAGCGATAGCGAGATTCAGTGTCTTTCGAGCGAAGCGAGAGTATTGCGCCGCAGGCTACGAGTCCGAAGGACTATTCCCGAGCGAAGCGAGAATCAGCTCCTGCCGAGCGATAGCGAGAATCAATCTCTTTCGAGCGGTAGCGAGGATATTGCGCCGCAGGCAACAAGTCCGAAGGACTCTTCCCGAAGCCGCCGTATGGCGGCTGAGAATCAGTCGAGCGACGCGAGTATCAGTGTTTTACGCCGCAGGCTTCAGGTCCGAAGGACTCCGAGCAAAGCGAGAATATTGCGCTGCAGGCAACAAGTCCAAAGGACTCTCTCGAAGCCGCCGTATGGCGGCTGAGCGCCTCGCTTTTGGCTTCGCCGAGGTCGCCGCCGTGCGGCCGAGCAGCAGTCGAGCGATGAACCGACGAGCGAAGCGAGAATCAGTGTCTTCCGAGCGGTAGCGAGGATATTGCGCCGCAGGCTACAAGTCCGAAGGACTGCCTTCCCGAAGCCGCCGTATGGCGGCTGAGTGTCTTGTTCTTCCTGCCTTGGACGAGGTCGCCGCCGTGCGGCCGAGCAGCAGTCGAGCGAGAGCGAGTAGCACTATCAACGTCTTCCCTCTCGCAGTCGCCGGCTCATTTACTACTGTCCAGGACCACACTGATACGACACGCTTGGACGTTTGATCAGTTGATGTACTTGTCATCCACCAACCATTCAGCATCACCCGCGCCCTTTTCATCCCCTTTGCAGCCCTCATAGCCTACAACCTATATGGAAACTACTACCTCGTCGTCTCTGTCGACCCAGGAGATCCACGAGAGGTACTACAGCAAGTAAGGGAACAGGCGCCGTGGTTGTTGACGACGACGACGACGACGACGACGGGTGGTGGTGGTAGGCGCGAGGTGGACGCGGGAAGGAAACTCTCGAGCCTAAAGCGGATCAAGGCGTGTAGGAAATGTCGCGGTCCGAAACCGGTCGTACGTCCGCTGTCCCGAATCCTCCCTCACTCAATCACTCACGAACCGTCAGAAGGGTCGGTGGTTGCTAATAGTTTTTTTCCGGGTTCGTGTAGAGAACACACCATTGTTCCGTGTGTAAGCGGTGTGTAATGTTGATGGACCATCATTGTCCTTGTAAGTCGCGTCGAGCGGAGGCTGTTAGGCCGAGTAGCAGAAGTGGTGTTTCCGGAGGTTGTTGGGTAGCAGGCGTCTTCTCGAGGCCGGGAGACCGAGAATGGGTCACTTTTGCCTCTTCGAGAGCGGCGTAAGCCGTCCGAGCGTAGTTTCCTTCATCGACCGCGCGAGCGAGCGCAAGCTTTAGGGTCTTCTTCCGGGAGTAGCGTAGGCCGCTCGAGACTCAGTGGGTTTGCCTTCCCGAGGCCGTCGTAGGACGGGTAAAAAAAGAGCCTCGTCGCCGTCATCGAGCGCGGCGAGCGCGAGCAGCAGAGCTTACTGCCTCATTGCCTCGTTCAAGAGTGTCTTGGGACGGCCGAGCGTAAGCGTCCTCCCCGAGGCCGTAAAGCTGAGACTGAATCTGTTCCCGAGGCCGCTAGGCAGGGCATCAAGGCTTCTCGAGGTTATAGGCAGAGAATCAGTGTCTTGTGTTCTGTTGTCTCTTCGAGGCCGTCGTAGAGCGGCTCAGTCTCCTCGCCTTCATCGCAGCGCGCAGGCAGGAGTGTCAGTGTTTTCAGTCTTCCCGAGCGACGAAGCAAGCCTCTTTCTTGTGCTGCTTCGAGGCTCGTCGTTGTAGGACAGCGGCATCCAACGCTTCCACAGCGGAGAGCATCATCGTCTCCCCGCCTCTCCAAAGCCACAAGGGCGAGATTCAGTGTATTTGTCTTCCTCGCAGCTGTTGTCGCTTTCCTCGAACGCACCATGCATCGGGTGTCAGACTTCTTCGTCTTTCTCAAACCATCGTAGGACGGCCGAGATTCTGTTCTACATTTTCCCTCTCTTAGGCTACCCGACCGCAGTCGCCATCATCCAGCGCGCAAGCGTGAGCGTCAGGGTCCTTGATTCTTCAGAGTGAAGCGAGACTCTCGCTCTCGCCTCTCCAAGGCCGTCTTTGCCGAGTACGCCAGCGCTCTCCAGATAGATGACTCGCAACAGGACCGTCCCTTTCATGAGCGGGTAGTGGTAGTAGTGATGATAAGCTAACGTGATTGTCGCCGTTTTCGACCAGCAAGGGATCAATCAATGCGTGCGTCCGTCGGTCTTGCTCGTTCCTTTATGCATTCAGGGAATGGCTTGTAACTAAAGTGGCGATACTATGCCTACAGGTCGGACTACACAACCTCCGATACTTTTTACTGTTCATGTACGTGCCCTTGCAGCTCCGAGCAAAACAGCAAGTAGGAATCGGGTTACTGATCGCTTCCATGCGTTCCTGCGATAGGACATGGCTCTCTCTCGCTTGTTGGTCGTTGACCGCTGTGGGGTATAACACGTTATGGGAGAGCATGCAACATCGGCCGCAGGTGAGCTCCAAACACCGCGGGAGGATCACTCGCCTCGCGCTCGGGTGTCAAGGGCTAAACACGGTGTTTCCATGTTTCTGGCAGTGGAACGCGTGGACGCCGCCGATAGTGTTTACGTTGATATACATCCTTAGCGCCGCCATCGGTAAGTCTAGGCATCTCTTCAGGGCCCACTACCGGAACTGATCCCACTTGTATCAACGCAACGTCGGTAGGACTCGCCGTGCCGATCCTGTTATCCTGGCACCTATACCTCGTCGCGCGCGGGGAAACGAGCATCGAGTCGCACGATAATGATTATTTTGCGAAAAAAGCCGCACAGGAGGGGCTGGTGAGTTTGCACGGGGAGCTCGCAGTGTCGGATCAAACAAAGGTGGATTGTGCTGATTTCGTTCGATGGCGTGGTGTGGCGGCGTTTGCGTGGTAGCGATATGTGAATCCGTATGACTGTGGCTGGAAAACGAATCTAGCAATGTGTTTCAATGTTGGCAAGGGGAGACTGTGCGTCCCGTGTCTGGCACAAGTAACGTGACTGCTCGACGATGCTAACCATCCGCTCTTGTGCGCTTGGCAGACCGTACTGGACGCTCCTTGTTCCCGCGCGATACCCAGCAGCTTCGCCAGGCTGGAAGTACCCGTTACATCCTGCTGCGCTACGTGGAGATGGAGCAGGGGAAGGAGTGGTGGTGGGTGATGATGATGACGAGTTGACGGATGATGAAGGTGGGGGTGGTGGTTTGTGGGTAGAGGAGGAGGAGGAGGGGGAGGTGGACTCGACCGTTGTATACCGCTAAGGCGCGCTTAGGTAATCAAATTTCCTTGCTCCCTCCCTCGATCAACCCAGTCAAAGGAAGGAAAGAATAGAATTTGTACCAACTATTCATCTTCATCTTGTGAATTGTCATCCCCGTACAAGTTTATTCAATTCCAACCTGGAACACATCGCACCATGGGTCTATTCAAGAAACGTCCAGGTTCAGCACTGCCGCCAAACACCGGTCTCGTTAGCTCCACACCTGGTGGACAGGGATATGCGGGACGAGGAGGTAGCGGCAACGGCGGCGGAAGGTTTGGTGGTTCCAGGAGTGGACTAGGCAGTATGACAGTCCCGATGTGGGTCCTGTGGGTTTTATCGGTGGTAGGCTGGTGGGTGGCATTTATCGGACAATGTGTCGGGGAGGCTGGATTAAGTGAGTACCCTAGCGTTCTTCTACCACCTCTTTGCCTCCTGTTCCTTTCCGTTGCTCGTGTGGTTTGCCGGCACTTGGATGGTTTAACAGAGTCATGGTACGCCAGTCGTACAGGTGTGTCTGACAGGTTGGATATGATGTCGAAGTTTCTGGCATGGAATGCAGGGAACCGGATTCCACACCTCTGCATCACCTCGGATTATTGACTCTATCGTTTTCGTTCGCCTGGCCTGTCTGCCTGCTCGTGTATTGATAACAACCTTTACCTTTTCCCGCACAGACTCTGCCACCGGTGGTCCAGCAATGGGAACACTCTGGTTCGCCATCATCTTCCAAGCAGCCGTCATTGTTCACTTGACGTAAGGAGCATTGTTAAAGACCACAGCAAACTAAACCTAACGACCCCTCTCATGCCTGATAGACTCGCCATCGCGCGATCAACCCTGCCCGGTCATCGCCTCCAGTTGTGTTTTATCCTGGCAATCTTGATTGTTTTCGCGGTGAATGGCGTCGAGTACATTTACCAAGGACAAGCGCGAGCACGAGAAGGGTTGGGTTATGCAGGTTCCTTGAAGGCAGTTGGAGCAGGGTGGTTGATGCTCGCGATTGTAGATGTGAGTCATTCACAGGCTTTTCCTTTATTGGTATCTATCTCACCTCTTACCTCTCCCCTAGATACTTTGGCTCCTTTGGCTCAGCTCGGAGGAAGATTCATTCCTCCACCGGACTATCTTTAGCTCCACCATGACTTCGGCGCGCGAACCAGCAACATTCGGAGCCCACCAACAGCAACCTTACATTGATGGTCGACCCATGTCTCACGGCGGCGGCGGCGGCGGCCACGAAGACCCGTACGCGGCAGGTGGCACAACGTACCCTCCCGCTGGAGCAGGGATGAACGGATACCACGCAGCACCGCTTGGGACGCCTGTCAGGGTCGTTACGAGGGAAAGGGAGTATGCGAATGGTGGCACTGGCGGCGTCGCGGCACTGCCTCCGATGGGTAGTACGACGATGACGAGTGGTGCGATTGCGGGTACCAGTCTAGGGCAGTCACAGTCGATGGCAAGTGACGGGCAGTACAAGTTGCGCGCAAAGTACGTATAGTTCCTTAATTTCCTGCTGAATGACCCTTCCTGAACACAAGTCTGATACTTTTCACGTTTTCGATCCTCCCAGGGCGCTGTACGCTTACACCGCGTCTCCGGACGACCCGAATGAGATTTCGTTCGTAAAGGGCGAGGTGCTTGATATTATGGATGCGTCCGGCAAGTGGTGGCAATGCAGGAATCAGAACGGGCAGGTTGGCAGTAAGTCGAGTTTTGATGCTGGGTATGGAAAAGGGGCTTTTCCGGCAGTCAGCTCACTCGGTTTTTCGTTTGATCCAGTCTGTCCATCCAATTACGTGCAGCTCCTTTCGTAAGACGTGGTGTTGTGCACCGTCGCCATCCTTTACCGCCCTTGGCTTGCGCTTGCAATTTCTGTTTTTGCACGTATAACAACGAGCGAGAATTATTCCCTATGTCGACCATGTACCCTTTCCTAGCTAGCGGTCTGTAGCCTACTTTCTTGTTTCATTGATGATTATAATGATATATACAACCAGAGTCCCGGTGCGTACAACCCGCAATCACACAGTGATGACGTCCGACCGATCTTGTCAACGTCTAAGTGAACTAGTCTGTCATGAATCTTTCCCTGCACACTCCGCAGGCTATTCATCTTCTTCGTCCATCTACAAGCAACCTAGCATCAGCACCGCACTAGGCACATTCACGAAACCCTGACACTCACCGACTTTTTCATCGCAGGCCATGCATCCTGCCAAACCACTCTACCCGCTTGATTCCTCGTCAGCCCATCCCGCAAAAGCTCCATAAACGCCTTGATACTCTGCAAGTGCAACTCGCGCTCCGCAATCCTCTCTTTCGCCTTTCTATCCTCCTTTTCCAGTTCCAGTTTTTGCCGGATTTGCTGTTTTTCAAGGTCCCATGCTTCCGCGTCGCGTTTTCTGGACGTGGCAGGCGTGGCAGGCGTGGTAGGCTGGATGGTAGGAACGTTTGGACGAGGCGTGGTCTGCTGCTGCTGCGCGGAGGGGTTCCCGGGCTGGTCCAGAGGGTCACCGGGTACTGCCGCGTCTATGAGCTGATTCGCACGGGACGTGACAGCTGCGATTTCTTGCTCTGTCGGATCCGATGTACCTCGCCATTGTCCGACACTCCGGAGAGCTTGTGCGAGCGTGGTATCGGCTAACGTGGATACCAGTGATGCTGAGGGTGCGGCAAGATCATGATCGATGTTATCCATGTTCATGGACATGTCCATGTTGCCATCAGCATCGGTGGGGGATTGTTCAGCCGGCTGACTGATATCGGTTACTTGTAAAAGTGATTCGGCCAGGACATGGTCTTTTAGCTTTTCATAGTAGGGCCAGCGAAGCTTGACCATGGCTGAAGGGTGAATGGAAATCAGTACTCGTGCTTGCTCGCACCGTTTCGAGACTCACCTTGCTGTGGCGTGGTGTGCGTATCGATCAACGGTGTTACTTTACGAAGCTCGTTGGCAGACAGATCATCGTGTTGATGAGCAATTTCAAACTTTCTTGCTTCCCTCGCTCCTCGTTGTATAAAGGTAATCTGCAAGGAAAAAGGGTCTGCAAGCGTGAGAACGAGCTTTTTCCCGCGTTCATCGTTGTCGACTTGCCTGCTGTCTAATCGACAAGATCTCCCTCTCAGCCATCCCATGTCTCTCCATCTCCATCTGAAACTCTTTGCATACCAAATCTCGCTCAGGAACCGTCCACTTGCTCCACGCCTTGTAGTTGCCATCCCTCGCGAGCCAATTCACGATCAAATCCCGCGCAGAAACCGCTCCTTCAGCACCTGGTGTGTGATGTCCATAATCCTTGTCGAAAAAGACGTAGGGGTTGCGGGTAGAGGTGGATCGACTATGCGAACGTGCGGCAGCGGCGGCAGCGATGGCGTCGGCTTCTTCGGACGGTGAAGGCTGGAACGTACCCGTCGCTCTTGGTGGGAGCGGGAGACCGAATTTCTTCGCTAATGCTGTATCGCGGCGTCTCTGAGCTTCGGCAGCTCTGCGGTCTGCTTCAGACGCCCATTTCCTCGGTCTGCCTCTGTTACGTCTTGAGGATGATGTTGATGACGGTGTTGTTGTTGTATCGAGGGCTGATGCCTGTATCAATGGATCGATGTGGGTGTGGATAGAGGTGTCAGGAAGACCTGTCGAGGAAGGCTGACCGCCGGTTGTCGGGTGAAAAGTGATTGGGTTCGCAGCTAGGCCTTGTTCGTCGTGTGGTGTCCGACTTGGGGAAGAGATTGCCTGGTCTGCGACTACTGGTCTTAGAGAGGGTTGACCGGTTGAAGAGCCAGCGTTGAACGTGTTTGACGCGAGCGTGGCATGTTGTTGTTGTGCATAGGTCGTTGTAGTCGGTCCAGCGTCTGAATGTCCGGCAACGAGCGAGTTGGGAAAGCGGTGTGGGTCATGTTGGAGGTGGGACTGTGATAGTTGCTGATGTGACACTTGGGGAGTCTGTCGAAAGAGTTAGTGTGGGTTAGGTGCGAATATGGACTGGATTGAATAGGAGAAACGCGCAGTGCGCACCTGAACGATTCCATGCGGTGGTGGTTGCTGCTGCTGCTGATGGGTTTGGTTTTCTGTTTGGTTTCCCGTTTCCAGTGTCGGATAAGAGTGATGATTCTGCCTACTGGCGTCTCCATAGTGTTGGACGAACATGGTAGGGTAGGGTCAGGGTGAGTTGGGAGGGAACAGGCAGAATAGGAAGAATAGAATGAATGTTGTGAAATAACCGCAAATAGGGCATCACCTTTCTTTATTTACAACCGCGCGCGCGATTATAAGGCACATGCGCTCATCTTTCATTCAGAGGTGGGTTCTCTTCGGTACAACAGGATTATAATAGCGACGTTCATCTTATCCTCATCTCCATCTCTCAGCTCATACACATCACCCTATATTGACGTGCCGTCCGCTCCCTCACACCTGCCTGCCTACTTGCTATCATCATCGTTCCGCGCCATTCCTCCCGCTTCAACGTCCTCTCGAGAGTACGAGATCGGATCAGCAAACGGATCTACAGCGTTGGAAGAGGTGGTGGTGGCGTTTCCGCTGCTTTGCAAGACGGACAGTTTCCATGCATCGGCCTGGAGGATATCGTAATGAGTTTACGTTGCAGGCACGGTGTTCAGCAGTGTTAAGAGTACTCACGGAACGGTTGCCGTTCTTCCTTTCCCTGAGACCCAGTGCGAGCATTCCAACCAGAATAAAGGTCGATAAGACGAAGGACATCCAGGAGAATGCCAGACTGGCGTGGATCTGGGAACACGCTTGCTTGAAGACTTTCTTGGCCACTTCTGTTTGTGTTGAGGAACGCGCAGGTCGTCAGTGGGTGGTGTCGTTGACGAGAATCGACAAGACCTATAGTTACGTACTAAGAATCTCAGGGTCAAGGCCAGCAAGTTCTGGATCATTGGTCAAGTCGTTGATATTCCTGCAAAAGGACCGGTCATCGGAAGTCGAGTGTGTGACTGCAATAGAGGAAGCTACAAACGAACGAGATTCGACATCAGTACCTGCCTTTTTGCGTGCAAGTACTACTAGAGGGAGGCGAAGCGAAATGCAAACTCACCAAGCCAGAACGCCCAAGGAATGGTAAATGCGATTGCGTTGATCAAGATCGACGAAGGCTTCCTCCATTGCTGGATGGCAGAGGCGATTTCGCAAAAGATGGCGAACGCGGCGACAAAGCAGGAAAAGGTGTAGCTTTCGGTGGAGACGCCGAATGATCGGATCTGGGGAGATGATAAAAGGTCGTCCGTCAGCTGGCGTCGAGCGACGCATAGGAGATGAGCATTTCCGAATGACTCACGGAACTCTCGATGTGAGCGGACAAGCCAAGGACGACGATTGAAAAGGCAATCAAGACGACTGAAGCGATACGCCGAGCGGAGAGGATGGAGAGCGCCATATCGGGTTGGTCAGTTGTGTAGGCGTTTGGTGGAGCATGGCGATGTGTCGATTCGTATCCGTTATCCGTCGCAACTAGTTATATATGCATCCAAAAGGCAGATAGGCGTAACCTTGTGGAATGGTCGACCGGTAACTTGGTATCGACGACTTCCGTGCAGCTCTTCGTGCCGGGACGCATGCCAAGCTGCAAGAAGGCGGTGCCGGGTTAGAAACGGGTAGCGAACATGAGTCTCACTGATATCACTCGACCGCCTGGCATTTACGCCTGCGGATAAGATTGCGCTCTAATAGGGGATATCAATCAAGGAATGGCTGAGACAGCCGAACTCGGTCGCACGCCTTATGCTTGCTTTATTTATAGATCGGCCCGGCATGTCAATCAAAGCGTGCTTTCGTCTATTTCATTGCCAAGCTCGGACATACAACGTGGTACGTCATTGATAGAAGGGACGAGGTTGGCCTTTCCATCGGTGTACAAGGAACAAGGAGTTGAAGAAAGGTCGGCAGGTAGGCACGACAGCAGAACACTGGAGAAAGGAGCGGACCCGCGCACAGGCAGCGAGGCAGAAAAAGGGAAAGGCTGCCAAGCTGTAAGCTGACAGCTCACGGGCGTCAGACCTCTACCAACGATAGGGCAGCGTAACGGCCTGGCCTGTACGCAAAGAAGGGAGCTGACACGAGCTTCAACCAAGATACAAAACCTGCAAAGCTTGCAAAAGTCATGCATGCCCCGCTTCTATGCTGAAGGCGCTTGTACAGCTGTGTGAGGCTGAACATGGGCCTATCCTATCCTACCCTCTATTCCACAAGGGGCTTAGCGGGATGCAAAAATATATGCAGAGATGCCACAGACATCACTACGTGCGCAAAATTGGTAGAACGGAGTAGCTACGGAGTACCAGGAAGGGTGCAGTAGCTGGTGCAGTCACTGCGATCAGAGTAGCCATTTCCAGGACACATCCCTGGTATGGCGCCGCGCAAAAAAACTGCCGAGAGTTTCGGATCGAGTAAGCGCTTGATACGCAGCATTCTCCGCGCATTCTCATTCTGTACAATCTGGCATATCTGGAAAGATTCCCATTGCATAGCTTTACAACATGAGGCTTCACTTTCCCGCCGCTCTGGTCAATTGCCAGTCTTATTCTCTTTCCTCTACCGGGCTGTTTAGGCTACCAATACATTTTCCTATTGGTCCGGTCGAGAAACGCATCTTGAAATGCCTCAGACAGTTGGCGGTACCAGAATAGTTGCGACCATGGAGTTCCTCATATCCTGCAACAATTCCTTCGAGACGGCATGGGTATGCACGCTGGTTATGTACGGAGATCAACATTATACCTGTACCAGATCTGTCTCACGTTTCTGAGGTGCGTTGAGCTGTTTTGCAGCTGACTTACAAGCCGTCCAATTTGGTGTTTGGCAATGAGTCAATGAGTGTCATATAGCATGGCATTGCAGTGTATCGAGCACAACTTCTTGACCTAGTGCCTAGCACATCAACAACGACAATCTAAAGGCCGGCCCTTTATAAAAAAGAGGGTCCCTATACTGTTCACGCAAATGAGTACAAAAGATCAGACATAGAAACAAACTATCACAATCATTCCGACTAACAATGACTTACACAAGACGAATCGACAGATCCCGTAGCCCTCCGCTCCCTTCCGCCGCGCGACCTCCCATCCGCTCCCACTGGTCATGCATCCTCCGCTTTCTTGTTGGTTTTCATCTGCATATCAAAAGAATTTCCTATCAAAAATAAACAAGCAATGATCAGATGACTGTTCTGTTCAATCCACACTCGTGACGGATACGCGTAATGCACGTACCATAAAATCAAGCAATCTAGCTACAAAGGCCAGAACACAAGTCAGTCTTCTCAACCTAGCATGATCACTCAAGAACCCTTCCACTCACACAGGCTAGTTGACATATACAGCCTGCCTTTCCACTTCAAACCTTGAGGAACCCTGTAAAAAACTGCTAGTATGCTGATCAGCTAACATTCATGCAAAGCGACGATCGAAGTAACTCACGAAGCTAAAATAGAAAAATACGGTCAACACAGATTGGTCTGCGTGAAGGGCAAATTCGCGAGATGGGGGGGATTTGGCGGCGCGTTCTATATAGGAAATATTTTGAGCGTCAGCAGACACGCAGCGGAAGCAGCTTTCCGATGGCGGCTGTCATGGAGGGAATGAAATGACGTACTTTCTATCGTGCAGGTTATTATGCCTGGTTAGTTGTCACTACACCCAGATAGACAAAAGTCAATTACCTGATTGGCTAGCAACAGCTGAACCGTGATACGTCAGACTACATATGTTGGGTACCAGCGATTTGCTCTTACGCGCTTATTCGGACTTGAAAGAATTTTGATATTTACGATCAAAAATCACAAGTACAAATAAGTCAGAACTTGTAATTTTAGAGCTTCGCGGCAAGCAACGAACCTGTCCGGATTCTACACAGTTGTTATTTAATACTCACCTGTCTTGCTGACTGCCAAAGACTTCTAGCTAACTCTTACTGGAAAGGGTAGCTAATCCTAAGTCGTAATCGTAAGGGTAGTGATAGAAAATCTTGATCTAATTTGCGTAAGTCATTAAACTATAGACAGGTCACAACTCACAGCCAAAAGGGCTGGTTTATATAGTTATATCTTGCCTAAGGCGAGGTAGTTCGCCACCAATAAAGACACTAATACTAAGTTGTACAGCCGGATGAGCACAAAGTGCACACATATATGCGCACAAGATGTGCACAAGATGCGCACAAGATGTGCACAAGATGTGCATATTATGCGCATTTGTTGTGCACGATTATCGAGTTGTGGAAAGGCAAGTAGACGCGGCGAGAGTAGGCAGGCGAGACGAGAAAAAGAAAGCGCGGAAGCGCAGAATCCCAACAACATACTCGCCCGCGCCATCGACTTTCGTACGGCGCGGAAATTTAGCTTCCGCAATCCCGCTTTTCGGGTTGCGAGACAAGTAAAAACCTATATTCTCAGTATCCATATATTCTGTTGTATGATCACTCAGAGGTAGTAAGGACGCCTATAATGAGTCCTCGGTCACATGTGCTTGTAAGCCCTACCAAGAAGGGTGAAATGTACGGAAAATATCAATCTGGGATGTCAATGAAAGCCGTCGCCGATGAGTTTGGCTGTTCAAAGTCAACTGTTCAAGGCATCATTGAGCATCGACAGCGTACAGGCACTGTAAGACCTACATACAATCAGGGAAATGAGCATATTCTAAGCGCTCAGGCTGAGGAGCGTATGATACGCCACGTACGAGCCTCCCCGAAGCAAACTGCAGATCAAATAGCAGACTATATGAAGGTCAGCGCAACCACAGTCCGTCGTATACTCGATAAGCATGGCTACTTTCGAGCCCGCTGCCGCTGCAAGCCCCTCTTATCCCCTAAAAACATTAAGGATAGACTCGCCTGGGCTACAGCGAATGAGAATCAGGACTGGACTCGAGTGATATTCACTGACGAGGCCGCCTTTGAATTGGGCGATGATCGCGCCAAAGAGTCCTGTTGGCGTTTGCCGAATGAAGCATACAATGCAAAGTGTCTAAGCCCAAAGAAAAAGAAGGGCAAGATGCTCCATGTCTGGGGAGCGATTGTACATGGCCACAAGTTCCCACTGGTCCCCTTCGCTCTGAAACCGGCTCATCAAGAAGGTGGCAAAAGAATTGCCGCTCAAACGATTAATGCTAAAGTCTATTTAGCTCAGATTCTGGCAGGGCCTCTGACCGAAGCTGTAGCATGGACGAAGAAGGATGGGAGGGAGCCTCTTGTAGTCGAAGATGGAGCTCCCGTTCATAAAATTAAGACTTTGCAGGCAGAAAGAGCGAAAGCCGGGATTGTCAATGTGACACATCCTGGGATTTCTCCCGATCTCAACGCCATCGAATCGTGTTGGAATATGGTAAAAGGCACCCTGAGGCGTATGCCTGAGAAGCCTACAACCATGGATGGCCTTTGGGAGGCTATTGAGAAGGTTTGGAATGAGATACCACAACATATAGTCGATGGGTTTATGGAGAGCTTCGAAGAAAGGCGCAAAGAGGTTGTAGCGGCGCATGGTGGCTCAACTCAATTTTAAATTCGATATTAAATTATTTCATAGCTAGGACTAGCTCTACACCAAGTTTCAAGTCTCTAGGTAGTCTATAAGGAGTATGAATGCTAGTTGAAAACTATTTTATAGAGGAGGGTGGTGTCATGAATGACATTAGTCAGCATGAAGCAGCATCAGCTGACATCTTGTCATCAGCTGACATGCATTGTCGGCTGAGACGGATGTCCGACAAGTCCGTAGTCGGCTGACATCAAATGTGTCAGCCATCACTCATCAACCATTCCGTTATTTGCAATCCGCGCGCCGCGCGTCGTTCAGTTCAGCTCCAAAGTGATCGAGGTCGCCGGCGACCCTGGTCACTGTCTTGTTTCCCAACATGTATATATAGCGAGCTTCCAGACTCGATTCCCCCTCGTCTTGTAATCCGTTTTGCTCTTCAGAGCAAGATCATATGTCAATACTATAGTCACGTGTTTTCAACTATAGCTTAGTGGTTCGAACCCACTGCCTTGTCATCAGTCTTAGCCTTAGTCCTGTTTCCTCTTGAGGTCATTGTCGTACCCAAGTGTTGAGTCTTAGCTCAACAGCCTCCCGTTCGTGACAGGTGGAAGCGGGATTTCGGCCGCCGTACGAAAGTCGATGGCGCGGGCGAGTATAAGCATTTATGTGAGTTGCAGAGAAGCGCTTTACAAGTGCTGTAAGGGGTTCAGAAGTATGAGGCGCATGAGTGGACAGCCTTTTTGCGTTTGCAGCGGGCTTGTTTGTCTGAAGCGGGGTATAATTTTGGTTTGCAGGTACAGGTCCCAACTATGCCACGTCATTTTACTGGGGAAAATCAATCCTGAGTTTGAGCGAGCTCACCCCATCGTCGCCCAAGCCATGGACCTTTTGACGGTAGTCACCTCCGTAGCAGCTTACGTTCAGGACAAGCAACTCCCTGTGAACCGTTAGATTGCCGACAACGGCCGCCATGTCGAAGAACTTCCCGACTTCGTGGAGTCCATGCAGGCACTACTCTCCGATCTGGCTGATGCCGTGCTTGGCAGAATCCCCTTACAGGGTTATGCATCTCATTATTATTCCACTTTGAGACTGCTGGAGGCGCTCGAATCACTGGAGGAGGGGTTCTCAAGAAATGTGGCTGCGGTCGCGAACGGCAAAACCTCCTTAGGGTAGGGTTAGGCCATAGGGTTCTACATTAATCATACAACAGGGTAAAAGCACTAAGTCGGTTGAACTATTTTCTAAGGGAATTGAGACGGAAGGAAACTCTATATTTTCTAGTCGTTGTATCCAAGACACTGACGCTGAGGATAGCCAACAATGCTATCGAAAAAAGAAGTCGATCGTACTTAGAGAACAAAGCTCTTTGCTTTGGCTCTTAATAAGATAAGAGACAAGCTCTGACAAGGTGTCGAAAACACTGAAGGTGTTACCGATTGTTGCCACGCTTTCAAGCACTTGGCTGTGTCTTCATCCACTATTCCTCCCACGGTAAAGACCAGAGGAGTGAATGGGATGTTGTTGGCCGGTAATCGTCGCCGTTTCTCGGCAGCCTTCGAGTCGAGGAACTTCTTGATGAGCGCGTGCCCCTTTTCCGCGGGTTTAGTTGTTTGAATTTGAAGCGGAACAGAAGTGGCTACTGCATCGCGGCAGGCTAGCGAGACGACGGTGATGTCGTACTCGTGATTCGACAGGCTGGAAGCCTCCGAGCCGGTAACGCGAAGATCGTTGCGGGAACTCTGGATTGTAGGTGGACTGGATGATGAAGAAGAGGACGAAGACGAAGAGGGGATAGATGGGGAGATAGATAGGGAGGAGGAGGAGGAGGAGGAGGAGGAGGAGGAGGAGGAGGAGGAGGAGGAGGAGGAGGAGGAGGAGGAGGAGGAGGAGGAGGAGGAGGAGGAGGAGGAGGAGGAGGAGGAGGAGGAGGAGGAGGAGGAGGAGGAGGAGGAGGAGGAGGAGGAGGAGGAGGAGGAGGAGGAGGAGGAGGAGGAGGAGGAGGAGCAGTTGAAAGAGATTGGCGATGCTTTAAGCAGATTGGAGTATGTACATGCCAGTGTCTCCCGTGCCGTATTCCCTATCACAAACAAAATGTCCTCGATTGATTTTGTAGAGATCTAGTATAGTAATAGTTAGAGATAACCTTATAAAATAGGATAATCTCTTCAAGTAGCTACTTCTGCCCAAAGATCTCTAACGATAGCCTGAACCTTAGTCCGTTTCACACTCATTACGATTAGGTAATCATTCCCGGCTCAGCGTCATTTGGGTTATCGTCCGACCGAACTCTGATGAATCCGACATATGCGCGCTTCCTTCGTCCACCAGGTGCCTCCGCCCGCACTCACACTCCCTTGAGACTCCCAACGCTCGTACTCCTTGGGACTCACACCGCTCTCGCTCCCATGGGACTGCAACACCATAAAAACTCCCTTAGGACTCAAATGCCTTCCGACTCCCATGGAACTAAAACGCCTTGCCAATCCCTTGGGACTCAATCGTACAACCCTCCTCCCTAGCAGATGCGTAGCTGCTTCATCTCTAGCAGATAAGTTTATATAGCTACTCTCCTTACCTTCTTGTATAG
This sequence comes from Naganishia onofrii, assembly GCA_030039215.1. NCBI lineage: Eukaryota > Fungi > Basidiomycota > Tremellomycetes > Filobasidiales > Filobasidiaceae > Naganishia > Naganishia onofrii. The sequence goes on along the minus strand of JASBWV010000028.1, from coordinate 10,948 downwards.
CCTCTTATGACTTATATCTCACCCTTTGATTTCCCTTTAAACACAAAGCTACCTTCGAGTGGAAGTTTCTGAGGATCAGCATCCTGGCTTTCATTCAAGGTATTGAAGACTAGATTAAGACAGTAAGTGTACATCGTTGTGCTAGTTCCCTTATACAGCGGCTGAGGTATCTCACTCTGGAAAGATAGACCTCTAGCCCACGACAGATTTCGCCGAGTTGGCGCGACTGATTTACTTCGATCATACTTACAGGCTTGCACAGTGACTGCATTGTCCGAGGGAAAGATACAGGATGAATTCGTGGACCAGCATTTTATTACAGAGTTCCTGATGTACAGCTCTGAGCGAGAGAAAATGAGCTCCAGGGGAGTCGCAATGCCAGGGACTCGAGTCGGATCTGTAAGTCTTGTAGCGTGCGCGGTCGTGATGAATTGCGTTCTCTATTAATCACACGCAAGCTTTAGCAACAACTGCGCAAGTTGTTCTTTGGTTGCCTCAGATACCGAAAGGCTCAGATCGCTTCCGATGTCAAGTTCAGCAAGGCGGTGGAACAGAGCCGTCCCGCAGTCGACAATACGCTCACAACCTTCCTTCGGATGCTGATGTTTCAAACTAGGGATAACCTTCGCATTTGAGTTCGCAGAACTGCCAATTCATGCAGGTAGATCTGATGTTTGCTAATGTCGATTTCCAGGGGAAAGATACCTGAAGTTGACGCACAAGACGTCAGAGCTGGAACTGTGCTGGATAGCCTGTCAGTCGAGGAAGCAGATCAGCTTGGTTGGGGGTTTTTGAGCCACCCAAAGCGTGAGTGCCAGCCGAGAGCGCAACGTGATTCACCGTCTGACCTTTTGACTCTGCTTCCGATTGCTTAACTCTCAGTCAGTACACATGGCGGTCAAAGGTCATCTGGTTTGGACTTTGCAACGAGCAACGGGTATGAGAGGAGACGACCTGCGCTCAATGCATTTGGCTGCCCTGCAGCCGTACAGTATGACCTTGCCGAATGACTTCAGCAATCGTTAAGTGCCTGCTCTCGTCCTACTGCAGTGGAATCACAAGACTGACCACACCACCAATGTAAGCTCGGTCGTGTGTAGTACAACATCTGAAGAATAAATTGATGTTTTGTCTGTCGTTCTTCCCTTCTGTATGTTACCTTCTGTAGATCGAGCATCCTAAGTTCGACACCGTCATCACACACAAGCGTCCTGATCTTGACGCCCAAGCCGCGCTAGGGTTTTATTTGCACCAGGCTGACCGCCTCAACAACTTGCAGGTGTCCATATCGAGCAATAACTCATAAGGGTTATGAGGTCCGATGTTAAAAGAGGCAGTCATACACGTACTGAATGATGAACCGGCGTGTTTGTTAGGCTGTCCGACTCTCTTGCCAGTGCGTTTGCTGTTGTCGATTGTGAATCTAATCGAATGACTGCGCTGACTTGAGTGGGCGGTGAATGCGCTGCTCAGGTACCGAGTTTCTCAGTGTTAGGTTGGAATCGAAAGTGGTACGTCAAGATTATCAAATAGCGTCAAGGGCGTGCTTTCAACTTATACCGTGCGAATGACAGCGTTGAATTGCATATATAGATGAGAAGAACAACGTCTTTGCAACAACTATGCTGACATTTGCACTTCGACGTCAGAAAGCGCCCGATCTGTGCTTCCGGGATTCAGTCGGAGGCAGAACCAGTATCACGTACAAGTTGGTGAAGGCGCGTAAGTTGACGTCCTTCTAGGTCGTAATTGTCGCGGGCGGACAATCTATCCACGTGTTAACGCGAGATAGTAGCGCCGTTGTATGAGGGAACTAGCACAAGGTTATAAAACGACTTATTACGTAAGACTATACTTAATACCTAAGGTTGGAAGACGGAAGGGTAGCTAATCCGGAGAAAGTCTTGCACTCAAGGTAGCTTCGTGATTAAAGGTGAATCAAAGGGTGAGATAAAAGTCATATAGCTAGTTCAGAAATACAAGTGGAAAGAGCTGTTATATATACGTATCTGAGATGGCTACCTATCCTCTACTGTCTGCTGATGACTTCCTGAGGAAGTCGAGGAAGTCTTCTCGAGGAAGTCCAGGAAGTCGGGAAGTCAAGGAAGTTCAGGAGGTTCCAGGAGGTTCCAGGAAGTCGAGGAAGTTCGGGAAGTTCAGGAAGTTCAGGAAGTGTTGGTAATGGAAGTCCTCTTAGTCACAGCAGGTGACTCAGACAGGTAGGAGGTAGTGATGAAGACAAATGATGTCATCATCAACTATAGGTTTATACAAAGTCACGCTGTATCTCTACAGTAATGTTCACGCTGACTCACCACGATGCAGACAGGTTCGTGGACGCTCTTGATGGTGCTACAAAGCGTTCATGCTACCGAAGGAAGGACGTCGTGAAGGAGTACGTGTTCATGAGGTAGTCGCAGCGAATGCGTACAATTTGTAACATCGTAATGTGCTTTAGAAGTACAGCGATTCAATGTCACGCTAAATGACAATTCCACCACGACTAAAAAGGACCGTGCATTTTGATCCCGAACACCGATGCCTTTTTGCGGAGGGTCCTCGGATTGTCCGCTGACTATGCGATAGGTTTCGCCTATGTATGCACGCCGATTCACGCTGGTATGCCAAGTTCGATACTAGCGCGTGTCCACAATCAAAACTCGCGCAAAACTCGCGTGTTTTGGTCTTGTTTGGAGAACGAATACCTGGAAGCTTCACGCAGTGTTTCCGCGAAATAAATTGAATATACTTCTTGTCCAGAGTTGTTTGTATATATAGCAAGATTTGTGGACATCCGACTATGATCTACCGACAAGAATATTCTTGAAATATATGTATTGCTTCTCCTTGTAGCAATGCCCGTACCGCCACATCAGGACAATGCTCACGCCTATTCGGTTTGAAAGATATACTTCATGTCAAAGCTTTGTCCCTTCAGCTTCTCCTGAAATGCCCTGGTTATTGTGCTTCAGCAACGGTGTGTTACAATGCCAGGCAATGTGTACAGTGATGCAATGTCTTCAGAATCGATTATGACATTTCCTATTGCATCGTTTATACTACTCTTTCAAATGTACAGATAGAGAGTTCACCACATTGATCGCTTATCTTCTTTTATCAGGGATTTTAGGTATATTTGGTCGTGGGAAAACAGGATACGAATACTAACAAGACTTTGAGAGTATGACAGTCATTCATCGTTGTCCGATTGATGACCATTCAGAGATAGGCGTCCCTGCCATCTTCTTGATCAATTTCTCCTCCTTACCCAACCAGGAAGGTTGCCCTCCACTGGCTTCTCTCTTTTCAGCGACCGAGCTCTCAAGCTTGGCCAACTCGGCGGCCTTGTTATTCATGGTAGTTCTAGCAAGAGGGTACCAACATGTCATTATCGCGAGACAGGAGATGCTACATAGCATGGCCAAGCTTACCGTTCTGACCCGGTCGCGGTGATAAGCATTTTATCCAAGGGCCACTCCTCGAAGAACTTGGGCCGATTCAAGTCACTGTTCGCGAGGAGAACCTCCTTGATTAGGAGATTGATCACAAGAATGCCCTTCAGCTAGAGACAGAGCGATATGAATCAGGCCGATTAGCTATCTCGACACTGTTGAATGTGATAGTGGTAATAGTGGCGCTGATTAAACTACGATCTTACCTGGTTTCTAAGATCTCATTTTCGGTCAGGAAGCAACCTTTCGTAGTTGAGGTCGTCATTGAGCTGATTCAGCAGTCTGGCAGAAGCAATAACGGCGCGTGCAGTCGACTAGACGGCGACACCATGGGTCACAGATAAGCGGTTGGTAGTTACACATGTATCAGCTATTCAGAAACAGTATGAAGAGGGTTGTACACATACTTGCATTTCATTCCAAATATGATGGCTGATCATGCCTCTGTCATCGCTATAATAGCGAAGACCCAACACGAGACGCACGCAGGGAATACGGTACTCGCTGCCCTCTCCCGCGGACGGTCTTGCAATTGGATATTCTGAGACAGCCACTGTGTGTCGTAAATTGTCATCGATGAGTCTAGATATCTTCCTCTCCTTGCGTGGAGAAAGGCTAGTAGTGCATCAGAGAAATATCTTCATCAGTAAAGCAGTGGGTGGCACTAAGCGTTAAGTTCTTTACGAATTTTCGATAGTATACGGTCAGTCCGAGAAATCTTTGGAGCGATTTGATGTTGAGTGGTCGAGGGAACTCATTTACGGCTCTAACGGTTTCTTCAAGGGTTCCGATACCAAGATTGCTTACGCGGTGGCCGAGGGCTTTGATACTATGGTGAGCTACGTAGCTTTTCTTCGGGGATAAGGTGATTCCAGACTTGGTAACTAATTTGAGAATGGTATCGACATCTTTAGCGTGATTTTCGAAGCTCTTGCTGTAGATAATAATATCGTCGATATACACAAGTGCAATTTGCCACTTATAACGTCCTAAAACTCTATCGGTAAGGCGTTGAAAGACGCTAGGTCCACTTTTGAGTCCGAAAGGCATTCGTGTGAATTGATGGAGACCGACATGAGTTCGAAAAGCCGTTTTCCCTCGGTCCTTCTCATCAACTTCAACTTGGTGGAATCCTTTATTCGCATCGAAGGTGGTATAGTAAGCCATTCCTGAGAACTGAGCCAGTATATCTTCAACTCGGGGAATTGGATACTGATCGGCCTTCAAGACAGTGTTCATCTTACGATAATCGATGCAGAAGCGGTCTTTGCCTTTTTGATGAACGAGAATTGCGGGTGAGGCCCAGGGGGAGTCAGAAGTTTCGATGACATCGTCGCTCGACAGTTCAGCGATTGTTTCCTGAATGACTCTTCTGCCATTAGGAGACCCGTGGTAGGGAGGCGAGGAGATCGGGGGAGAATCTCCAGTATCGAGAGTCATCTTGACCAAGTTGGTTTGGCCAAGCTTGCGAGAAACATAGGCAAAATCATGCCTATTCTCATACAATACGTTGAGCATGGTGCGTTGCTCGTCTTCAGGGAGTTCCGGATTGATGTTGAATTCATCTATGGCTTTTTGGAAATCATCCTCATCCTTCTGATGAGAACTAACATAGTCAATGGAGGCGGTAAGGTTGCGTGGAGGGGATCTAGCTTCGGAAGTGGGATAGATGTGGCCAACGTGGTGACCGGCGGATAATTTGAGAGGTGAACGGGTAGTATTCATGACCTGTGCAAAGTGCTGGTTGGAGTTCATCCAGCCAACCGATCGAGCAATCATAACGGAAGAGGTAGGATCCACTTCTGGTTCCAGGAGATAAGATTCGGTAGAAACGGTACCTTCTATTTCGAGAGGTATAGATGCGATATGGCCGGGAGCGATCGTACTTGTGGCTTTAATTTTGGCGAAAGGGAGAAGAAGCAAATCTTCGGGCATTCTGCAGCATATATGGATCCTTCCACGTATACCTTTGAAGGTCAGAATGTTGTTGCAGAGGTCGATGTTCGCTTTCCGAGTCGAGAGTACATTATTGCCTAAGATTACGCTAGTAGTATTTCGGGATACGAAGAACTTTATCGTGATAGGGATGAAGTTGGCAGTGTACATATTTCGAAAATAAAGCGTAGTAGAAAGGTACTCAGTAACAATGGCGTTTCCCAAACCCTGTAGTCCGAAACTGCTGCAAGTCTCTCGCTTAGCATTGGGTAAGTAGGTTTTGGCGAAATCGTCATCGATAATCGATATAGATGAACCGGAGTCAATGCATATACCGTGACTCAATCCTTTTGGGTGCTCGAAATATCCAGAGGCAAATGCGGGAGTTTTGTCTCTCCAGGCGTCGTCATCTTCGTACTTGGAAGGGACTATAGGAGGAACGACCTCGGGTGAAGGTGATAGGGATGAATCATCTTCTTCGAGCGAGGGCGGGCGGAGTATCTAGAGAAGGCAGAGGAGGCATTGTGGCGGGAACCTTGGAAGTATCTTTAAAGGAGGTTCTCGATTTGGCTCGGGTTTCGATACGTTGGTGGTTTTTGAGAACCGTTTCCATTTATTTCCATTCATAAGAGTGCGGTTCCTTATCGGAGAAGTAATCACCAAAGGTTTCGTTGACTCTGAGTGTTCGATAAAGGCATTGACGTCTAAGGTTGGCTCGATGGTTAGGCATATAGAATGCATTTCTAATTGCAAGTTGCCAGTCGTGCCAAGTTCTTAAGCCAATCCTTTCCTTGCCAAGTTGGGTAAACCAGGTCAAGGCATTACCTTGCAAAACTAGCGGAAGTTGTTGCAATAAGTCCGAATCATGAACGCCAGAATACTCGTATATGGCAGAGACCTTTTCAATCCATTGGTCAACATCTTCGTTGTCCTTTCCGGAAAACTTGGGGAGATCTGATGCCTTGAGCTTGGGTCTGTTCGGTGCGGAGGTATAGTTGGAAGGCGCATATGAGGCTTGTCGGTAAGAGGATCCTGTTTCGAAGGTCGGGTGCCTTTCTTGTCTTTCTTGAACGTGTAACGTTTGTAATCCTTCAACTCGACGTTGCAATCCAGCGATGATCTCATTCAACTGAGAGAGTTCGTAAGCCGTAGCTACTTGTGGTTCCGGAAGGGAACGACCTTCGGGAATTGAAGCAGCAGGCATAGGAACAGGTGGTTGAACAGGAGTCGAAGGTGCAGGGGTCAGAGTGTCAGCACTACGAGAGGATTCAGGTTCAGGACTAAAAGCGGGTGCGGGAGAGGGAGTAGGGGTAACGGGTGAAACACTTCAAACAGGATTGTCGTTGGATCCGGATAATGCTGAGCGTGTGGGTCTGGGCGGCATACTACTGATGTCTTTATTTTTGCTTGTGGGTGAGGGGCGGTTCGAGATCGGTCTTGATATCGATGGTGTTGGTCAGGAACAATGACATTGGCCGACGTCGATTGTTGGTTCAGCTATCCTAGGTCCTACTAGGCGAGAGTGAAGGTTACCCCAGGTCCTACTGGGCTGTAACAGAGCTCTCTGGGTTCCTAGGCAATGCAAAGGAAAAGATCAACTAACTTGTTGATGGCTAGCGGTGGCGGTGATGGTTCAAAGTCTTTTGTCGCGTCCGATAAAAGATGTGGCGTTGTCGGTAAGGGTTGCTGGAAACTAAACTTGACTACTAGTTATGTGACTACGGAATTACTATGCACGCAAAACGACTAACTATCCCCACATAGGATTCCAATTGTAAGAGTACTAGCTACGTTGTAAGTATATAGATAGTATGATATATAAATATGATATATCTTCTAACTACAGAGCTAGATCTTCGGTGGGTTTAGTCAAAAGTATTATGCTTTCGCGAGGATAGTATCGTAGAATATAACTATAACAACTATACGTAATCAGATAGATCACTATAGATAGCGGCTCTACCTTGATTACTTAGTATGATATATGATAGCCAAGTACGGTTGCTCGGATCTAAGGTTGGGAGGTCAATCGTGAATCGAATAAATCATGGTGGCGAAACTATTACAACTAAATGGGCTTCTATATATAATGCATTTGCCACCAAGGCATAGCTAGTCTTACATGCAAATCATTGTTTACCCGATCACTGTGTAAGCAAGGGGAAAGACATGATCGGAAACATGAAACGTGTTTGAAAGGAGATGCGAAAGCTGCTGCGACTGACTACTGGCAGAGCGCTCGAGCTGCCGAATGGTCGGAAGCACGTCGATACTTCTACTGGCATCTACGACGACGGCTCAACGAAGCTCGCATGCTGAACAAGTTGGCGAATTCGCATTCTGTGCTTACACAAGCCGAGCGACTCGAGATTCTCTTCCCACTTATGAAGGGTGATCTCGAATCCGATCAAGCCTCCCAAATATCAACAAGCGGCGAAAAGGAAGAAATGTCAAAGCATCTTCGAGAATGGCACCACCAAGTCTACCCAAAACACTTAACGGTCCCATCAAGCTCGTCGACGATATATACACCGTCTTCTGGGAAACGTGCTCTCCGTCTCGAGTCAAGTACAAGTTTACTCTTTGTCCGCTAGACGACTCATTGATACGTTCACTCCGCCGCTCTTTCACAGCGTTTTGATATCCGGCCGGGTTGGCCTAAAGCGCAGTTGTTTTTGTTGCATATTATGGTTCGTTCTCGATATCTTCTCCTACATGGTAAAGCTATTTTCCCCAGACATCAGCTCATATGCAAAGGTCGAATGTAATAACAACAGTCACACATAGGTACAGTGGGACCTATCACCAGCAAGAGCTATCGCAAACAGTGTCCGCCTTTCGCCCTCCAGCCGCGGCGTGTTGACCTCCTACTTAGCATCGTTTGCCTCGATTTACACAATCGCAATCCTGCTCAATCATTCCTAATCGGATTCCTCAAACACTTCCGGCTCAGATTCTTCCTCGGACCCTTTCTCAGTAACAACCCTGTATGGCTCAACGTCGACAGTCTCCACCTCCTTGATGCAAGCATCCATCCAGTGTCTCCCAACAATATCAATTACCGGCGCATCATCGCGGACTTGCTTGGCGTTATGCTGGTAGGCCCAAGTGATATTGGGTGTTGCGTCACGGACAGGCGGTTCTTCGTTCAACATCCTCTTTTCGTAAATTACCAGATGTGTGCAAGTTTTGTCAAGAAATCCAAACCTTTCTCCGCCCCATTCCACTATCCTTGCTGAATGCGCTCGCTTTAGCTCTGTATGAAATGCATATAGAGCGGTCAATCACCAAGAGATATTGGCAGTAGAAATAAAGTCTCATTCACTGCTGGGATATCCCTCCAGGAAGATCTTCAACCCTTCCAAAGGTAACGGAAGAGGGGATCCTCTAGAGTCGTCTGCGGGTCATAGTACGAGCGCGAAGTAAGTGAAAGCCATGACGGCGAATTGGACGTCGCCGACTGACCCAATAGGTACTCGAGATCGATTTCAGGCACAGGCTCTTGTTCCAAATCGAACACTACATGTTGATTTTGATCCAGGGGAAGCTCTACGCCGTTGTAGCAAAGGCAAGAGATACCCGGCGCATCCGACACGCAAGTTGATAACGCTGCCCGATTGCGATTCGATGGACACTTCAGTCTTCCCCTTGACTACCAGGTGGCTGCTAAGAAGAGTTGTCGAATCCGGAATTAGTCACGTCCCATTTGCCAAGCTCGCGAGGGATGCGGATAACGTTCTGGGCCTCAGAGGCGTGCGCAAAAGGATGAGGGAAGCCTTCATTGTCCATTGCGGCGGCTCGAAGACAGGCACGTGAGCCTAATGCACTTGAAAGATCTGCATTTCAGAAAAACTCACTCTCAGAAGGCCAGTCTGTCAGAGACCAAGTTCTTAGCCACGCCTTCGTTTGGGCTTCGGTCCATTTTCGGTACCTGTGATGTGAGTCGGGAAAAAGAGGCCTAGGTCAGGACATGTCGAGTTGAAATGACTACCGAAACTGAGAGCTGACTGTGCAACTTACTTCCAACCAACCCATGCGTAATACAAAAGCGTGATGGCGGTTCTTTCAAATACGCCCCTCGCCATGAGCTCGAGAACGGACGCTGCTACAACGAACTTCTGCGTGAATGCGGTGGTGTAGATTGCCGGCAAGTGATTGACTAGAGCATAGTTGTGCATCAGTCAGATATCCACGGCTGTGTCGTGTGTGGTGGCACTCATTAAGGTCTTGGCCCCAATGTGTGCTCCATTCGCGATGGAGCCAGATTTGAAGCCGGTTGTCTTCGCGGCACTGACGGTCGGTGCAAGATTGTCCAAAGGCGGAATGGTTCTCGCTGAATCGCGGTTGATTATCAGTTTCTTGGCTACCATGATTGATGATGACACTGTCGACGTATCATCAAGGTGAATGGCGCTGGCGGACAGAAGTAGCTGAAGAAACCAACGCATTGCTGGGAAATGACGCCTCCTAACCAGCACCATGCGGAGACCAAAATAACAAACAACAGCTGCTTGTCGAATAGCTTCTTGCGCACAAAAGCAGTAAGGTGCACATCACACACCACCGAATCAGCTCCCGCTTCCCGTCTTCATTGGCCGTTTCAGCCGTTTCAGCTTTCCCCGGGTTCAAGGGTAGGCATCTTGAAACGCGTGATTTGAACAAGGCATCCCGCTAGCTATTCCGACAGCAGAACAGACAATCTTTACCATGGAGCAAAACAAATATGAGCGGATGAGAAGCACAACCTCATGGCGATATGCTCACATCTTTCATCGAGAATCGATCTGGCAACCGAGCTCGAATGCTTGTGCGCCTCTGAACGTTTTTGCACATATACTCGAATTGCCTACAAGCCTGAAATCCCGGTCTTTGTTCACGTCCGCAATTTGCGACATTCGCAGATTTGTAGACTCGCTTCTTTGGGCGGCCTGTTCACTGCCTGTCCAGCCGATATTCTCCGTACGAACGTCACGGGCTTCACGGGTCCATCAATGTCTGTCCATCGATGTCTGTTGGCCAACACAAAGCACTAGAGGATCACCACTCCGAACTTTGGTCGGCTGGCGATAAGTGCCGATGGCGACTTCACGACCTCGAACGTTGAAGTCCTCAAGCTTCGTACTTGGGCAGTGGGCAAACGGCTCTGCGAATTTGTATACATCATGTTCACCGTACTTTACTTGACAGTATCCCGTACGCGAGGTGGAGGGCGGCGTGAATGCACATTAGGGCAAATGAAAGAGCTTACGCGCTTTCTGAGCCACATTCGTCACTCTATAAGCTCATACTCTCACAGCGATTTGAGGGGGACCCGTTTAACGCGGGGCATTTTTTAAATCCAGGCCTGGTTGGGACGCACTGATTTGAAGGCGCGAGCTTTGAGCAAGCTTAGGGTTAGGGTTAGGGTTAGGGTTAGGGTTAGGGTTAGGGTTAGGGTTAGGGTTAGGGTTAGGGTTAGGGGTTAGGGTTAGGGTTAGGGTTAGGGTTAGGGTTAGGGTTAGGGTTAGGGTTAGGGTTAGGGTTAGGGTTAGGGTTAGGGTTAGGGTTAGGGTTAGGGTTAG